>CM077801.1:26662800-26665300 GCA_039737535.1 Lagodon rhomboides
ATCTAGAATTAGTATCTCTTCAACGTGGGCGGGTCGTCATCAACGTGGGCGGGTCGTCTTCAACGTGGGCGGGTCGTCACGACGTGGGCGGGTCGTCTTCAACGTGGGCGGGTCGTCATCAACGTGGGCGGGTCGTCACGACGTGGGCGGGTCGTCTTCGACGTGGGCGGGTCGTCACGACGTGGGCGGGTCGTCTTCAACGTGGGCGGGTCGTCATCAACGTGGGCGGGTCGTCTTCGACGTGGGCGGGTCGTCACGACGTGGGCGGGTCGTCATCAACGTGGGCGGGTCGTCATCAGTGACGTACTTATCCACGCGACACATAAACAGGGCTAGCTGTGGGCTACGCAAAACACGTCCACCTTTTCATTTCCTGTTCGCACCATCAAGCTCGTTCTGGATGCGTCTTCAGCGACAACACTCAGGAGCGTCTCCACCTCTGCCACGGTCCACGCCGTGTTCCTGCGCGTTGTTCCTTCCATGTAATCGCTGTGTTGACTGAACGCAGATGCTAGTTTTTAAAGGTAGCGGGTGTCAGGCTCGGACGTCGCGCTCGTCATGAGTCATCAAGTGGCGTCGCTCTCTGTCCAATCAGTGGCCGGCTGCCAGCTTACGTCACACAGAAGTATCAGCTCAGCTCGGTTGGAACTTATACGGAGGTGATGCTAAAAAAGCTCCACTTTAGCAGGTACCAGGTACCAGATTTCAGTAATGGGAACGCAAAAAAGGCGAGCTGAGTCGAGGCGAGGCGAGCTGGTACTGTCGGTGGAAAAACGGCAATAGATCTACAAGTAAAAGCAACGTAACGTAAACCTCAGTCCACCTCTCAGCACAGTGTCTTTGTTTGCTGACTGAACGAAGAGGAAGAGGAAGAGGATATTTCCCCTTTTAGTCTCTCTCTGTTTCCTTCCTTCTCCACATTGCTTAAAGTGAGAGGGCCGGTGCAGGATTAGATTAAGGCAATTGGTTACGGCCTCCAGCATGTGTGTGTGTGTGTGTGTGTGTGTGTGTGTGTGTGTGTGTGTGTGTGTGTGCAGCAGGGTATTATGGGGGACAGACGAGGCCAGCTTGACTCGGGCCCGGGGCGACTTCGGGCTCTGGATGGGTCGTTGTGTGTGTTCGTGTCTCGAGGCCACGCTGTGCAGGGAGAAAGAGGAAGCGGAGTGCGATGCCACCTCGCTCTGAGGCAGTCATCTGGTCTAATGGGGCTTGTGTGTAAAAGTGTGTGTGTGTGACGGGGGAGAGTGTGTCCTGTGGCTGTATCTGAGCAGTCCAGCCCTCCATTAGTTTGCCTTGAAAAGCCCTTATGCTGCCCTTCTTCTCTCTTGTGTTCTCTGCCGCGACGCCGCCAGCGAACATGCGAGCGCTCTGAAAACAAACCAGCAGGCGAGCGGAGAAAGTGACCGCGTCCGCTCAGACTCCATCGTGTGCGGCGTGAGGATAATACATGCAGTGGAGCGTTATTTTCTTTTTCAATCGGAACACCCTGGGTTACATCATCGACCATTTATCAGAGCCGGATCCCCCAGAGGACACAAAACAAATATATTTTCCCACTTGGCTCTCGTGCTATCTCGCAAATAGTCGTGTTGTTATGTGCCCAGGTTTTTGAGATTTCTATCTCTCTGCACCGATACGTTTGAAATGAATTTCTGGTTGCCGACAGCATGACGACATCTCCTCACAGAGTCTGGGTCGCTCTGAATAATCCTCAGAACACACTGTTTCTGTCAGAGCTACTCGGAGCTGAAGTAATCGTCTGTATGAGAACCGTTCACAGTGTGTTCCGTCGTTTATACGTTGAGTAAACCAACCGGTGGAAGCTAGAAAACAGTGGGTAATGTTGTCATCCAGCTGGGTCAGGTGAGACACAGAAAACAGCACCGGTACAAAGAAGAATGAAGAATGAAACAAGTCAATCACAAGTGTCAACATGATACAATATAATATTGATTCTTGATGATAGGATATGGAAAGCCTGTGACATTTTACGTAGCATAAATTAGAAAAAACGTCGTGCACATTATTTATCACAAGTCCGGTTTTACTCGGCCTATCAGCACAATTTAAAAACTGGTGTATAGTTTGAAGTCCGCACTTTCACCACAAGTTGAAACGGAGAATCAGTGAGGCTGCATCTCGCTGCTCCGTCGTCTTAAAGCGGTCACGTGATTTGGAGGCGCCGGCGCGTCCGTCGACCCCAGAGGGTTAAACATTTAATAAATATATTTCCCCATAATATCATCAAAACTTACTTAATTTACAAATGTGTGCCTTCGATAGTCTTGTGCTTGGGCTCAAAAATGTGGTCCAGTCTTCTAGAAATCATCTGTACATGTGATGGAGGCGTGCACAGTGCCTGTAGGGGGCGTGGCCTCAATAGCCATGCAGTAAGCAGTGTGCTATGTGCATGTGATTGACGAATGGCTGGATATTCAAGTGTACTTGGATGGAATCTGTTTGTTTTAGTCAAGATTGTGCTAAAATATACTTTCCCCAA
>CM077801.1:26675300-26765300 GCA_039737535.1 Lagodon rhomboides
CCAGAGGCCTCATCACAGAGACATTCCAATACTGCTTTTCAATTTCAACCAGGAAAACTCCTCTTTCCTGTTACAGAAGCAAATCCTTCACTCGTAGCTTCGTCCTTTCATATCTCAGACCTCTTATGTTACCTGAAAAAATGATTATAGGTAATAACTGATGTGCAGGCAGCACTTTCAAGGCTTTAGAAGTGTTAGCTAGGTGGGCTAATAAGCATTCAATTGATAAACTCGCTAACTTATGCCGTTTTTCCACCGACAGTACCAGCTCGCCTCGGCTCAGCGTGGCTCTACTTGGTTTGGTTTCGTTGCGTTTCCATCTAGAATTAGTATCTCTTCAACGTGGGCGGGTCGTCATCAGACGTGGGCGGGTCGTCATCAGACGTGGGCGGGTCGTCTTCAACGTGGGCGGTCGTCTTCAACGTCGACGGGTCGTCATCGACGTGGGCGGGTCGTCATCAGACGTGGGCGGGTCGTCATCAACGTGGGCGGGTCGTCATCAACGTGGGCGGGTCGTCATCAGTGACGTACTTATCCACGCGACACATAAACAGGGCTAGCTGTGGGCGACGCAAAACACGTCCACCTTTTCATTTCCTGTCGCTCCATCGAGCTCGTTCTGGATGCGTCTTCAGCGACAACACTCAGGAGCGTCTCCACCTCTGCCACGGTCCACGCCGTGTTCCTGCGCGTTGTTCCTTCCATGTAATCGCTATGTTGACTGAACGCAGATGCTAGTTTTTAAAGGTAGCGGGCGTCAGGCTCGGACGTCGCGCTCGTCATGAGTCATCAAGTGGCGTCGCTCTCTGTCCAATCAGTGGCCGGCTGCCAGCTTACGTCACACAGAAGTATCAGCTCAGCTCGGTTGGAACTTATACGGAGGTGATGCTAAAAAAGCACCACTTTAGCAGGTACCAGGTACCAGATTTCAGTAATGGGAACGCAAAAAAGGCGAGCTGAGTCGAGGCGAGGCGAGCTGGTACTGTCGGTGGAAAAACAGCATTAGATCCTCATGAATGAATGATACGCGTACGATTCTGAGGGATCCTTAAATAGACACAAACACAAATCAATTGCTCTGATAAGGACGATTAACGCCCTGCTGCAATGGAAAATGCCGGTTCTGGTCAAGGAACCTAAGAATAATAGGATATTAGCTTTTATAGGCTCCTTGGGTCGGGTTAAAAGACGCCAGCTAACATCAGTGTCAGCTTCTCCAACAAGCTAACACTGATCTCACCTTCTTAAAAAAGTAATATCGATGTTAGCTGTGTAAAACTGGTGGAGTTGCCCTTTAAAAGTCCCAGTTTCTTTTCTTTTCTTAAACAAACAAGAGGAATAATTTTGGCCTCCACACTCGGAGCCCCGGTGAGTATTTGTGGCGGCAGAATGGCGTATGTGGGATTGAATCAGAATAAACCGCGGCGTGTGTGACTCACTGATGTGTTTTTAATAGTTTGTGGACAACAATGGAGCTCTGCAGCTCAGACGAATGACAGATGTCAGGCTTTGTGTTCGTACGATCCGAACAAGGACACGGTACAATGGCAGGTGAATGTGTGATGTCATAAAGAAACGGTCGACTTGATAATTCTTAGATCTCGTTAAAAATGGCTTCCTGTTCCTGCGTGGAGGTCGACAGCCGACTGTAAACACAGAGACGGTGTTTACGTGTCGAGCTACATTATCTTAAACGTGGTTATCTCCGTGTCATGTGAGCACTTTACAGTCATTATCTCAATGGGAATAACATGTTCGACACTCGCAGGTTTGTGTTTTATTTATAGAGACAAGTAAACACCTCGTTCTGAGTCACTATCAAACAGCTGAGGTCAAAGGTCGCCCTGCGCGGGGATGATAAACAGCGGCGCTTTCAGCTTCCCGTCTCTTTGAGTGGATCCCTGAACAGCAGCAGAGACTGTTTTAACAGAGCGTTTGGATCGTTTCCTCGGGGCGACAACACTGTGTGCAGTTCTGACAACAGTCCCTCTCTGTGTGTGTGTGTGTGTGTGTGTGTGTGTGTGTGTGTGTGTCGAACAGTGGAGGAGTTATTTATTCTCTGTGCATCTTTGTTCCATTATTGAACACACTCAACAAACTCTCCATTGGAAACTTTGAATGTGGTTGTGTTTTTTTTTTTTGGACGATGCAGAAAATCACACAGGACGTTTGTTAATGTCGTCCAGTCACAGTTATGCAGCGTAATTATCACCATACACATTGTAAAGTTTATCTGCAGGACGAGATTAAAATTGCTTTCTTGAGCTGAGCAGTCGCAGGACTTCTGTAGCTTCTGACTGAATCTCTTTGGCGTCTCTCGTCCTGTTCGTGCTTTCAAACATTCACCTCATTCACACTGGCGTTTGGATGCGGCTTCTGTGCGCCAATTCTCCGCAGCCGTCCCAGTGTGAATCTCTCCGATGCTTTGAGAGGTGAAATTTCGCTCCGGCACTGATCCGCCTCTGGAGGTAGTATCAGGGCCGAGTTATTGGCGAGCCGAACCAGTGTGAACGGATCAGCCGGCTTCTCGTATCGAGGGCGTGTCGATCGGACGGTCGGTTACCTACACAGGTCCTTCACTCAACTAAATACAGAGAAATGTCCCACAAAGCAACGTTACAGGACCAAACAACAGTAACGTAGCAACTGTAACTGTCTTTGGCAACTTATATGAGGAAAACAATACAGCAGATATACGCGGAGAAGTGTCTGTCCTCCTGTCTGTCCTCCTGTCTGTCCTCCCGTCTGTCCTCCCGTCTGTCCTCCTGTCTGTCCTCCTGTCTGTCCTCCTGTCTGTCCTGCTGTCTGTCCTCCCGTCTGTCCTCCCGTCTGTCCTGCTGTCTGTCCTCCTGTCTGTCCTGCTGTCTGTCCCCCTGTCTGACCGACACATTTCTGGCCGAAAAACAGCGTCTGTCAGCGGCAAAAAACTTAAACTCACCGAGTGTTTGTGATGAAAATAAACCACCGCGACCGTCAGACCTCCCGACCAAGACTTCGGTGAACTTTCCCCGGAAGACAGCCTCCGTCCCCGTGAGTCAGACAGCGTCCAGTTTACTGATGGTGATGATGTAATTATGTAATTTAGAGCGAAAAACATAACTTCGTCACTTTCCAGGATGTTTGGTGGGTCAGGATCTCAATCACTACACATCATAACAGCATCCATATGATTATAAACGTATCCGCGGGTTTAGATTGACAGGGGGACACCGGGGAAACACCTTGAAAACACACCGACGTCATCATCATGACGTGTACCGTCACGCCTCTTTAGGAGCCGCAGCGCCGGATTTCTGTGTGAATTCACGTCGGTTCGTCTTCAATGCGGAGCTGCTTCCTCTGTGTGAATCACCATCGGCGGAGATAATGTGTCTTCTCCTGTGTGAAAGGGGTTAATGTTTTCCTGTGTCTTCTTGTTCACTTTCAGCTGTTTCAGGACTCCCATTTAGTTACTGCTGCTGGAAACACGCCGTTTCCTGTGATGCTGCTTCATAATAAAAGCTTTGATGTGACTAAATAATGGACCTGAATTAGCGGAGCCACTTCGACACACCTTCGAGCAGGTAGCCTCCTGTTGTGGTGGAAATGCGAAATCCTGCCACACCGAGTCAAACTGAGCAGAGCCGGAGCGGCAGATGTGATGGAAAATCGGCATGTGTGTCCCCCCGCCTGGCAAAATAAGAGTTAAAAATAGCCAATGATTGACTCGCACTCATTGAACCGGCTTCCTGTCCCCTCCCACGGCAGATGGTTGTCACGGCGATAAAATAACGGCCGGGGAGTGTCCAATGGGAGGAGAGAGAGAGAGAGACAGGTAGAGAGTGAAACAGTTCAGAGATAAAGAGATGGACAGATAGAGTGATGACAGGAAGTGTGTGTGTGTTTACGTGCATGTGTGTGTGTGTGTGTGTGTGTGCATCAGGATATTAGATCACATCACAGCAGGATGAATCTTATCAGATCTCAGCATGCAAACACGAGCTGCACTGTTCGCTTCCTTCCCCTCAGGTTTATATATGTGTGTGTGTGTGTGTGTGTGTGTGTGTGTGTGTGTGTGTGTGTGTGCGTGTGTGTTACATCCTGTTGAGAATCAGATGTCCTCACACAGGAGATGTTCGGGGTCGTGACCTTTCGGACAGGCGGGTCAGTTTAAAGTCACAGGTGAATGAGCGATGCTGCGTTCGGGGACCACGTGGAAAAATCGTAAAAACGAGCCGCCTGTATGACGTAACTGCTCGTCGGCTCGGCTAACACCACAAAGGAAATCGTGAAAAATAATTGCCCACGCGTGAACGGTTTGTTTCCTGATAGCTATCAGCTGATTTTACAGGTCGACGTTTGCCAGGTGAATGTTTTTACAATCAAAAGAACATTACTTCCTTAATGTGATGTGTTTCCCTTTGAATCGGGTCAGCGGAGGGTCGATGTGGAGCTTTAAACAATGGGCCGCTGGTTGTGAAGAGAAAGGCATTTTGATGTGATGAAACAGGTTGAAATCTGACTCTGTGACTCTGATGTATCAGTCGGACTTTGATGTCACGCCGCCGGAAACGAGCTGTTTACAAGAAGCAGGAACTTGGCGAGAAGTTCAAGCGTCCATTCATGAATTCTGACAATAACAACTAAGATTATTTTCATCTAATGCTTCAGAAAAGTTTGTTAAATTAGATTAGATCAGACTTTATTGTGAGGTTTGTATCAGCTGACTCTGTTCATCGAAACAGGAAATGTGTCTTCGGTCAAACAAAAGAAAACATCACATTAATAGAGGAGCTTAATTGGGAATAAATGATGATTGTTCCCTTGATGTTTGAAGACAAAAGCCAGATGTTTGTGGGTTTTTTGTCAAGTATGAGAGCAGTTTTATAGAAGACAGCTGCTCTGTGTTTCATTTGACGTCCTTAAAAACAAAATATCTTGGACGATCCCAATGAAAAGACGGTAAAGATTTTTGTCTTCGGATACATTTTCTCATAATTTAGATTTAACGTCTTAATATTTAATGTTAGTGTAGAAAAGAAAAGACTTTATTTATCCCTCGGTGAGTAAATTTGCTCAAAGAGTCACAAGCAGAGAGGAAAAAACAGACTGATGGATGAAAATGGAAAAACAAGACAAAGCAAAACTAAAATAGAAAAATATAAAAATACAGTAAAGGAAAAAACAGAATTAGACGTTTTGGTCTAACCGCAGTAAATATTCCAGGAAAGAAAAAACTGCCAAGCACACATTAAAATTTCAAGCGTCCATTCATGAATTCTGACAATAAATAACTGAGATTTTTTCATCTAATTCTTCAGAAAAGTTTGTTAAATTAGATTAGATCAGACTTTATTGTGAGGTTCGTATCAGCTGACTCTGTTCATCGAAACAGGAAATGTGTCTTCGGTCTCGCTCAGGAAAACAAAAGCAAACATCACATTAATAGAGGAGCTTAACTGGGAATAAATGATGATTGTTCCCTTGATGTTTGAAGACAAAAGCAGATGTTTGTGAGTGTTTGTGGGTTTTTTGTCAAGTGTGAAAGCAGTTTTATAGAAGACAGCTGCTCTGTGTTTCATTTGACGTTCTTAAAAACAAAATATCTAATATTTTGGTAAATTGAAGACAATCCCAATGAAAAGACGGTAAAGATTTTTACATTTTCTGATAATTCAGATTTAACGTCTTAATATTTAATGTTAGTGTAGAAAAGAAAAGACTTTATTTATCCCTCGGTGAGGAAATTTGCTCAAAGAGTCGCAAGCGGAGAAAAAAAAACAGACCGATGGATAAAAATGGAAAAACAAGACAAAGCAAAACTAAAATAGAATAATATAAAAATACAGTAAAGGAAAAACAGAATTAGACGTTTCGGTCTGACCGCAGTAAATATTCCAGGAAAAAAAAAACTGCCAAGCTCACATTAAAATTTCAAGCGTCCATTCATGAATTCTGACAATAAATAACTGAGATTTTTTCATCCAATTCTTCAGAAAAATGTTTGTTAAATTAGATTAGATGACGCTTTATTGTGAGGTTTGTATCAGCTGACTCTGTTCATCGAAACAGGAAATGTGTCTTCGGTCTCGCTCAGGAAAACAAAAGAAAACATCACATTAATAGAGGAGCTTAATTGGGAATAAATGATGATTGTTCTCTTGATGTCTGAAGACAAAAGCCAGATGTTTGTGGGTTTTTTGTCAAGTGTGGAAGCAGTTTTATGGAAGACAGCTGCTCTGTGTTTCATTTGTCGTTCTTAAAAACAAAATATCTCTTATTTTGGTAACTTGATGCACAAAATTGAAGACGATCCCAATGAAAAGACGGTAAAGATTTTCTGATAATTCAGATTTAACGTCTTAATATTTAATGTTGGTGTAGAAAAGAAAAGACTGATGGTTAAAAATGGAAAAACAAGACAAAGCAAAACTAAAATAGAAAAATATAAAAATACAGTAAAGGAAAAAACAGAATTAGACGTTTTGGTCTAACCGCAGTAAATACTCCAGGAAAAAAAAAACTGCCAAGCACACATTAAAATTTGAGCCTTTTTCATTTGTTCTGTGTTCTCGGTCATTAAAATTCCTCCTCAGCTCCTCGTGGATGTTTTTGTGGTTTCTGCTCGACGTCTCGATGTTCAAGTCTCATCGCCGAGTGAGGAAACAGAGTTTAAAGTCGCACGACTGTGACTCAGCGGCGTCGGATGAGTCCACATGTTTGAACAAGGCGTTTTTTTTCTCCTCCACCGTGTAATTTACGTGACGTCGGTGTGTCATCAGGCTGAAGGTCGAGGCCGCGGCGTGCCGACTGTCAGGCCGCGCAAATACAGTAATCTGAGCATATTAAACACACGGCAGCGCAACATATTAAAGGCTTTCCGCCCACGCTGTTTTCTGAGCTCGTCTGCTGACTGTGTGAGACGCTGCCACAACACACACACACACACACACACACATGCACACACACATGCACACACACAAATTGGGCTGAGTGGGCTGCTGATTAGACTCATTTAGCGAGAAAAAACGCTGCTTTCCTCAGATTTCTGCAAACTTTAAGAGACGAAGTGTTCTGTCACACACCTGAGTCAACACACACACACACACACACACACACACACACACAGGAAGACACTGATATGCACACATGAACACACGCACACACACTCCCACAGTTTCTCACACTTGACATGATTTAGTCGAATCCATTAAAGCTGAATTTACATAATACTGCAGAGACGACACACACACACACACACACACACGCAGGCATGTGTGCTGCAGTGTGGACGACCTTGCAGCAGCGACGGAGCAGAACCTGTATGGATCGTGTGTGTGTGTGTGTGTGTGTGTGTGTGTGTGTGTGTGTGTGTGTGTGTGTGTGTGTGTGTGTGTGTGTGTGTGTGTGTGTTCAGTGTTCATCCCTGCAGCCTGAACACACATTACAGCTCTAATTAAGCCACTCTGTCTCCATATGTGCTGGTCTGAGATCAGCTGTCAGGTGCCAGCTGGCTGAGATGTGTTTTACGGTACGAACAGAAGCTGCTCGGAGTCCGGCTGAAGGCGCCGACGCAGAGTCATTTGTTGACTTCCTGTTTGTCTGTTATTGAACAAACTGTTGCTCCGTATCGTGTACGAGAAAGGAGAAATGTAATCGCACATGCTGGACGAACTTAAATGTTATTAAGGCAAATCACAGCTACGTTTCGGAGAAGATTCATAGAATTCATCGACGTTTAATCCAATAAGTTAAAGCAGAGAGACATAATACACCTGAGCGCTTAAACAGACGCAGAATAACTCGTAAACAGATTAAAGCAATGACCGAAAAGGTGTAGGCCGAAGCTTAGAGAGCTTATCACGCCTACCTGACTCACAGGACAATACCTGCTGTATTTATAAAGGAAAAGTTCACCCAAACGTGAAAATTCAGTCATTATCTTCTCACCAACACGCTGAAGGAAAGTCAGCAGCTTTCTCCTAAACACCTGAAGTAGATGGGGACAAAAAAACCCCAAACACACATCAAAATGTCATTAAAACTTTGCCGAATCAGCTGTTAGCACTTCCTGTCTGCAGTGTGTTCATGCATGTTCAGACAACTATCATCGGATTACTGTGATACTGGAGAAAACTTAAAAACATGATGTTTCTAAGGCAAGTTCTGCACATGTGAGGAGAGACTCTTTGAGGAGTCATCATCTCCTCCCTCCATGATGATGGAAAGTCAGCTGAAGTCTGGTAGTCCACAGAACTTCTAACAGTGCTGCAGCTTTCTCCTAAACACCTGAAGTAGATGGGGACAAAAAAACCCAAACACACTTCAAAATGTCATTAAAACTTTGCTGAATCAGCTGTTAGCACTTCCTGTCTGCAGTGTGTTCATGCATGTACGGACAACTATCACTGATTTACTTGAACACTTAAGAAAACTTAAAAACATGATGTTTCTAAGGCAGGTTCTGCACATGTGAGGAGAGACTCTTTGAGGAGTCATCATCTCCTCCCTCCATGATGATGGAAAGTCAGCTGAAGTCTCGTAGTCCACAAAACATTTCTAACAGTGCTGCAGCTTTCTCTTAAACAACTGAAGCAAACACACTTCAAAATGTCATTAAAACTTTGCCGAATCAGCTGTCAGCACTTCCTGTTTGCAGTGTGTTCATGCATGTTCAGACAACTATCACTGGATGACTGTGATACTGAAGAAAACCTAAAAACATGATGTTTTTAAGGCAAGTTCTGCTCATGTGAGGAGAGACTCTTTGAGGAGTCATCATCTCCTCCCTCCACGATGATGGACAGTCAGCTGAAGGCTCGTAGTCTGCAGAACATTTCTAACAGTGCTGCAGCTTTCTCCTAAACACCTGAAGGAGATGGGGACAAAAAAAAAAACAAACACACTTCAAAATGTCATTAAAACATTGCCGAATCAGCTGTTAGCACTTCCTGTTTGCAGTGTGTTCATGCATGTTCAGACAACTATCACCTGATTACTGTGATACTGAAGAAAACTTAAAAACATGATGTTTCTAAGGCAGGTTCTGCACATGTAAGGAGAGACTCTTTCTAAGCAGATTTATGGAGTCATCATCTCCTCCCTCCATGATGATGGAAAGTCAGCTGAAGTCTCGTAGTCCACAAAACATTTCTAACAGTGCTGCAGCTTTCTCTTAAACAACTGAAGTAGGTGAGGACAAAAAAAAACAAACACACTTCAAAATGTCATTAAAACTTTGCCGAATCAGCTGTTAGCACTTCCTGTTTGCAGTGTGTTCATGCATGTACGGACAACTATCACTGATTTACTTGAAGACTGAAGAAAACTTAAAAACATGATGTTTCTAAGGCAGGTTCTGCACATGTAAGGAGAGACTCTTTGAGGATTTCTAAGCAGATTTATGGAGTCATCATCTCCTCCGTCCACGATGAAGATTACAGCCTTAAAAAGGGGTTTAAATAATGTTGTTCCTTACAATCATGTCAAACTGAAACCTAAAATGAGATGAAAAATAAAATCCAGAACAGATTATAGCAATTTACTTTATTTATTAACAAGCTAAAGAGTTCTGATCTTTTACCACATATAAAGAAATAACAATATTTTTTATTTTTACTTTAGTATTTCAGCAAACAGAGAGTTGATGACTCATAAATGATTGCAAACAAATTCTGATGTAATAAAAAGTAAGATATAAAGGAAACTTAAGGCGGAATATGATAATAAATCAAAATGTTAGATCGAAGTGAGCAAATAGTCCCAAATTTGTCGTATTAAAGGCTCAAAACTATTAAAATATACACAAGTTGAACAAACTGAAACTTGAAATGTAAGATTGTGAAAAACTTCTCCATTAAATGATAAACAAATATTCAGTTGAGTGCTGCTTTTACTCTTCCTCTTCTTTTCTCTGCTGCTTTCTATATTTGTACAAAGATTTGCTGTCTACTTTTCTTCATCAATCGTTGATTGTGATGTTTTTGTGTTTGTGTCGACAGCAGTGATGTTTTTGATCGATAACTAAACCCAGAGTTTGTTTATTTGTTGATTCATGTTTTCATCTGTGCTGCGTGTGTTCTTCTCCTCCGTGACCCTCAAGGTTAAACCGATGACGCCAACGTACAGGAAACCAGAAATTATCGAGACTTTAATGAGAAAAAAAAGCCAAAATCAGCTAAACAACTGAAGTCGATGGGGACAAAACATTAAATAGCTTCATGCAGCTCGTCCAGTTTTATCCAAGTCTCCAGCAGACCTCAGATCCCAAATTGATTTGTAAAGAAGTTGTTTACTTGTGGTCAAGCTCGTGCATCCACTTCAAACAGCTTCACAGCTGAAGATTACAGCCTTAAAAAGGGTTTAAATAATGTTGTTCTTTAAATACAATAATGTCAAACTGAAACCTAAAATGAGATGAAAAATAAAATCCAGAACAGATTATAGCAATTTACTTTACTATATTTATTAACAAGCTAAAGAGTCCTGATCTTTTATCACATATAAAGAAATAACAATAGATATTTTTACTTTAGTATTTCAGCCAATAGAGAGTTGATGACTCATAAATGATCGCAAACAAATTCTGATACAATAAAAAGGAAGATATAAAAGAAACACAAGGCGGAAATATTATAATAAATCAAAATGTTAGATCGAAGTAAGCAAATAGTCCCAAATTTGTCGTATTAAAGGCTCAAAACTATTAAAATATCCACAAGTTGAACAAACTAAAACTTGAAATGTAAGATTGTGAAATATTTTTTCTCTTCTTCTTCTTCTTTTCTCGGCTGCTTTCTTCACCTCTCCTGGATCATTAGAAGCTGATTTTTTATATCTACATAAAGATTTGCTCTCTCTGATTGTGCCGGACAGCAGTGATGTTTTTGATCGATAACTAAACCCAGAGTTTGTTTATTTGTTGATTCATGTTTTCATCTGTGCTGCGTGTGTTCTTCTCCTCCGTGACTCTGATGACGCCAACGTACAGGAAACCAGAAATTATCGAGACTTTAATGAGAAAAAAAGCCAAAATCAGTGACGTGAGCGGTGAACACTGTGTCAGAGGCTGTAAAACCTAGAAAGAAAAAGTTCTGGGAAAACGTTTGGAATTCGTGGCATGAAAGTTTCTAACCTTTATCCCCAAAAACATCTCAGTGTGTGGTCACAGAAAACCACATTATCTGAAACCAATTACGCAGCTCCCGTCGGCCCGGCTGTTTGAATCCAGCAGGTTTTCTGAGCCGAGGCTTGTTTGTGTTCGCAGGTCTGACGACAGAAGGCCTGTATCGTGTCAGCGGGAACAAGACGGACCAGGACAACATCCAGAAGCAGTTTGATCAAGGTAACACAAACACACACACACCTGCACAGACTCACACCGCCTCGCAAACACACACTCAGCTACCTGAAGTGAAACAGGAGAGCTGGTTCTCATTATTTTCCTGCAGGTCGTGATTCCGAATTATTTTCCCACGAAACGTTCGAGAACTCAGGAGTTTCTTTGGAAACACGTTGCCGATCGAGGAGGGTTTGTGTGTGATGTGTGCAGTAAAATTCAACCCACAGAGAAAACTGATTCCAAAATCTGACCACGCAGCAGAAGTGCTTAAAGAGAAACACATGGCGGACCTGCACACGAGGGCTGCAGAGCTGCCAGACGGCCTGCTGGAATAAATACAGTCACCACAGGCAGAAATCAGCAGCTCACGGTCAGCAGGGCCAGCCGCTGGAACAGGGGAGTCCCACACTGATTATTGATCGCGTTATTTCCCTCTTTTATTGTGGTTAATCAATTTGTGTCGTGACTGTTCAGATTAATAGACAGCTGGAACACGAGGAGTGTTTTTCTTACAACCTTTACATAATAGAAATATACCTTAAAGGTCCACTGTGTAGTGTTTTAAGTAATTTATGACCTCAAATCAGCGTCTTCATTCATAAATAAGTCCTCATTGGTGTAAAATGATCTCTGCCAACAATCTCACTTCTCCTCCTGAGGGAAGAATCACACATTGTGACGTGAAGCAGGAAGTTGGGCGTGAAGAGAAGCAGGGCAGTTTCTGCTTTTCTCCCAGAATCCTCTTCCCGTTTAACATTGGGGCTTATGGGGCAGTTGCTGGAGTTTGTGTCGGTTAGACGCAGATAATTCAAAAACCGTACATCCTCCCGATAAAGTGGACACGTTGCCAGACAGAAGACAAGTGTGGCTACGTTCTTGGAAAATATCACTATTGTAGTGTGAAATCTGTGGCTAGGATCGTCATCTAAAGAAACATTTTCGGAGAGTTTTTTTCAGGCTCCCCCACTCTGCCAGTTGGTGCTGCGCGAACATTCCGCAATACACACACATTGAAAATCCTGAATTTTTTCGAAATCACTCACGATCAATTAAGGGTCACTGTTCAAAAACTAAACATCGTAGAAAGAAAGTTCAAATACAACTCAAATAGATGAGACTTGTGCCTACATTTTAAAGTTTGAATGGTGTCTCTAGGTCAAAGTATGCCAGAGCAGGAGATGTTTGAAAAACCTCGATGATTTTGCGACTTTTTTGACCCCGCCCCATTCATTCCTTATGGGAAGTTTTTCATACGGAGGCTTCCATGTCCTTCCGCTCTATAAAAAACGATGAGCTGGTGAGAGGGACAAAAAGCTCTACGTGGTACAGATAAGGCTAAAGGCGTTTTCACTCAGAGCCAGCGTGACTGTGGAACGGAGAAGGAGCTTAGCCAGACGCGCTCGTCAGCTGCAGTTTGAAGTCTGTTTGAAATAACGTACCTCATCACCCGAAACTAAACTTGATGAAGTGCTGTTTGAAGACATGTTGTTGTCACAGCTTCTTGAATCTTGACACATCCCGCCTGCCGTAGTTCCAACAGGCTGCAACGCACGTTTGAAAACGCGAGGCGCTAGAGAGCAGTATTCGTTTGGATGCAGAATAACATTTAACCACTAGATGGGAGAAATAATTCCACAGTGTGTCTTTAAAATTAATCTATTCTCCTTTCTGTCTTCTTCAGATAAAAAAAACAAAAAACAATCAATACATTTAGAAATGAGATGTTCTTTAGTGTCAGAAGTCATCCAGTGATATCTGTGTGGATCAGTTGGTTTCAGTGTAAACAGAAGCTTCCAGTATCCTGATGCATCGTGACTTTTCATTGTGCAAAATACATTTAAAAACTGGACCTGCGTCAAAAAGCCTGGAGTGAACTCACTGACTCTGTGATTGTACCGCTTCCAAATCAACATCCAAGTCTCGGTGGGGAATGTAGTGGCAAAAGGAGGAAGAAAAGAAAAAGAAAATTAACTTTCAGACAGACCTGAGGCTCTGAATGTACCTTCATTGTGGTTGTTATACCCCCAGAGGCCCCGACACACACACACACACACACACACACACACACACACAGGCTGATTGTCAGCTGTCTGCTTTGTCAGGACAGCCAGTGTGGTGTCTGTTGGCACTAGACAACTCTGGTCAGAGGGTTTTTGGCCGATTCAGCATGTAGAATCAGCGTCAGCTCGTCGGTGAGAGAAATCATTGCGATACGGGATCAGAAACAAGATATCTATGATTTCACCTCTTTAGTGCATTTTCTCCTTATTTTCTCCAGTGAAGCTTTCAACTTTTCATCAGACATATTCTCCATCAGTAGCTGCCTTCCTGGTGAGAGCGAGTCAGAAAATGCTCCAAATTGGTGGTCTGTTTTGTTCCACCAGTTTTGCCCCTCGGAGGGTAACGTTACACTTATTTGCGCCTCCATTGCTGTAAATCCGAGGCGGCAATGTGGTGGCAAATGCTGAGATGGGCGGAGGTGTGGATGACGTGCACTGCTGCGCCCCCACAGCCGGGAGTTTTAAAACCAGGAAACAGCTGATCACAGCAGTCAGTTCGTCACTTCATCCACCAAGATGAGCAGCTGGAAAGCCGCTGAGATCCGGGAGATGCTAGCGTCTCCTCGCTCTCTGTAGCTGTCTTGGTTGTCCGCTTGTTGTTGTAGCGGCGAGCTAATAGCGGTCGCTACTTTCAAATTAAAAGCCCCCCGCTAAGAACCCAGTTCTAAACTCCGATGGGGTGCAATGTAAAGCTCTTATTTTGAAGAAAAACTGCGAAAAACTGTCCCATAAGGAATGAATGGGACGGGGTCAAAAAAGTCGCAAAATCATGGACGTTTTTCAAACATCTCCTGCTCTGGCAGACTTTGACCTAGAGACACCATTCAAACTTTAAAATGTAGGCACAAGTCTCATCTATTTGAGTTGTATTTGAACTTTCTTTCTACAATGTTTAGTTTTTGAACGGTGACCCTTAATTGATCGTGAGTGATTTCGAAAAAATTCAGAAAAATTCAGGATTTTCAATGAGTGTGTATTGCGGAATGTTCGCGCAGCACCAACTGGCAGAGTGGGGGAGCCTGAAAAAACTCTCCGAAAATGTTTCTTTAGATGACGATCCTAGCCACAGATTTCACACTACAATAGTGATATTTTCCAAGAACGTAGCCACACTTGTCTTCTGTCTGGCAACGTGTCCACTTTATCGGGAGGATGTACGGTTTTTGAATTATCTGCGTCTAACCGACACAAACTCCAGCAACTGCCCCATAAGCCCCAATGTTAAACGGGAAGAGGATTTTGGGAGAAAGCAGAAACTGCCCTGCTTCTCTTCACGCCCAACTTCCTGCTTCACGTCACGTCACATGTTGGGTTCAGGAGAAGAGGGTTTGTGTGAAAATACACCAGGACGTTAACGTGTTTTAGCGTTAATTACGATGTTCCAGGAGCAACATGGCGACATCAGACTATAAAACAGTCCCGGAGCGTGGAGAGCCACTGAGCTGCCAGCTGATATATTCCTAAAGTGTTCCTGGAAATAAAGTTTTAGTGGGAAGAACTTGTTTCGGCTTCATCACAGCACGTAACAAAGACCCTTTGTGTAAATCTAAAAATACAGTGTCGCTGGAGTTTCTCTCTCCCGTCGTCGCCCACGCTCTTTAGAAGCAGGTGAGGTCGTGCCAGAAGTTCCTCCTCTGCCGTGACTCGTGATATATCGCTGTAAATAAGGAAGCTGAGGTGAGGCTGCTCAGAGTCACACTGACGGACCGTTAACAATAAACATGCGGTGATGTAACTCGTGTTTCTGGCTCGAGTCAGTCGGTTCAGGTGTCTCCCTCTCCCTCTTCTTCTTCCTCTTCCTCTCGTCAACTAAATGTCACCGAATGGCGTCTTTAACAAACATCTGATAAAGACAAATCAAGCACAGATCGCTCTGTCAGAGATTACAGCTGCTGGTGTCCTTTAGCTTTATATTTCTCTGCAGCTCGGTCGTGTCGGTGTGAAAACCACCATTACAGCCAATTAGCTCCTCCGTCAGTCGGAGAGGACGGCGGGCTGTTAGCTGTTAGCTGGAGGTGGTTTGAATATATTTGCTCGGGGAGCCGCGGAGAGGTCCGGATGATTTTCCTCGGAGACTCGGAGGTCACCGTGGTTCTGCTTCATTAACGGTTCGGGCTGAAGCAGCGTTTGTTGGCTGTTTATTAAAAACACGTCATTAAACAACAGCTTCTCCTCCTTCCTCTTCGTCTTCGTCTTCTGTCTCGCTCCTCGTCCCCTCCCTCCTTTTATTTGTGCATTTCCTGTTGTTTAAATCTCCTCTCGGCCTCTTTATTTCCTTGAGAGTATTTCCAGTGATGTGTGTGTGTGTGTGTGTGTGTGTGTGTGTGTGTTGGCAGTCGTTCAGACTCACTGTGACAGCTGTCGCGTTACCTCGGGGGCTCTGTCCTCTTTTCTTTCTCCCTTCTCTCCTCCTTCCCGTCGTCATCTGGCCGTTCCAGTGTCAAAACAGGAAGTGATGTGTATTTCAGTTCCATCCAGAACCTCTGCTGATTCGTTTATTATTTTATAAGCCGTCGTTACACCGTGTTTCTGCTCGAGGTTAATGTGACATCAGTTTGATCCTCAGATGACCCGACCTCCAACATGAAATCAAACCGGAGCTTCCCTCCTCTCACGACGGGAATAACAGAGCAGCAGACCGGTTGTTTGAAGTGGACTTGGTTCTGTTCTGGCTCCGTCGGAGAGACACTCGGGCCTCTGTGCCTGCAGACGGGCTGATGATAACCTCTGTTAGCTGCAGTCAGAGAGCAGCTCTGTTCTGCTGCTCGGACACAAAGCTCAGCTGTGAGCCTCGCCGCCGCAACACAAACACTCACAAGCTCTTTGATATCCGTTAAACTGAAGCATTGATCCGGGGAACGTCCCGTATCGGAGGGATCAGCGAGGGTTATCGGACTCGGGTCTGAGACGCAGGTTCATAATGGTCCTGCAAGCTTCAGTGTTCAGACGTGAACGTCTGCATCATATCATGATGTAAACGACGGTAATCGTCTAGATTAACTCCTTAGAAACTAGAAATTCTCCCAGGAAGCAGAAGGTGATCCGATTTAATCCGCGGCTCCGTTATCAGACTAAACGACCGAGTAAACTCAGATTTTGTCCGTGTCGTTGGTCGTTGTTACTCGAGGGGGAAAGCGGCGAGCGATCTGTTTGTCTTTCTGACAGCGGCGTCTGTTTCCACTCTAATAACTGAATAAT
The DNA here is from genome assembly GCA_039737535.1 of Lagodon rhomboides. Classification (NCBI taxonomy): domain Eukaryota; kingdom Metazoa; phylum Chordata; class Actinopteri; order Spariformes; family Sparidae; genus Lagodon; species Lagodon rhomboides. The sequence continues at coordinate 26,691,879 of CM077801.1, forward strand.
TCAGATCGTTTTGGTTAAAAGAAAGTCTGCAGAGATTCACAAAGACTTTACATCCCTCTGTGACGGTCGTTTCCCAAAGTGGGTTTGGTTCTGGTGCCTTGAGGAGAAACCGTGACGAGACGTTTGTATGAAGCATGTGTGTTGTGTTGACTCTTGATGCCCAGTTTAAGATGATTTATGTATCTGTGGGGCGAGGGGGCCGTTTTTCCACCGACAGTACCAGCTCGCCTCGGCTCAGCGTGGCTCTACTTGGTTTGGTTTCAGACGCGTTTCCATCTAGAATTAGTATCTCTTCAACGTGGGCGGGTCGTCTTCAACGTGGGCGGGTCGTCTTCAACGTGGGCGGGTCGTCTTCAACGTGGGCGGGTCGTCTTCAACGTGGGCGGGTCGTCTTCAACGTCGACTGGTCGTCTTCAACGTGGGCGGGTCGTCTTCAACGTGGGCGGGTCGTCTTCAACGTCGACTGGTCGTCTTCAACGTGGGCGGGTCGTCTCAGCGGGCGGTCGTCATCAACGTGGGCTGGTCGTCATCGACGTGGGCGGCTCGTCATCAGCGTGGGCGGGTCGTCTTCAACGTCGACTGGTTGTCTTCAACGTGGGCGGGTCGTCTTCAACGCGGGCGGGTCGTCATCGACGCGGGCGGGTCGTCACGACGTGGGCGGGTCGTCATCGACGTGGGCGGGTCGTCATCAGTGACGTACTTATCCACGCGACACATAAACAGGGCTCGCTGTGGGCGACGCTAAACACGTCCACCTTTTCATTTCCTGTCACAGCATCAAGCTCGTTCTGGATGCGTCTTCAGCGACAACACTCAGGAGCGTCTCCACCTCTGCCACGGTCCACGCCGTGTTCCTGCGCGTTGTTCCTTCCATGTAATCGCTACGTTGACTGAACGCAGATGCTAGTTTTTAAAGATAGCGGGCGTCAGGCTCGGACGTCGCGCTCGTCATGAGTCGTCAAGTGGCGTCGCTCTCTGTCCAATCAGTGGCCGGCTGCCAGCTTACGTCACACAGAAGTATCAGCTCAGCTCGGTTGGAACTTATACGGAGGTGATACTAAAAAAGCTCCACTTTAGCAGGTACCAGGTACCAGATTTCAGTAATGGGAACGCAAAAAAGGCGAGCTGAGTCGAGGCGAGGCGAGCTGGTACTGTCGGTGGAAAAACGGCATAAATGTCTCCTGCCGCGGTGATGTAATGTTTTACATGTAGAACAAGAACATGATACGTAAAAGACAAAGTGCTGCTTCCTTTCTAGTATTTTCTGTGAGTCAGTACCTTTAAACATTCGACACTGGGCTCCTCCAGCAGCAGCCGTCACTCGGTTCTGTCTGACGTTGTGTTTTGGGACGGAGACGAATCACCAGGTTCAAAGAAATGATGAAAGTGACGTTACTCAACTTGAGAAACTCAACGTCTTGATGTTTGATTTAATATAAAGAGACCGTGTTTCTGATTCGACACCATGGTTACGCCACATCACATCACGATCAATCACTCGTTGTTTGGTTTATAAAATGTTGATCAGTATTTCCCAAAGCCCAACATGACGTCCTCAAATGTCTTGTTTGTCCAGAACCCAAATATTATCAGTTCACGGTCACAGAGGAGGAAAGAAACCAGAAAATATTGATATTTTAGAATCTGGAATCAGAGAATTTTGACCTCTGACATCATCATCATCATCATCATCATCATCATCATCATCATCATCATCGTTCAGAGCTGCTGGTCACGGTCGGTTTAAATGTTTATCACACGGTGAAAACTCGCCGTTTCATTCTGCTGAGTCCTCAAATTTTGTGGCGAAGGTGTTGAAAGTGTTTTAAACAATCGACTGACGGGCGGACGGCTCTGTTTTTCATGCATAGAATTATGTCATTTGGGGCTGATTATAGGGACGATGTCGGGATAAATAGAGCCAAAGACTGTGTTTCTGCACACTGGAGGAGAGTCTGAGTGTGAAACTGGAGGATTTTGAGTGCACGAGTCCTGCAGAGCGTCTGAGTTTGATCCTGTTCTCCTGCAGCTCTTCTGGGTGGAGCTGTTTTCCTGTTTGCTCTGCTTGTGATGCAGAGGCGTTCTCCAGCTGAAACAGGAGAGAAAATACATGAAAAGTGACCTTGTGAATCTGCTGCAGATGGTGGAAAGTAAAAACTCTCTGTCTTCTGTGTCTCTGTAGATCACAGCATCGACTTCGTGGCGATGGACGTGGCCGTGAACGCCGCCGCTGGAGCGCTGAAGGCTTTCTTCGCCGACCTGCCCGACCCGCTGATCCCCTACAGTCTGCACCCGGAGCTGGTGGAGGCCGCCAGTAAGAGTCAACACAACACACACACACACACACACACACACACACACACACACACACACACACACACACACACCATCCTCACCACCTGAATCTGTGAGTCTGCCAAATTCTCCAAGGATCTTCTCCCTGATTCTTTCTGGGCTCAGAAAAACAGACTTTGAAGTAAAAAACACACCAAAATACACACTGACATCGAGGTTATAACACAGTTTTCACTGGAAACACACACACACACACACACACACCTGTACACACACCTGAACCTCTCGTCTATTGTAACTTCAGTGCTGCAGATGTTAAGTTCACACACACAGCTTTCTGTCACAACACACACACTTTTAAGAGGCTTTTTTCAGCCCCGGGATGCTGTCAGACATTTACTCTCTGCTGTGTGTGTGTGTGTGTGTGTGTGTGTGTGTGTGTGTGTGTGTGTGTGTGTGTTTCCTGGTTGCATATGAGTGATGCTGAGTGCTGAAACCAGCAGGCTGACGACAGCAGATTAATGAGCCAAAAATACACACACACACTTTGGTATAACAAGAAATGTAAAAACACATTATATGTACACACACACACACACACACACACACACACACACTTTAATGAGTGTCTCACTGTGAGCGAGGCCGTGCTGCTGCTTCTTCTTCTTCTCTGGAACATGAGTCATAGAAGGCAGGAACTCTTCTTCTTCTTCTCTCATCCCTCCGGTCTTTTGTCTCCCTCTTTTCTTCTCTTCATCTTGTTTTTACTTTCACTTTTTGTTTTTTAATCTCGTCAGCACACCTTCTCTCCCTCCTGACGCTCCCAGGATCAGGGGATTTTTTACTTCCTTACCTTTTGCTTCCTTGAAACATGAAGCCACTTTTCTCTCGGGGAGAAATAACCTGACAAGCAGGTTTGACACATGTTCAGGTGTATTATCTCGACAGCAGGTCGGCCTCTTCATCAAATGTTAAAGTGGAACAGCGACCTTCCTCTTCCAAGTCGTATTATTTTCAGCAGCTGGATCGTTTCCGTTCTCCTCAGGACAAAAACAAGAGTTTATTCACTCATTTAGTCTCTAATGGAGACGAGGAAACAAATAGAAACGGTGCCAGGCTGCTTTTGCTCTGTCAGGGGACGTTTTGTGCCCGATGGCAGAGCGAGTAGAGTGAAAGCGACGTTGTGAAGGACTCCAATCTAAAAGCCATTACGTTGCCAAATCAACATTTACTCCGTAATAAGTTGAAGCGTAAAAGTCTTTTGCCGGCCTGTCGTTGGACCGGAGCAGGTAGAGTCCGATTCTAGGGTCTGATTCAGCTGCTGCAGGTTTGGAAAATGTGTTTTTCTTGCCTTACTCCCACACACCACTCCGTCCGCCTCCTGTCTGACCCGTTCGGTAGAAAAGTCACATTGAAACACACCGCCCCGGCTACACAGCAGCGTATACGTTCTGCGCCTGCGCGAGATGCAATAAGTCTCCTAAACATCGGGTGGCGCTAGTCTCGTGCCAGTCACCCAAAACATAAAAACAGGAAATGACAGAACGGAGTGCGGACCGTAGCTTATCAGAACAAAGCACACACAGTGTTAGCTCAGCATTACTTGCGTGATGTCGTATTACGGTGGTCTCTCTTCCACCAGGGCAGCCAGCTGCTCCTCAAAGTCCTCGGTCCACACAGCCATGGCTTCCAAACATACGTTGGTTTATCCCCAAAATAACGAACGGTGAAGTGTTGTTTGTAACTCTGTGCCGTCTCTGTTTATGTGGTTTGTTTACCATCGTCACTTCCGCCGCCCCTCCCACACGCCACGCTGATTCGCTGGCACACCGCCAATCAGAATGGTCACTGAACAGCTAGCTAACAACCAATCAGAGCATCCGACAGCGTCCAACCTCAGACGGCCGACTTCGCATGTTCAGTCGGATCAGACGCAGCTGAACACACCGAACAGAGCAGCTCCCGAACTCGTCCGACTCTCTCCGAACGCTTCAGACGTCCGACGTAAAGATCTGCAATTCCTCTAAATTTCCCCAGAAGTTTCCTGCAAAGAATTACTTCTCATTGTCGGAAATTTCCCCGACAGAAAAGCTCCATTCCTCCTGTCGGCAGGCAGAAATCCCTCGTGTCCAACACAATAAAACCGCTAAATAAAACGTTTATACGTCCGTCGAGTTGTGAAATAAATTAAAGCTCTGGATAATTACGTGTTTTGTTGCTTTCTAGTTGTAAAGAATAAAGAGGTGACTCTTGTTTTATCGTCGGATCAAACGGTTGATTGTTTGTTGTCACATCTTCTTGTTTAGTTTCACTCCTGAGTTTTTCATTCACACATTTCTGCTCAGCGTGTTTTTCCTTTTTTATCTGTACTCCACGTGACTGCGGCGGCGGCGGCGTCTCTTCCTGCTGCAGGGGCCATTAAATTTTCATCCAAACTCATTCTTTATCGGTTTGTCACTTTACTGAGCCCCGTTGCATTGTGGGAACACAGTGTAGACAGCATTAATATGATGATATATACGACGGTGCGCAGCGTTTGATGAATGAGGATCAAACTGTTCTGTTGGTTTCTTTCCGTTATATTTCCCGCTAATGTCGAGATTCGGCGGCGCAGATTAACGACCTTTGACCTCCTGCAGCCATTAGAGGCTCAAAACGTCCCGTCGGCTGCTCGTTAAGATGATTGATGAGGCGCAGGATGAATAAATCTGAGCTCCGTCACGTGCGCGGCTGTAAACGTAAAGGCTTCCCGCCGGTCCTGGAATGTCTGGAGCATCCTGGAGAATATTCCAGCGAGCGAAGGACGTTCACGGTCGTGTTAAAGCGTCTCGTGTTGTGACAGTCCAAAGGTAGAAGCTCGTATTTCACATCTGCTCTTTAAATATTTAATAAGTGAGTGAAGCGTTTCAGCTCCAACGAGCTTTTCGCCGGCGGGGAAGTGATGGATTCTCTCGGGAGGAGGAGGACGAGGAGGAGGAGGAGGAGGAGGAGGAGGAAGGATGTCGAGGAAACATCACAGACGCTTTGCTCTTCAGGAAAACAGCAGCGTGTTTGTTTTGTTTTTGTTTTACTGCCACTTCTGATTCACGTCGAGCAGCTTCAGAGACACCTGTCTTTATATTCTCAGGTTTCTGACTCACGAGCAGCTGATCAAACACGACAGATGATTAATGAATCAATATCGATCAAGTAAACCTTTTCTAAAGTATCTTTTCATGATGAAATCCTACAGCTGACTCAGGCATTTTGTGACAGTTTGGATATTAAAACTCGACTTAATTGATTAAAACCAATCAACCGATTCGTCCGCCTCCACACGACGGAGCATTTCGGTTAAAATGACATCGGAGGAACTTGATCGATGACGGAGCTCAGGGGAAGACAGAAACAATCAAACCTGGAGAAGAGAAGAGTTATTAAAGTCTCTGAACACGTCCTGGAAAGTTCTCGTTAACGCTCCCATGAACATTCATCACCTCGAGGGTCACCTGACGACAACAACACAAGAAATACATTAACACATTTTTTTACCTGATGATCTTGTCATGGTTTATTTAGGTAGACCTGTCAGGTACCTGTAAGGTGTCTCTGCACATGAGCTTGTGCTTTACTTTATTTTAGTATTTTGTCATTGTCATTTTTGTGTTTATTGCCGTTTTCCCACCGACAGTACCAGCTCGCCTCGCCTCGCCTCAGCTCGCCTTTTTTGCGTTCCCATTACTGAAATCTGGTACCTGGTACCTGCTAAAGTGGAGCTTTTTTAGTATCACCTCCGTATAAGTTCCAGCCGAGCTGAGCTGATACTTCTGTGTGACGTAAGCTGGCAGCCGGCCACTGATTGGACAGAGAGCGACGCCACTTGACGACTCATGACGAGCGCGACGTCCGAGCCTGACGCCCGCTACCTTTAAAAACTAGCATCTGCGTTCAGTCAACATAGCGATTACATGGAAGGAACAACGCGCAGGAACACGGCGTGGACCGTGGCAGAGGTGGAGACGCTCCTGAGTGTTGTCGCTGAAGACACATCCAGAACGAGCTCGATGGTGCGACAGGAAATGAAAAGGTGGACGTGTTTAGCGTCGCCCACAGCTAGCCCTGTTTATGTGTCGCGTGGATAAGTACGTCACTGATGACGACCCGCCCACGTTGAAGACGACCCGCCCACGTTGATGACGACCCGCCCACGTTGATGACGACCGCCCACGTTGATGACGACCCGCCCACGTTGAAGACGACCCGCCCACGCTGATGACGACCCGCCCACGTTGATGACGACCCGCCCACGTTGATGACGACCCGCCCACGTTGATGACGACCCGCCCACGTTGATGAGATACTAATTCTAGATGGAAAGACGTTAAACGCTGAGCCGAGGCGAGCTGGTACTGTCGGTGGGAAAACGGCATTACGCTCTTTTCTAAACTGTTTGCTAAATTGATTAAACGCCGAATGTTTTAATCCCGGTCAGATCTTTACCGAGTGTTTGTCACCAGGTATCATCATCAGCGTGTCAAACATCAACAAAATACTAACAATTCATGTAGAATCAATAGATGTTGATTCATTCATGCATCTGAAAAACAGTAAACAGACAAATACGTCACATAAACCAAACACTCATCGAACTCCACAGGCAGGAGAACTTTGAAAATACCAACATGATCCTGAGTTCAGTCAGTTTTCAGGCTTTATTTCTGTTCAGCTCCGCAGCTTCATAATTATATGAATCATAACAATAATAATAAAACCGTCTCAGTGTGACTTTATTTAATCTGAACAGTTTGAACACAAACGTGTTTGTTTTGTTCGTCGGCAAAAAAACTGTTTTCATTTAAACCAGCGGAGGAAGACGTGATGCAGCTTAAAAATTATATAGTATCACTGCTGCCCACAAGGCTCAGTGTGTGTGTGTGTGTGTGTGTGTGTGTGTGTGTGTGGCACAGCGTGGGAGTTGCTCTTGGCAGCATCTCAGCCTTTTGTTTTCCAGAGAGTATAATTTCCGTTCCCGAGAGAGAGTGTGTGTAAAATGTAAAACGCCTTCTGTCTTCTCTCCCTGCGTGTGTGTGTGTGTGTGTGTGTGTGTGTGTGTGTGTGTCAGAAATCGTGGACTACATCGAGCGTCTGCAGGTCCTGCGGGAGATCGTGAAGAAGTTCCCTCCTGTCAACTACCAGGTCTTCAAGTACATCATCACACACCTCAACAGGTGAGAGCTAAAGTACACACGGACGTAAACACACACACACACACACACACACACACACACACACACACACACTCCTCAGTCAGCGTGATGATGTTGATCCATGTGTGAGAAATCCTCAGTATGAAGCTCCATCAGCAGCTAAACGCCTCGACGCTGGAACGCACGCCTACCTGTGCTGACAGTGAACACATCACAGCAGGCGCCCTTCATTCAGACTTAAAGAAACATCTGAGTCGTCGCGGGATGTGAACGACGCGGCGTCGGCGACACGACTCTGAGCGCCGAACGTTTCCAATGAGTTTAATTTGCTGTGAAAACATCCAGCGGAGCGATCAGAGCCGAGTCAGCGTCAGAGACACGCCTGAATTAGTGTCAGAGAAGAAGAATCACAGATCAAACTGAGCCTCTCCTGGTTCTGTGCTGTCCACAGTGATTCCTTCTTAAAGGAACAGTTCACCTTAAAAATGCAAATCAGTCATTATTTGCTCACTTTAAAGTTTCGTAGTCCTCATAAAAACAGCGTCGCAGCGTTCTCCGAAACAACTGAAGTAGCTGGAGACTTGTTCTAAAACAGAAAATCAACCTTAAAAAGAAATAAAATGCCTTCATACAGCTCGTCAGGTGAAGTCCAAGTCCCAGAAAAAACGTTATCTCCACCCTCGACGTGCGGTCGAGTTTGATGGGTTTGATGTCCGTTTTAAAGGTCCACTGTGTAGAGTTTTAAGTAATTTATGACCTCAAATCAGCGTCTTCATTCATAAATAAGTCCTCATTGGTGTAAAATGATCTCTGCCAACAATCTCACTTCTCCTCCTGAGGGAAGAATCACACATTGTGACGTGAAGCAGGAAGTTGGGCGTGAAGAGAAGCAGGGCAGTTTCTGCTTTTCTCCCAGAATCCTCTTCCCGTTTAACATTGGGGCTTATGGGGCAGTTGCTGGAGTTTGTGTCGGTTAGACGCAGATAATTCAAAAACCGTACATCCTCCCGATAAAGTGGACACGTTGCCAGACAGAAGACAAGTGTGGCTACGTTCTTGGAAAATATCACTATTGTAGTGTGAAATCTGTGGCTAGGATCGTCATCTAAAGAAACATTTTCGGAGAGTTTTTTCAGGCTCCCCCACTCTGCCAGTTGGTGCTGCGCGAACATTCCGCAATACACACTCATTGAAAATCCTGAATTTTTTCGAAATCACTCACGATCAATTAAGGGTCACCGTTCAAAAACTAAACATCGTAGAAAGAAAGTTCAAATACAACTCAAATAGATGAGACTTGTGCCTACATTTTAAAGTTTGAATGGTGTCTCTAGGTCAAAGTCTGCCAGAGCAGGAGATGTTTGAAAAACGTCGATGATTTTGTGACTTTTTTGACCCCGTCCCATTCATTCCTTATGGGAAGTTTTTCATACGGAGGCTTCCATGTCCTTCCGCTCTATAAAAAACGATGAACTGGTGAGAGGGACAAAAAGCTCTACGTGGTACAGATAAGGCTAAAGGCGTTTTCACTCAGAGCCAGCGTGACTGTGGAACGGAGAAGGAGCTTAGCCAGACGCGCTCGTCAGCTGCAGTTTGAAGTCTGTTTGAAATAACGTACCTCATCACCCGAAACTAAACTTGATGAAGTGCTGTTTGAAGACACGTTGTTGTCACAGCTTCTTGAATCTTGACACATCCCGCCTGCCGTAGTTCCAACAGGCTGCAACGCACGTTTGAAAACGCTTTGAGGCGCTAGAGAGCAGTATTCATTTGGATGCAGAATAACATTTAACCACTAGATGGGAGAAATAATTCCACAGTGTGTCTTTAAAAAGGGGCGTAAATAACGTCCTGTAAAACGTACAAACTGACCCAGAATGAGGTCCCAAGATGCCTCTATACATCTCATCTGGTGTAATCAAAGTCTCTGGAAGCCCTGAGATCACAAATTGATCTGAAAAGACGTTATTTACATCCTTTCTGTAGGCTGAAATCTTGTAGCTGTAGCATGAACCCCGTCTGAGGAGGGTGCACGACCTCGACTGCACGTCGTGGGTGGAAAAAACATCTGGTCAGATCAACTCGCTGCTTCTGAAGACTCGTCTCCAGCAAAGAGGTTTCGATGTGAAGCTCCAGAAATGTTTTGTGGACTGTGAAACTTCACCTGCAGTCTGTAGATGATGACTGAACTCTCTATGTCGTCACAGCAGCCTGAACAATGTCGTCTCATCGGACCTCTTGCAGGAACAAATGCGACACAAGCCGCATAGAAATACTTTACAAAATAAGACATTCACAGGTATTAAAGTTGCATTTTAAACAGTAGAAACAAAACCAAGCGAATAACTAGTTAAAGATTTAAAAGAAATGGCAGGTTGAGGTAAAAACAGGACTTTCACTCTGCAGAGCTTCAGCTCCTGCTGCAGACAGGAACATGACGGGGTCGGAGTCGTGTTAGAGGATCTGAAACAGGCAGGAAACATTAATAACACAGCTGCCAGCGGCGTGTCATCAGAGCAGAGCTGCTCTGTGACAGATCGAAAGAGGAAATGGCCCGTTAGAGGCAGAAAAATGTCCGACAAAGCAAAACAATCACAACTAATACGAGAAGGCAGTCAAAGAGACGAGACGTTGACGGTGGAGGAGAGAATATCACAGCCGGCAGGATCGCCTGGTATTCAGACTGTGATCGGAGGAATGATGGATGCCACAGCGTCTCTGTTGTTTTTGTCTTAATCGGTGATTAATCAGATGAGATCTGGTGCTGCTGTCGCTTCTCCTCATCCTGTTCGACACATCAGCCCGACACGCTGGACGGCGCTCAGCGACAGCTGTCGTCGATTTAATTAACTTAATGAATCGGTGGCCTAATCGTGATGTCACACTCCATCGGTTATTGATTTCAGACAGCAGTCAGCTGGAGGAGGAAGTGACAGAAGTCACAGCTGACACGTTCTGGAACAAACGGCGTCTCCGCCTCCTCGTGGCGTCTTTCACACGTCGTTCCAGGAAGTGTGCAGATGTTCCTGATTATTGATCCCTGCAGTGCTCGTTCCTGAACATCTGAAGGATCGACGTAGATGTAAACATGCATTATACAACAAGTAGTTCCGACCGAGCAATCTGATTGGTCAACAGCACATTTTGACCGTGCTCAAATCAGCATGACAGCAGCCTGACTCATTACTCAGAGTATCACTCCGCCAAGTCTGTGACATCATTGTATCTCCATGGCAACATGGTAACTGTCAGAGCTGGAGCAGGAAACGGAGGAAAAATAAGCTACAAAATGGATCGGTTTGTTGTTAATTTTGATTTATTTGGCGTCTCAGTTTGGATGAATGGATGGAGGAAGATGAGAAGAACCAAATGACAAAAAAGGAAAGATTTGTGGTAAATAAAGTGATAAATCTGTAACTTCTCTGTTCTTTATTATTAGATAATAATAAGATAAAGATGAAACAAGTCCGAGCTGAGTATTTTATTATTATTATTATTTAGAAACGTTATTTATTAATCATGAAAATAAATCACAAACCACCTGTCAGCTGCCAAAGTCACATTCATAGAATAAAGTGTCCCGTTTTACCGAGCGGGCCGAGCCTGTTCCCTTCGCTGTGAGAGACACTATTGTTTTATAAAAAATATAAAAGAAGAAAATCAACACCTTTGTTATAACTTGGGCGATAAAAATAAGCATTTTCTGTTTATCTGTGCAGTATTGATTTAGGTCGGGAAACTCTGAGACGGCGATAAAACATTACCGTCAGCTCAGAGTTCACTCATCCTTTCCGTTGCTCGGTCGTTGCTATGGGTCGGACTACTTGCTGTAGTGGTAAACTACGTTCCATTACACATAAGAGTAACTGACGGGGCTGGTTTTGTTTCAGTTATTAGTCAGACCCCATGTGTTTCCATGGAAACGCGACGCACACTCGCAAAAAACTTTAAAATCTGAGAGCAAACTGTCCGTCAACGTGGATATATTTTGATTATACATTTTATTTGTGTTGGTATTAGTTGTATAATCGCAATATCCCTCGAGGGTGTGCTCAGATGTCATTCAAATGACGTTAAGCACACCTCGGGTAGTATTGCTTAATTATGATGTCATGATTTGATTGTATGTGATGTCACGCTGTAACGCCGTCTCCTCCCGCAGGGTGAGCCAGCACAGTAAGACGACGCTGATGACGGCCGACAACCTCTCCATCTGCTTCTGGCCGACGCTGATGCGGCCGGACTTCGAGAACAAGGACACGCTGTCCACCACCAAGCTGAACCAGGCCGTCATCGAGTCCTTCATCGTGCAGAGCGACTACTTCTTCCACGGCGGCGAGGTGGCGGAGAGCTCGAGCAGCGAGGGCACGCCGCCGCCGCACTGCCACAACATGGTGGAGGCTCTGCTGCCGCTGCAGCTGCCGCCGCCGCTGCAGCCGCAGCAGATCCAGCACACCCTGCACCCCGACCCGCTCATCTAACCCGCAGGAGCATGCTGGGAAATGAAGTCCGGGGTGGATTGTGTGCGCCGCCGGCCGCTTCGGAGGTCGTCTTCTCTGCACGGCGCCGGCCGGCCGTTCAAATAAAACATAAAATAACCGAGTTGTGAGGAATCAGCAGCCGTCTGTCAGCGTTCAGAGACACATCGAGCGTCTGCTGGATTAATCTGCGACATCGGCTCATCCTGGATTAGAGAATTACAATCGGACGTCACCTTTTTGGAACTAACTTTTGGATCTGACTGCCCCTTTTACGACACGGAGACTGAACCCAGTCGATGAGCGAACTGATTTGATTCGGCACATAACACTAATCGTTCAGCAGGGTCGGACTCTGGGACGAATAAAGATTAAACTCCTGATTTACCCTGATGGAATAGCACACTGGGGTCCCCCTAAGCCCCGCCCCCCTTCTCCCTGCTCACGGCGAGACAAAAGGGAAGTTAAACGTAGAGTCCCGACGACTGCATCACCAATCTGACCCTCCTGATTCTGACTGACTCGCTCGTCGATATCTGACCGGCTGAAAGGATTTCACGGAGTCTTCCTCCACAGGAAATTATTTCTTCGTCTTCTTTTTGTTTTGTTTTTATTTTGTTGCCCTTTGACCCAAAATAAGAGGAAGCGAGGGACAAACTCGATCCCTTCAACGGTGGAGCTGTGAACTCGACGCCTCGCAGATACATGTGGATTATTTTCAGTCTTGGGGAGGATGAAGAGGATGAAGAGGAGGAGGGGGCGGGGCTTCTGTTTTAAATACTAAAAGACTGAAACGAGACGAGCGGACAGCACATGCACGATTTGTGTCCGAGTCGCCAACTTCACGTCTGTTTTGCGTCGTTTAATTTTTTTATCATTTCCATATTTTTTTTGTATCGTCTTATTTCTACCCAGTTTGTGTGTTCGTGTGTGTGATGATGATGATGATGATGATGATGGTGTGTGTGATCTGTATTGTACCTTCTCCGCAGAGGGAAGGGGGGATTCAGGAGGGAAAAACGTGGACTGACGGACTCGGGTCAGACTTTTACAGACTTCACTACAAACCTTCAGTCGAACCGTCTCGTCTCTTTAGAGCCTCTAACTCTTCGACCCCTCCTCCTCCTCCCCCTCCTCCCCCTCCTCCCCTCCGACTCCTCCGTGACGGCACATGAGCGATGAAAAAACCACTACGATGCATTATTCTGGATCTGTTTCGCTTCGAGGAGGCGTCTTCCGGACGGACGGACATCTCCACTCTGTCATCTCTGTTTTCTGTTTTCTGTTGGTTTGTTGGAAAAACTAAAACTTTGCATGTCTCTGTTTTTTGCCACTTAGTGAGGAAGAAAAAAAAAAAAAAAAGAAACTTTAAAGTTTTAAAAAAATGAACTGAAACTCTGTGAACGGAGCGAAAATCGTTTTATCTGACTCTTTTCGGTTTTAAGGGGAAAACTCTTAACGAGGGGTTTCGTTTTTTCTTTCCTGTCATGCAAGAAATCGACTCTTAATATCATATTTTTGGTTATATGTTGAATAGTTTTCCCTAAATAGAGGAAAGAAGTATATATAAGTATATATATATATAAATTTATCGGCAGCAGAGGCTGCTGATGTAGTGAACTACCGCGGGGTACTGGACTGTATAACCTGTCAGAAGCTATACTCATATTTCTTTGTGGTTCTGATGGTGGAACTGAAACCATCGTTATTATTTTCTGATGGTGTGTGTGAATGTGTGTGTGTGTGTGTGTGTGTGTGTGTGTGTGTGTGTGTGTGTGTGTGTGTGTGTGTGTGTGTGTGTGTGTGTGTGTGTGTGTGTGGAGGGGAGAGGGTTAATGACAGATTCCTCTCTGACTGAAAGAGAAGATCAGACATCCCTCATCGCTGCTCCTCATCGACGACACTGAAACGAGGCTGAATTTAGCGACGACGTGAACTTTTGTTTCCGTAGACGAGCTGAGCGAGCGTCTTCGTTCTGACAGATTAATCCCCGACGATCTGTAACCGGAGGGCGTTTCACATTTATGGCAGGTCTTTAGAGTCTGTTTGGATAAAAATACAGAGACTGTAAACCAGTTTTACACGTTCGAACAAAGAAATATCAGAAATATAATCAGAAATATACACGTCTGAATAATTCCCACAGTTTCCTGGAGAGAACTTTGTAATTTAAAGTTACTCAAGTATCGTACTTCAAGGAAAAGTTCTCCCAAAAATGACAGTTCAGTCATTATCTCCTCGCTTCCATGTCGAAGGAAACTGTCGAAGGAAAGCAAGGTGAAGTGTCGTAGTCCACAAAACATTCTCCTAAACAACTGAAGTATCTTGAAGCCTCGAGATCACAAATTGATTTGAGAAGATGTTAATTACACCTTTTTTTAAACTGAACTCTTCACTGTAGCTGCTGAGATGAAGGCGTCAGCGTGCACTCTGTATGACGTGGACACACGAGCTCATAGAGGATGTAAATAACGTCTTTTTAGATCAGTTTGGGATCTCAAAGCTTCTGGAGAGACTTGGATCACAGCAGATGAGCTGCATGGAGACATTCGAGGTTTTAAAACAAGCCTCCAGCTCCTTCAGGTGTTCAGGAGGAACTGTTTACTGACTTCCATCAGCATGGAGGGAGGAGATGATGACTCCGCTTAGAAATCCTCAAAAAGGTCTCTCCTCACATGTGCAGAACTTGCCTTAGAAACATCACGTTTTAAGTTTTCTTCAGTATCACAGTAACTCAGTGATGGTTGTCTGAACATCCACAGGTTCACTGCAAACAGGAAGTGCTAACAGCTGATTCGGCAAAGTTTTAATGGAATCTGGAGTTTGTTTTGGTTAAAAATACAGAGACTATAAACCAGTTTTACACGTTCAAACAAAGAAATATCACAAATATAATCAGAAATATACACGTCTGAATAAATCTCACAGTTTCCTGGAGAGAACTTTGTAATTTAAAGTTACTCGATGTATCGTACTTACAGGAAAAGTTCTCCCAAAAATGACAGTTCAGTCATTATCTCCTCGCTTCCATGTCGAAGGAAACTGTTGAAGGAACAACTGAAGTCTCCTGAAGCCTCGAGATCACAAATTGATTTGAGAAGATGTTAATTACACCGTTTATTAAACTGAAATCTTCACTGTCGCTGCTGAGATGAAGGCGTCAGCGTGCTCTCTGTATGAAGTGGACACACGAGCTCATCGAGGATGTAAATAACGTCTTTTTAGATCAGTTTGGGATCTGGAGGCTTCTGGAGAGACTTGGATCTTGGATCTTGAGGTTTTAAAACAAGCCTCCAGCTCCTTCAGGTGTTCAGGAGGAAGCTGTTTTACTGACTTTCATCAGCATGGAGGGAGGAGATGATGACTCCATAATCCTCTCCTCACATGTGCAGAACCTGCCTTAGAAACATCACGTTTTAAGTTGTCTTCAGTATCACAGTAACACAGTGACGGTTGTCTGTACATCCACAGGTTCACTGCTAACAGGAAGTGCTAACAGCTGATTCGGCAAAGTTTTAATGGAGTCTGGAGTTTGTTTTGGTTAAAAATACAGAGACTGTAAACCAGTTTTACACGTTCAAACAAAGAAATATCAGAAATATAATCAGAAATATACACGTCTGAATAATTCCCACAGTTTCCTGGAGAGAACTTTGTAATTTAAAGTTGCTGAAGTATCGTACTTCCAGGAAAAGTTCTCCCAAAAATGACAGTTCAGTCATTATCTCCTCGCTTCCATGTCAAAGGAAAACAAGGTGAAGTGTCGTAGTCCACGAAACATTCTCCTAAACAACCAACAAGTCTCCTGAAGCCTCGAGATCATAAATTGATTTGAGAAGATGTTAATTACACCGTTTATTAAACTGAAATCTTCACTGTCGCTGCACAAGGTCATTGAGGATGTAAATATCGTCTTTTTAGATCAGTTTGGGATCTCAAAGCTTCTGGAGAGACTTGGATCTTGGATCTTGAGGTTTTAAAACAAACCTCCAGCTCCTTCAGGTGTTCAGGAGACTGACTTTCATCAGCATGGAGGGAGGAGATGATGAATCTGCTTAGAAATCCTTAAAAAAAGACGCTCCTTACATGTGCAGAACTTCCTTTAGAAACATCACGTTTTAAGTTGTCTTCAGTATCACAGTAACTCAGTGATCGTTGTCTGAACATCTACAGGTTCACTGCTAACAGGAAGTGCTAACAGCTGATTCGGCAAAGATTTAATGGAGTCTGGAGTTTGTTTTGGTTAAAAATACAGAGACTATAAACCAGTTTTACACGTTCGAACAAAGAAACGTCACAAATATAATCAGAAATGTACACGTCTGAATAATTCCCACAGTTTCCTTGAGAGAACTTTTTAATTTGAAGTTACTCAAGTATCGTACTTACAGGAAAAGTTCTCCCAAAAATGACAGTTCAGTCATTATCTCCTCGCTTCCATGTCGAAGGAACAACTAAAGTCCCCTGAAGCCTCGAGATCACAAATTGATTTGAGAAGATGTTAATTACACCGTTTATTAAACTGAACTCTTCACTGTAGCTGCTGAGATGAAGGCGTCAGCGTGCACTCTGTATGAAGTGGACGCACAAGCTCATAGAGGATGTAAATAACGTCTTTTTAGATCAGTTTGTGATCTGGAAGCTACTGGAGAGACTTGAATCTTGGATCTTGAGGTTTTTAAACAAACCTCCAGCTCCTTCAGGTGTTCAGGAGACTGACTTTCATCAGCATGGAGGGAGGAGATGATGAATCTGCTTAGAAATCCTTAAAAAAAGACGCTCCTTACATGTGCAGAACTTCCTTTAGAAACATCACGTTTTAAGTTGTCTTCAGTATCACAGTAACTCAGTGATGGTTGTCTGAACATCCACAGGTTCACTGCTAACAGGAAGTGCTAACAGCTGATTCGGCAAAGATTTAATGGAGTCTGGAGTTTGTTTTGGTTAAAAATACAGAGACTATAAACCAGTTTTAACACGTTCGAACAAAGAAACGTCACAAATATAATCAGAAATGTACACGTCTGAATAATTCCCACAGTTTCCTGGAGAGAACTTTGTAATTTGAAGTTACTCAAGTATCGTACTTAAAGGAAAAGTTCTCCCCAAAATGACAATTCAGTCGTTATCTCCTCGCTTCCATGTCTGCAAAGGAACAACTAAAGTCCCCTGAAGCCTCCGAGATCACAAATTGATTTGAGAAGATGTTAATCACACCGTTTATTAAACTGAACTCTTCACTGTAGCTGCTGAGGTGAAAGCGTCAGTGTGCTCTCTGTATGAAGTGGACGCACAAGCTCATCGAGGATGTAAATAACGTCTTTTTAGATCAGTTTGTGATCTGGAAGCTACTGGAGAGACTTGAATCTTGGATCTTGAGGTTTTTAAACAAACCTCCAGCTCCTTCAGGTGTTCAGGAGACTGACTTTCATGAGCATGGAGGGAGGAGGTGATGAATCCGCTTAGAAATCCCTCACATGTGCAGAACCTGCCTTAGAAACATCACGTTTTAAGTTGTCTTCAGTATCACAGTAACTCAGTGATGGTTGTCTGAACATCCACAGGTTCACTGCTAACAGGAAGTGCTAACAGCTGATTCGGCAAAGTTTTAATGGAGTCTGGAGTTTGTTTTGGTTGTTTTTTACGTCTCCAAATGAATTATTTGTCTTGTGTTTACCTGACGAAAGGATCCAAACACCTTCAGCTCTGCTAATGTGCTGCTAATTATAGGCTGTTAAATTAGCACCATTTTAATCCATTAATTTCGGTTAATTGCGGCGTCACCCAGAGAGTCTTTTAATCAGGACACAGCAGGTCGGCTCCAACTTGTGTACGGACTCAAGTTTGCACGAATGAACGGAAAAACGAATCCTGATCATTTTTAACTTCCTGATTTGAGGATTAATTGAACAAATTCTAGAAAAATTAACAGATTAGAGTGTTTTCGACGCGTTCAGTGTTGCTGTGATGTTTACATCAACACAATCCCAGGCGGTTAAGTCTCCCCGCCAAATTAAAAGCCTCCTCAAAAGCTTGTTTTTAATTAATTGAGCGCTCCTTCATTAACTTCCTCGCTGCTCTTCTCTGCAGCCGCTTTCATTATGTTATTAAACTGTCGGCTTTAAGGAGGCATCTTACCCAGAATGCACTGCACCGCGGTGGATGTTCGGCGGAATGATTCTGCTTCAGTTTGAGGATGTTTGTGTCTCGATGGCGTCGGCGATGAGGGATGAATCCAATCACACAAAAATGTCGAGCCGGGGTGTGTCCCATTTCAGACACGTGTCTCCTGCGTCCTCACCATCAGCTGTTTCCTGTTTCCTGGTTGGCTGATATTTGTGTCAGAGGTCGAGATTTAATGTCAGATTCTGCCTTTATTGAACAGATTTTCTTCCCACCAGCACTGAAACAACGACGTCTATCAGCAGACGTTGATTTAATTTGATGGTTTTAAACAAAATTTCCACAAATGTGCTCGTTCCAGATCATAAAAGGGAAGTTTTTTTACATTTTGTTGTTGTTTTATTGAACTTTAACTGTAATGTTCTGGGTTTGGGCTTTCCGATAGACGTTATCTGGACTGTGGAAACTTAAATTTTCCAAATTAACGAGCAGATAAACTGACTACTTCCGACAACTTCTACCTGAAATGTTCAGGATTTTATGTAGAATGAGAAGAAGTAGAAAAGAACGTGGATCATCAGTTTAGATTCTGATCAGGTCGTCCTGAAGGAGAGCCAGAAGTCTGTCGCAACACGGCCACAAATCTGATTTAGCGGACTTTAAAGGGCGCTCTGAAGGGGACGAGTGTCTGGAACGGGACCCGCCGCAGACAAATGAGGCATAATTTACCTTTGAGATGTGAATGAGAGGCTAAAGGGTGAGTTAAAGGGGATAAATATTCAGAATGGAACGTAGCCAGAAGCCCATTTTAAGGTTTTTATGATGTTGGACTGAAGAGGACGTTGAAGGGCACATTGAAGGGAGCGAGCGGCGAGGAAGTGGACCGGCGCCAGGAGCTCCCTGATCTCCATGTTCAAGTGTTCGGGGGGGGAGGGAGGGAGGGTGAGGAGGGGTGAGGGAGGGTGAGGAGGGGTTCAGCAGCTGCTAGATAATAAAAGATTAAGCTGTTCGTCTGTAGTTTTTTCATCAGCCAATCAGCCGCTCTTCTTGGTTTTTCTATCATCCAGCCACACCGGTGTACAAACCACCTGACTCCTAACGTCATCCGCTGTGTATTATAGTAAATAAAAATGATTTTCAGAAATGAAAAACTCTAAAACAAGTTTGTTTTTCTTTTCTTTTCTGTTTTTCTCTCCATAATGTTTCCAAATAAAGTTTCTTTTTTTCCAAAGCTGCTGCGGCTCGTCCTCGTTTCTTTGACTCTTTTTATATTTTAATCATATCTGCTTGTTCTGGTTTCATTCAGATCCAGTTCAGTCAGTGAGCGACTGACGGCTGCTCTCTGACATCACTACATCCTGAGAGTCTTCGTACCGACAACCTCACTGTGCTCATGAGCTAAAACAGAAGTAATGTCTTTGTTCCTGAAGTTCAGTTCGTCTCAAAAGGTCGACTTTAATCTTGAAATGTCGACTTTCTCCTCCACATTTTCGACTTTATTCTTAAAGTGCATAATGAAAAAGAAACGTCCTCCGTCCTCTCACACTCTGTCATACAAACAAGTCCAGAAACCTGCTCAAAGGCACTTCAGCAGCCACACCAGGACTGTACACACATGTGTAGACATTGTTCAGAATTTGTGTTTCATATCATCGTCTTTTCTTTGCTCTGCTTCTACAGATGTATTGAAGCTGCAGACTTTATTTTGTTGGTCTTTGACAGGAAACACAAAACACACGAGGTGATAAAAAGTAGAACAACAGAAGAAGAAGAAGCAACAACTCATTTTTTGTTAAAATACTCAATACACATATTTATGGTATACTCCACTACAGTTTCATTAGCAGCTGAAGTTACTGGGTTACATTTAAGATTAAGATTTTATATTAAGAAAATATGATGCACTCATAAAATAACACATTATTAAAGATTAAGGCAGCGGTTCAGTAACTGTTTGGCTTGTGGACGCTCACAATAAAGACAGAAAGCAAAGATAAGGTCCTAAAAATAATAATGTATACTCACTTTTTTGTCTTCCTCTCCATCTGGCTCTTGGGAACCACTGGACTAAATTATATATAAGTGACCAGCTACAAAATAAAAATGTGGCCCATTGATGCATCATGTATTTTGACTTTTAATTGTAATAAAATATTTTTACAGCAACAAAACCTTTACTGAAGCACCTCTTCCTCCACAGCTTGAATAAAAGTACATGATACTTGCAGAAGAATGTACTAAACGTGAGTAAAAGTACTCCTGAGGTGTGATGTTTGTGTGTTTAGTTGACCTCTAAACTGATCAGCAGCTGCTCCTGCACACAGGCAGCTGGTGAGAAGGTAACGAGCTCCATCTAGTGGTCAGACTGTGAACTACACGACACTGAAGCTGCAGCAGGAGGACAGAGGAAAGTTCTGGAGCTGTGACCCAAACTGAACCGTGGATCTGTGTAGAGAGAAGCTTTGAGACATTAACAAAGGTAGAAAAGTACTCAGAAAGTACATAAAATACTCACAACATGGTGTAGAAATACAAGTTAAAGTCCTGCACGCAGTATTTATTTTAAATAAGTTTGCACCGAAGTAAAAGTACAAAATCAATTAGAATGAAAAATAATAATTTTGCAGAATATTCTCTCACATCCTTGGATTATAATCATTAATGCATCAGTTTAATGTTTCAGCTGGTGAAGATAAAGCTCGTTAATACAATTATGATTTGTGGATTTCCCTCCAAGGGATCAATAAAGTGAAATATTAGTTATTTATAAAGTGTTTGCTTATGAATTGTTGGGGAGGAGAAGTAACAGAAGATAGAAAACTGGAACATTTAGCAGCACCTCCACCTTCAGCTGTTTCCTCCCCTGCAGGTGATTTTAGCGCCCTCTGGTGGAGTTGTGGTTGCAGGTGGAGGAATCAATAAAATGTTTCCTCTGTACGCCGATTTTATTAGTGGAGCTAATCGATCATATTTAAGTAATACCATTCGTGGTTGGAGTGTTTGATGATAAACTGACGTAAAAACGTCACTTTTCTGAATGGAGTTTGGTGTACAGTGTTGTCCACAGAGAACCTGAACCTGCTGGACTTCATGACTTCAGTCACAGGTGAAACTAATCACGTTAATAAAGGCTGAACCTCCTCAGGTGTGTCTCACTGAGGCAGAAACAGGAGGTGTTGGTGTGATTTACTCCACCTGCTCGCGTGTCTGCAGTGAAACAGCTCCATCAGTCAGAAACAGAAGCAGAAACATCACCTGGACGCTCAGACTTCAAGTGAGTCTCACACAGCTGCATCGCGTCAGTGAGGTTTCTGTAATCTGTCAGCAGATGGCGCTGAGGATTAATTCTAACATTTATATTAAAATATTCTGTGTTTATAAGACCTGAAGATGTTTAAATTTGCACCAAAATAATAAAATAATATTACATTTTGAGTTATAATGGATCAATAAAAAGGGAAATGATCATCAGTCAAACAGCTGTAGATTAATTAATACCAGCTTTGATTATAAATAAACATAAAGAGAATGTACCTTAGCTTGATACAAGTAATGTGATTTATTAAGGTATTTGATACATAATCTACATAATGTGTCATCTCAGGCAATATCAAAAAATGTCTATATTCTGTGTTTATAAGACCTGAAGATGTTATTTTTAGTCATTGTTTTTTTTTAAAAAAAAGGTTTAAAGGGCTTTAAGTCTGAACAAAAATAATAAAATAATATTAAATTTTGAGTTATAATGGATCAATAAAAAGGGAAATGATCATCAGTCAAACAGCTGTAGATTAATTAATACCAGCTTTGATTATAAATAAACATAAAGAGAATGTACCTTAGCTTGATACAAGTAATGTGATTTATTAAGGTATTTGATACATAATCTACATAATGTGTCATCTCAGGCAATATTAAAACATGTCTATTAATAAATATATAGATATTTTGTGTTTATAAGACCTGAAGATGTTATTTTTAGTCATTGTTTTTTTTTTAAAAAAAGGTTTAAAGGGCTTTAAGTCTGAACAAAAATAATGAAATAATGTTAAATTTTGAGTTATAATGGATCAATAAAAAAGTGAAATGATGCACAAAAGCCTGATCATCAGTCAAACAGCTGTAGATTAATTAATACCAGCTTTGATTATAAATAAACATAAAGAGAATGTACCTTAGCTTGATACAAGTAATGTGATTTATTAAGGTATTTGATACATAATCTACATAATGTGTCATCTCAGGCAATATCAAAAAATGTCTATTCATAAATATATAGATATTCTGTGTTTATAAGACCTGAAGATGTTATTTTTAGTCATTGTTTTTTTAAAAAAGGTTTAAAGGGCTTGAAGTCTGAACAAAAATAATGAAATAATGTTAAATTTTGAGTTATAATGGATCAATAAAAAGGGAAATGATGCACAAAAGTCTTAATGTGTCAAAAAGTGTCATAATATAACTTTTGTTGGCGTCTTTTTAATATTTTTATGTTTTTGTTTTGTCCGTTTAGTTTTTATTTTGAGCTCTAAATCTGAACATTTTCTATTATACGACATCTTAATATAATATTGGCTGAAACAAAGGATGATAAAAGTTATTTATTAAGGAAATGTTATAAATGTTTTTCATTTTATTTCAGGTGGAAGAAATGTTTTATGTTGCTCAGGACAGGAATGATTTGAAATATTTATATTTGGCATCCAAACTAAACTTTTTTTTCACCATGAATATTAAATATAAACACGTTGTCGTACATGTTTCTCTCCTGCAGCGCCTCCTCCTCCTCCCCTGCTCCTCCAGGAGTCACCACCGGGGGGCGTCGACGGCTCCTCGCAGGCAGCAGCTGCTTCTCACATCCCAGCCTTTGCTCTGTCATCCTCCCCCTCCTCCCTCCCTCCGTCCCTCAGCACGGGGGAGCACCACACCCTGTCAGCCAATCAGAGCCCAGCCCCACCTTCTCCATCACATCATCTCAGTTTCCAAGGCAACAGGGCACCCCTCTCCCTCTCTCCCTCTCTGCTTCCACACTGAAAGGTGCCGCATCATCATCCTCATCCCTCCCATCCGTCCATCCCACCGTCCCATACGGAGCTGGTGGCTAGTTAGCGTTAGCCTGCTCTCTGTTAGCATCCTCTCCCCCTCTCTCTCCCTCTCTCTCTGCAGTGGGATTGCCACAACATCAGAGGCACCTCCCTCCCTCTCTCCCTCTCTCTCCCTCCCTCACCCTCTCTGCATCCTCCAGCATCCGACACTCAGGAAGAGAAGGAGAACGAGATGGACTGAAGGAGACGAAAACACCCAGAGAGATGTGGTACGTAGCGCCGAAGCCGCTCTGTGTCACCTCCCTCCTGTTTTGTATATGTGAAAGACGAGTGTGTGTGTTAGTGTGTGTGTTGGTGTGTGTGTGTGTGTCTAATCCTTCGTGGAATGCTGATTTAATGAGCTGTCTGATGCTAACGCCGCCACAGCGATGCAAAGGGGCAGATAAAGAGGGAGGCGGCGGGCAGCGGAGGGAGGTGACTCCCAGTGTCTCTCCCTCTCGGAGCTTTTGTTGTGGAGGCCTTGCTCTGCAGAAGAGCTCGCTGTGCCTGCTGCATACAGAAAGAGGCCAACACCTCTCCTCTGAGCTCCCAGTCTGCTGCCCTGCTTCGTACTGGTGCCGTCCTGCTGCCGTCTGAGGGGAAATCCTTCCTTCTGCCCGACTCTGCTTTGTTTTTCCTCAAAGTTTTAAGTTTTGAAGTTTGTGCTGATGGTTAAAAGTGTTCGTATGTTTAGATGCTCGAGTCCTGCTGCATCTGTTTTAGACGAGTCTGGTGCTGGATGCTTCTGTATCTGTTGTCAGCAGGGTGAACACCGGTGCTGGGTGGGTGTCGTCTTTTAGGATCTTTGGGCTCTGAGCAGTTGTCTCACCACCGACGTCGTTAGCCGAAAGTCATTCCTGAAGACCTCAGTCCATCTTCTCTCCTGGTCTGTTTACCTCCAGCCTCTGTTTACTTCTGTAGCCACGTAGCCGAGTCATCCTCTGACCACATCATGCTTTACGTAGCCGAGTTCATTCGCTCAAAACTTCAAAACTCACCTGACATTTTATGGAAACATGGCTGTCGATGGCACCAGTGATGTTCTGGGTGGTTTTAATTATTAGTTGTAGAGCTAGTCAGCCTTCCTGAGTGTTCGTAGGTAGTCGAGCCTTTGCGTGGAGACGTGTGATGACCATTATGTTCTCCAGGAGCACCTTCACCTGCTCCACCTCCGCAGGAAGGAGGAGACGTGATGCAGTTATTGTACAGATGATGAAAAGTCTTTCAGTCACGTGTCTGAACACACGAAACAAGGGGAAATCCTTCCTTCTGTCCGACTCTGCTTTGTTTTTCCTCAAAGTTTTAAGTTTTGAAGTTTGTGCTGATGGTTAAAAGTGTTCGTATGTTTAGATGCTCGAGTCCTGCTGCATCTGTTTTAGACGAGTCTGGTGCTGGATGCTTCTGTATCTGTTGTCAGCAGGGTGAACACTGGTGCTGGGTGGGTGTCGTCTTTTAGGATCTTTGGGTTCACCTCACCGACGTCGTTCCTGAAGACCTCAGTCCATCTTGTCTCCTGGTTTGTTTACTTCTGTAGCCACGTAGCTACACCGAGTCATCCTCTGACCACATCACGCTTTACGTAGCCGAGGTCATTCGCTCAAAACTTCAAAACTCACCTGACATTTTATGGAAACATGGCTGTCGATGGCACCAGTGTAGAGCCGTCCTGTCCTGCTAAAAGTCAGCCTTCCTAAGTTTGAGTAGGAAGTCGAGCCTTTGGGTGGAGATGTGTGATGACCATTATGTTCTCCAGGAGCACCTTCACCTGCTCCACCTCAGCTCCACCTTAGCAGGAAGGAAGAGACGTGATGCAGTTATTGTACAGATGATGAAAAGTCTTTCAGTCACGTGTCTGAACACACGAAACCCAAAGAGCCTGAGAGAGAAGTCCGGATCTGATCACCTTTCTCACAGCAGACATTTTGAAAAGAGAGTAAAGGTGCACTATAGTCTGAGAGAATAACAGATGCACGATGATGATTAGGTATCTGTTCTCAGAGGACAATAAGGTCCCAGAACACTGTTTGAAGATAGAAAGGTGGCAGGGTCCGCCACATATAAACACAGTAAAACAGTACAAACTGTGTCAGTTTGTTCATTTAGTCTCTTCCTGTTAACGTTTCATCAACAGATCTACAGACTGCTCCTTTAAAGCAGATTTAATTCCCTGGATTGTCGGAAAGTTACGTGATTTGCAGGAAAAGTTCATTAAGGTCTTAATTCTGTTCTCGTCCCTGATAAGTGCTGAGTTCTGGGAACACGGTGTTAAGACGGGAACTCTGCAGGATTTTCTGATCTCATCTGATTCTCAAAGAAACGTGTGAGTCTGCAGACGTGATGAGGGATTTCAGAGAGGAGGAGGATTCCTCTAAATGATGATGATCAATCGTGACTTCAGACAAAAACAATCATGGAGGCGAACTGTTGTCATCGTCAGCTGGATGTTGTCTTTCACGCTCACTGTTCCCTTCAGATCGGACATGTTTGATATGAAGGATTCAGGCTCAAGAGTTTGTCTGTAACCCTGTCTGACCTGTGAAGCTCCTGATTTAAATGGGTCAAAGCATTTTACTCTCAGCTTTGTTTATTAGTTATCGCAATTGAAAAGAAACTTAACATGCATGAAAGTAAAGGAAAATAAAACGATGCACCTTCAGTCAGCTGACTGTTTGAGTCTCGTGGTTAAACAACCTCCGTTAGAACTTTTTTTTGTTTAGTAACAGACAAAACTAGTAAATGTGCTTATTTACCTTCTAAGAAAATTATAAAAGGGCCGGAATGAGGTCGTTAAAGGGTCACATTTGGGTCACGGACCACAGCTTTCAGAGGGAATCTGACCCAAAATCTGCCCAGTTCTTCTCTGGTGTGGGTTAAAAACACGAGCAGTTAGAAGCGATCCAACAGTTTATTCAGATTAAACTACGCACCTGAGACTTTTTGGTTCGTGTCGGACTAAGGCCTCCGTGTCTTCCCACAGATCCATCTACAACACCTTGGATTGGTCCAAACTTGTAATAACTCAGAAGTTATTTAGTTTTTTCCTCAACATTGTCTCACGCTGCTCTGATGAATAACTCTAAAGTGAAATCATGATGTGATCCATCAGATCTGTCTGATAATCTCTCGCTGTGTGATCTTATTTCATCTTCTCTTCTTATTAAGTTCATCTGTTATCCTTTAAATCTCCATCCCGGCTTTAAAAGCCTCATTTTGTTCAGGTTCCTGCTGTTTACAAGTGAGGAATTCCTCTTTTTGAGCTTTGTTGCCTTTAGTTCAGTTTTACTGATATTTCTGAGATTGTTTCCTGCATGGATCGTACCATCGTCAGACTCCGGGGGGTTGATCCTGTTTGTATTTCCTTGCTGAGAGAAAGCAAAGACGTGAAGACAGAAGTGGATGACTTTGTTTATCTGGAAAGCTGCAGGAGGCTCGTGATGTTCGTCCTCAATGACCTGAATCTCCACAGCAGACAGACGTTTGGGAAATACAAAGAGATCTGTAGTTACTGATCATCAGCCTCGACTATTGTTGCTCATCAGAAGCCGGGTGGGGCCGGTTCTGACCCAGTAAGTGTCTCTGTGATGTGGCATCAGAGGAAACTTCCTGCCAGGTTGATCTTTTGTATCTTCAGACAAAAGCTTCCTGAAAGGATGTTGAGGATTGATTCCCTCACAGAGCTGCAGAGGAGGAGACGACAAGGGGTTTAAAAGGGGAAATACGTTGATGACATTATATTTAACTTGATGGTGGAGAGCAGGGAGTTGTTGGAGTACAGCTCGGCTCACTGTCTGCATTTTCCACTCGACAGGATGTGATGTAACGGCCTCCGGGGCTGTTAAACTGTGCTGAGTGGCTGCAGAGCAGTGTGGATGTCAGAGAAGGTTACTGTGGGTGTAGCTGCTCCTGTTACAGATGGTGTCTGCGATCACATCTGAAACAAAGAGGGAGGAAAGCTGCTGTCGGAGGATCGCACATGTGGACGCGACGATGCTGATATGGACTGTCGACCTCCTCCACCAGCCTCAGCTTCATTATATCAATTACATCAGTCATTTTACAAAGATGAGGGATGATACTGGGCTGTTCTTTCCACAATTTAACCCACAGTAAATAATAAAATCTATTTTCTAAACAAATACAGCTTCCATCAGGTCATGATAGCAAACCAAAGACGCTACAAATGAGGAGGAAGCCGTGTTTTTGTGTCAAGTTGAGCTGAGTTTGTTCCACTTGAGTCGGATTTCTGTCTCGGAAAGTCGGACACTCCTCATTAACTCCAACCTCAAAGTCACAGTTCGCTGCTTCGCGGATCAACAGAAGTGAAAGCTGCAGAATTTACTGTTTAATTTGTGTCTCATTGAATCAGACATAGAAACAGTTCTGTCCAACTTCTATCTGTCGACGTGTTGCTTCGGTTTTTGTGTTGTTAATCACAAGCTTCACTTCAGGTTTGTTTTTAGCTTTATTTTCTGGTTAGCTGATCGCTAACGGTCTAAACTGTTAGCAGCACACGTTAGCCGAAATCATTCATATTTTTTCCTCAGTTTTTTCTGTTTCTTTCTCTCTGTTTGTTGTTGGTTGGTCATTATCTTTATCTTTACCACCACCCTGTAGACTGGAGCGTTCTTGGAAAACCAAGATTGTTTCACTCTTATTTATATTGTATCGTCCAGCTGTAGGTGCATATATTTTGCTTTAAATCCCTAATTTATCTAGAACATGGCTTGTTCTACTCATATTACTACTAAGTGTGTAATCAGGGTCCATTTTGTCCCTTTTTTCTTGTCTCGTGGTTTCTTCTGTGTGTCAGACAGAGCGTCTCTGCTCTGCTGAGACGACCTCGCTCACCCTGGTTTATAAACTGATCTGAGTGCAGTTTGAGTGGACGTATTGTCAGTGAGTGGAACCGTTTGAAGGTGTGGTCGTGGACAAACACGGACAAAGGCTTTTTGTTTCAGCAGAGTGAAACGTCTCCTGCTGTTAGTGGACACGATGCTTCGGCTCGGCCGGGATGATTGACATTAATACAGCAGCTTCACTCCTCACTCGTGTGCTTCACTCGGTTGACAGCAGCTTTACTCTCTCAGCTGCTGAACTGAAGCTAGCATCCTCAGACATTACTGTACTTGCTGCAGACACCTGAAGGAAGCTGCTCTGTCTTTCTTTCTCATTTTTATGCAGTTTACCCATTTAATTTGCTTCCTCGCTGACTTACTTTTTAGCCAGCCTCGCTCACCCTGGTTTATAAACTGATCTGAGTGCAGTTTGAGCGGACGTATTGTCAGTGAGTGAAACCGTTTGAAGGTGTGGTCGTGGACAAACACGGACAAAGGCTTTTTGTTTCAGCAGAGTGAAACGTCTCCTGCTGTTAGTGGACACGATGCTTCGGCTCGGCCGGGATGATTGACATTAATACAGCAGCTTCACTCCTCACTCGTGTGCTTCACTCGGTTGACAGCAGCTTTACTCTCTCAGCTGCTGAACTGAAGCTAGCATCCTCAGACATTACTGTACATGCTGCAGACACCTGGAGGAAGCTGCTCCCTTTCCATCCGTCTTTCTTTCTCATTTTTATGCAGTTTAGCCATTTAATTTGCTTCCTCGCTGACTTACCTTTTCGCCAGCCTCCAGACATTCGCCCCTGACCTTAATCTGTAACCTCCAGCATTTATTCCCCCGGTCTCCCCTCGCAGTCGTGTAGCAGAGATGGTTAATGAGTGAGACTCGTGCTGAATCTCCCCGTACAGATGGACCGACTCCCTCCGGATCATCTGCAATTAGCCAGGAGCTAGTTGTGTTCAGTTCAGGTCAAGTTCATTTGTAAAGCACTTACTGTAATAAACACATTTGCAAGTGTTTTAAGTCAAAATGAATCAGAATTTAACATTTTCTGCGAGACGGTGTTTCTTCTGCAGCTGTTTATATCATAAAATGTTCCCCACCTTTAATTTTTGGTAAACGTTTATGCAAATGTCTATTTGTTTACAGCTTCAGGTGATTTACAGTCGTCTAGATTTTAGATTTCTAGGAATTAAAAGCAGAAACGATCCTTTAACAGCTGACACGATGAGCTGCACGCCGGTCCGGTCTGTAGCCTCGGTCTCTCTCTGCAGAGCCGACGCCCTGCATCCCCATCAGGGACCGAGGACGATAATGATCTGCTGTAGTAAGAGGATGATACAGCATCGTCTTCGTCATCATCGTCATCATCATACCTTCCTTTTTAAATATTTATAATCTCACAGTTGAAGCAGTTTTTCTCTTCTGACGGTAAAATGTTCTAAAAGTGTTAAATTCAAACGGTACTGACTCGGTTCATTACTCAGTATAAATAAATAATGGAATCTAATTATTCTGGCAGCAATAATCAATATAAAGTGCTTTTAATCACAATAATCAAATCAAACTTCCAGGATGGAAAAGCTGCACGACTACAACTGTTACTACGACTGAGTTTCAAAAAGGATGTGAACATTTTAATCTGCTTGTTTCCGAAGTTAATTGCAGGAGGTCCTTGTTCTTTAGACGAGCAGCTTTCCTCCTTGAAAATGCAGTCGAGCGAAAATATTACAGTGATAATAATAATTCTGTCCGTCTGTTTTTCATCCTGGAGCAGAACAGGCAAAGGATTATGGGAATCATAGTTTGTAAAATTGAATTGGGAAAGAAAATAAAAATCTTGAGTCAATTCAGCATCATGAAGAATCCAATGTTAAACTGATCTAAAGCAGCGTGGAGGAAGTAATCAGATGCTTTTGTAAAAAGTACTACACTCTTAGAAATAAGGGTTCCAAAAGGGTTCTTCTACAAGGGCTGAGGTTCTACCTGGAACCATTTGCTTCTGGAAAACCCTTTCCTGAATAAAGGGTTTTAAAAGGGTTCTTGGTAACACTAACGGTTCCAGTAAGAACCATTTTGATCCAGAGAACCCTTTAAAAACCCTTTCCTGAATAAAGGGTTTTAAAAGGGTTCTTGGTAACACTAACGGTTCCAGTAAGAACCATTCTGATCCAGAGAACCCTTTAAAAACCCTTTCCTGAATAAAGGGTTTTAAAAGGGTTCTTGGTAACACTAACGGTTCCAGTAAGAACCATTTTGATCCAGAGAACCCTTTAAAAACCCTTTCCTGAATAAAGGGTTTTAAAAGGGTTCTTGGTAACACTAACGGTTCCAGTAAGAACCATTTTGATCCAGAGAACCCTTTAAAAACCCTTTCCTGAATAAAGGGTTTTAAAAGAGTTCTTGGTAACACTAACGGTTCCAGTAAGAACCACTTTGATCCAGAGAACCCTTTTTTGGAGAAAGAGTTCTTCAGGGATTGTTGAAAGCATGGGTATAAGATCCTGTATGGGTTCTTTGTAGAACCTCTCATGGGGGGTTCTGGGTGGAACCTTACACACACAGTTCTCCTATGAGGACTTATATGGTTCTACTTAGAACTTTTATTTCTAAGAGTGTAATACCAATCTGTTACTCTGCTCGGCTCTGTTACAAGTTTAAAATGTTACTTAAAGTGACCACAAGGAACTTTTAAGTGTTTTCTCTGATGAAAGGGTCAGAGGTTGTGGAGAGGAAGAATGGAAATACTCAAGTAAAGTACCTGGAAATTGTTCTTCAGAACAGAACTTGAGTAACTTGGACTTTTATTTCATCACTGGTTGTTTGAAATTTTGACATGAGGAGTTTCAAGTTCAGGGCGAATGAATATAAGCCCCAAATATCAGTTTTCAGTCTTCTTGATTTCTAATAATCGGTATCGATATGGACCCTGAAAGAGAGATATCAGTCGACCCAAACCTCAACATTATTACAAATAAATCGAACTTGGGTCGTAACTAAAGCTGTCAGATAAATGTTGATGTGGTGAAGTAGAAGGAGAAAAAACTCAACTAAACTTAAAGTAACTCGAACTTGTACTTGAGCAGATTTACATCAGTACCGAGACGCTCGTTAAGAAGAAAGTGTTTTCTGAGAGATGATCGTGTCGTACGAGCCGAGCGGCTTCGTGCAGGAAGTGTTACGTGATGTTTTACACTCTCACTGTTCAAACTGTGACGTGTTAATGAAGCTTTCAACGAGAGACCAGAGGCCCCTTCATCCTCCAGCATCACACAATGGTGCTGGGAACTCAGTCAGCTGTGTGTGTGTGTGTGTGTGTGTGTGTGTGTGTGTGTGTGTGTGTGTGTGTGATCACCCACCATCCCCCATGTTTAAATTGAACAAATCACTCACCGTGAGTGTGTGTGAGGCTGTAATGGGTGCCACATGATGAGGTTCAGGGTTCAGGGTTATCCAGCTCGTCTCTGGAGAATAGGTCCGCTTTAACCTCTCGAACACACACACACACACACACACACACACACACACACACACACACACACACACACACACACACACACACACACACACACACACACTTGAATATATGGGGGATGGTGCAACGCTTTAATTGTAGATATTTAATGTTTAAACTCAGCGTAAGAACTGAGGACACGACTTGCTGAATATCCGTCGACTTCTTGTTTTAACATGTTGCGGTTGTACGACGATTCATGTTCCACTTAAGATCTGTTTCATTTATAACCGACTTCTCTGGGCGAGATTGCTGCTCGTGATTAGCTGGATTATCTGTATCTCCGTCTGTGACCTCAGCTGTCTGCGAGTGTTTCCCGGTTGCATCCTCGATTTCATCGACCTCTGCTGGTGCAGATCAAATGTTTAATTCCAGATGTGTGAAACGTTTCCCTCCAGTAGCGGCACGCTGAAGTTGAATGCGGGGCCGGATGGTGCTCTGTCCAGCTGTTAGCCTAGCTTGTGGCTAACGACACACCTGTGACGATGGCCGACGATCAGCTAGCTCGTATGTTCTGCACCGGCAGGTTTACGGGAAGATAACTTTGTTTAAACTTCGCTCAGCTCAAGTCCGACGTGTCTTTTTGCAGAAGTGTTGTTGCACGTAAACGGTGTCCATGTTTGTTTTGGTGCAAGAACACAGGACGGTCGTTGTGTCTTGGCCTTGTTTGTTGTTGTCGGCCATCATCCAGCTTGTTGTTAGCTTAGCTTACTGGTAGCCGTGTTGTCATCTGCTTAGCATGTTGTTAGCCTTCAGCTGTCTGTGTTATGAGCCTGTGTTTTCATATATCTTCCATGTGCAACATCTAGAAAAATCTTCTCTCTGCTGCCGTAACTGAGGCAGGAAGGAAAGATCGAGTTGTTCTTTCTTTGTACATTTTGTTTCTGTTCATCATCGTCGCTCTCCTTCACTTCTCCTCCAGACTCACGTGACGTCCTCTCTTCTCACCTTGCGTCTTTCCTCATCCTCCATACGTCTTCTCCCTCTTCACCTTCCTGTCTCCTCTTCATCTGCTTCTCTTCGCCTTGTTTCTCTGTTCTCTCCTTCATTTTTTCTCTCCTGGCAGCTGTTCTGCTCTCAGTAAGCCAGTTCTCCTCCATCCTCCTCCTCCTCCTCCTCCTCCTCCTCTTCCTCGTCTCTCTCTGTATTGATAACATCTGCTCAGACCTCGGGGTGTGGCAGCGAACAGAAGCCAGAGAACAGAGAGACACAGCGTCTGCTGGACAAGAAATACCGTCAGGAAGGAAATACTGAGGTTTTCTTTATTGGTTTTAACACAAATTAGGCTGCAACACATATTTTAATGATCCATTATTGTATTTATTATCTCCTCGATTAATTGATCAGTTCTTTGTATTATAAAATGTCGATCAGTGTTTCCTAAAGTCCAAGACGACGTCCTCACATGTCTTGTTTTGTCCACAACCCAAAGATATTCAGTTTGTTGTCACAGAGGAAAAAAAAGCAGAAAAATACTTAAATTTGAGAAGCTGGAATCAGAATTTTGATTCTTTCTTCATCGATAATCAAAATAGTGGCAGATTAATTTAGTAGTTGACGACTTAAGTGCTTAATCGATTGATTGTTGCAGGGAAAATCGTTTCTTCACAGAGAAATCTAAAGAAAAAAGGTGATAAATATATGAATAAATAAATCAATAAATAGAAAAAAACCTTATTCCATCCAAACAAAAACAAAGAAATGGATAAGAAGTCCAGGATTCTGAGGAATTCTGGTTCCAAAAGTAATCCTCTTCTGTCTTAATTAGCCGGCTGAACCTGCTGCGAATGCAAAAATGATCATCGTCACCTTGTTTTTATTGGGGGAGCTGAACGGCATTCTGGGACGTTGAACACCGTGATGAGGTCAGAGGACGTCTGAAGCTTTGATGTTGCTCCTCAGCTTCACCGCAACATCTGCTGGCTCCAGCTGTGGAGATCGAGCTGATGTCACGGCGGTCGTTCTGAGTCGACGCGACTCCAGAACTGAAACTAGAGCACAGTTTCATGATCGATCCTGAGATTGTTTCTCGTAGCAAACACGGTCGCCAGGTTGGTTCAGTCGACCAGTTTCTGTGACGGAGAGGCTGTTATCTGTGGAAAATAAATTATTGAACACACACAGACGCAGGAATCGATCAGTTATCTGCAGCAGATACCAGATGTCGTGTGCTGACTCCAGACCAGCTGCTGTGGTGACGCTCAGGATTGACACGGTGGCGTTCGTTCCCGATCGTTATAAAGTTTTTAGACTCAGTATCCAAACTGTACACGAACCACCTGATGAATGTGGAGAGCATCAAAACTCAATCTAAAGGTCGTAGTTAGCAGCTGAAGCTAACTAAACACGACTTTAAGTTTATTCTTGAAGCATTTGGGATTTCGGTCGACCCGTTCTGACGAGTCGGGAGTGAGACTCAAAAATCTACTTTTCTTAAAAATAGAACCTTTAAATAATAAATTAGCCGAAAAGCTCGAGGCGTTATGTAATATCTATTTTCAGAGAATGTAGTCAAACATGTTTGAAATCAGTCGACAAGAAGAAAATCTGTATCTTCTCTTTCTTTCTTTCTTTCTTTCTTTCTTTCTTTCTTTCTCTATTTCTTTCTTTCTTTCTTTCTTTCTTTCTCTATTTCTTTCTTTCTTTCTTTCTTTCTTTCTTTCTTTCTCTATTTCTTTCTTTCTGTCTTTCGTTCGTCCTTTCTTTCTCTATTTCTTTCTTTCTTTCTTTCTTTCTTTTTCTTTCTTTCGTTATTTCTTTCTTTCTTTCTTTCTTTCTCTATTTCTTTCTTTCTTTCTTTCTTTCTTTCTTTCTTTCTCTATTTCTTTCTTTCTTTCTTTCTTTCTTTCTTTTTCTTTCTTTCATCCTTTCTTTTCTTTCTTCGTTCGTTCTTTCTTTCTCTATTTCTTTCTTTCTTTCTTTCTTTCTTTCTTTCTTTCTTTCTTTCTTTCTTTCTTTCTTTTTCTTTCTTTCGTTCTTTTGTTCTTTCTTTCTCTATTTCTTTCTTTCTTTCTTTCTTTCTTTCTTTCTTTCTTTCTTTCTTTCTTTCTTTCTCTATTTCTTTCTTTCTCTATTTCTTTCTTTCTTTCTTTCTTTCGTTCTTTTGTTCGTTCTTTCTTTCTCTATTTCTTTCTTTCTTTCTTTCTTTCTTTCTTTCTTTCTTTCTTTCTTTCTTTCTTTCTTTCTGCACCGTCGCTCCGTCAGCCAGGTCTCTTATTAATAAAGATTTTTTTGAATCCCTGTCAGGCTGCCATGATTTAATAAAAGCTAATTTAATAACAAGAGAGGGGAAAGTCGATAATTGACTCATTGTAGCTTCCAAAACACAATTAAATCTCATCTACATTGAACCAATAATGTAAATTTTATCTTTACAAGACAGTTTGTGTTGTTGTGTTTGCAAACAGGGAGTGAAGAAGCTGTCTTCAACACATCGTCTTCGGCAGTATTGTAGTATAGTTGTGTAAATCTTGTGTTGCCCACAGAAACAACGTTAATCACTCAGCATCATAACGTCTTTGTCAAGGTTAAAAAACAACCTTTACTTCCTGTGAAACACTCTGAGTGTTCGGTCCATCGCTGTAAAATCCGACAGAGAGACGGAGAAACGAGCTGCTATCGCCCTCAGTTTGTGTGTCTGTTATCTTTCCATCATTTTGTCGAAGATGATGTCGTATTAAAGGGAATTCCGGTTCTGGCGTTCCCCGTCAGCCCAGTTATATCCTACCGGCTCTGTTTCTTCTCTGAAGATGATAAACTTCCCGCTTGACGCAAATTTCCTGTGAGAAGCTGCATCGGAAACTGTTCGTTATGTTGCGTTCAAAGACTCCCCGACGTCTGAAACATGACAGTTGTGTTATCACTGATCATTGTAACTGCACACCAACACAACCACGGACGGATTATGAGATTTAACACATTTCCAGGACAAAATAATCAGTCTCGATGTGAGAACGTCCTTTACTTTGACCTCTTTCTCTCTTCCTCCGTCCGTTTATCAGCTGAAAGCGCCGAGTCACGGAGCGAAGCTGCTGTCGGCTCCGACACAACGACGAGGTTCATTTATCATCGCGGAGCGTATCGGGAGATTGTTCTGCAGAAACGTGTGTGTGTGATAACGTCAGCGGTCTGAAAGGAAATACCGAGCTGTAATATTACCCATAATTACACGGGAAAAAAACATGGCCTCCACACTCCTAATGGTTCGGTCGGGTCCCGGTGGGAATCCAGACGGGAAAGTGAAGCGCGGTAACATCATTTATTGTGATATAATGTGATGCACGAGCGAACCGCTGCAGAGGAACGGATGTGATGTTCGGAGTTATTTAAAGTCGTGGACATAAATAATGTGAAGCTTCTACGTGGGTGTTAAATTATTATTGATTTAATTAATAAATGCATGTGAAGGCGAGTGATTTCTGCAGCTGGGGAGGCAAAACAAAAGATGTAGCTTGATGATTTTGTGACGTAGTTTGAGATGTTGTGTTCAAGTTCATGTTATGTTTTTACCTCAAATATATTATAGATTTTAGTGCATAACTAAACAAAATAATAAGAAACAGGTTGAGTTATTTTTAGACATTTTAATGCAGAAATATTACAAATTATATCTTTAAATCAGAAAGTGATTAAAACCTGATTTAAACTGTACAACATGTTAATGTTTTTTAGTCACAGCGAGGCTCAAATTTAGATAATATGTTGAAGAAATTAATTATTAGAGGAGAATAAATAGTAAAGATCATTAAAGAATGTAAAATATTTAACATTAACATGATGATTTTGTGATGTAGTGTGAGATGTTCACAGACGAGACAACGTTTTAAAGTTTTACCTCGAATATATTATAGATTTTAGTGCATAACTAAACAAAATAATAAGACACAGGTTGAGTCATTTTTAGACATTTTAATGCAGAAATGTTACAAATTATATCTTTAAATCAGAAAGTGATTAAAACCTGATTTAAACTGTTAATGTTTTTTAATCAAACGAGGCTCAAAGTGCAAATTTAGATAATATGTTGAAGAAATTAAATATTAGAGGAGAATAAATAGTGAAGATCATTAAAAAACTTAAAATATTTAACATTATTTGCTCAACACTTTGACTGTGAGAAGAAAATCCAGCATGTTAATGATGAAAATCAACAGTTAACACTTTAACTAACATTGTATTTTGGCATATTTACATTTAAGAACATATTATTTTATTTGCACAAAATCCTGCAGGTGCTGTTTAATAATGACTCCTTCTCACT
Source organism: Lagodon rhomboides (assembly GCA_039737535.1). Lineage (NCBI taxonomy): Eukaryota > Metazoa > Chordata > Actinopteri > Spariformes > Sparidae > Lagodon > Lagodon rhomboides. The sequence goes on from CM077801.1 coordinate 26,728,658, forward strand.
TTCCTGTTCTTTCTGCTTCATGCTCAGTTTGTATGTAACTGTAAGAAACACGACAATCTTTGAGGTGAGGATTATGATGTTTGTGATGCGTTATGAGCGAGCGTTGGGGGTTAAAGGTCGGCACACACCGGCTAAAACGTCGGACGTCTGAAGCGTTCGGATAGAGTCGGACGAGTTCGGGAGCTGCTCTGTTCGGTGTGTTCAGCTGCGTCTGATCCGACTGAACATGTGAAGTCGGCCGTCTGAGGTTGGACGCCGTCGGATACTCTGATTGGTTGTTAGCTAGCTGTTCAGTGACCATTCTGATTGGCGGTGTGCCAGCGAATCAGCGCGGCGTGTGGGAGGGGCGGCGGAAGTGACGATGGTAAACAAACCACATAAACAGAGACGGCACAGAGTTACAAACAACACTTCACCGTTCGTTATTTTGGGGATAAACCAACGTATGTTTGGAAGCCATGGCTGTGTGGACCGAGGACTTTGAGGAGCAGCTGGCTGCCCTGGTGGAAGAGAGACCACCGTAATACGACATCACGCAAGTAATGCTGAGCTAACGCTGTGTGTGCTTTGTTCTGATAAGCTACGGTCCGCACTCCGTTCTGTCATTTCCTGTTTTTATGTTTTGGGTGACTGGCACGAGACTAGCGCCACCTGATGTTTAGGAGGCTTATTGCATCTCACGCAGGCGCAGAACGTATACGCTGCTGTGTAGCCGGGGCGGTGTGTTTCAGTGTGACTTTTCTACCGAACGGGTCAGACGGAGTGGTCGGAGAAGGAAGTCGGCCTTGGGCGGCGTGTGGGGGGCTTTAAAGGTCGAGGACAGCCTGGTTTGAACCCTGATGGCAAAAATGTCAGGAAGGCAACTCGCTGCTAAACCTTTAAATTCTCTAATCTGGCAAAATAGGATTTTACAAAGTGAGGAGGAGAAGAGACGCCTTCGCACTTTAACTTAAATACAACTTAACTTTCTAATAGCTGCCGTCGTTGAGTTACATTTATGTTCTGCATCCGTCGTTGTGATGAAGGCGAAGGAATTCAAAAGGTCGATTTAAATAAATAAAATATTAAGTTTAACCTCTGCTGCTGCTGTTCTGCATCTTCTCGCTCAGACACTCGATACAGACGGAGAGAGAAGGAAGAAGAAGAAGATCCTCCGACACATCTTCCTCCCCGATGATGATACATTATTCATACCGGGGCTGGGCCGGGACACCCCTGGGACCCACACACACACACACACACACACACACACACACACACACACACACACACACACACACACACACACACCCTGTTATTCCTCTGTGGCTGCAGTCTGTCTCCTCCACATCGACCTCTCCTCTGTTTATTTTAAGTCCCAGCATCGCAGTAACTCCTCCTCCTCAACACGAGCAGAAACACACAACACGACGCTTCTGCTCGCTGTAAATGATTTATAGCGTGAAGTCGCCCGTCTGCGGCGTCGCCATGTGCTGTGGGCGTCGCCGACGCAGAGCTGGTTGTGTCTGTGAGGCTTGAAGCAGGCAGAGACACCAGAGGATGATGGGAAACACTGAGCAGATGAACATTTGGGAATTTCAGAAAAGCATTTCTTGTTTGTGAGGATACTTAAAGGGATATTCCGGTGTAAGTTTAATCCATGGTCTAACACACCGTGACACCGAGTAAGACTCCCCCTCGAGAGGTCAAGTTAGCTGACCGCTAGCTTAGCTAGTTTTAGCAACCTCAGAAAAGACCGCACGATAACAATACACTGCAGCTTATGTCTCCAACTAGAAACCGCCATCAAAAAGCCACAATTAATGGTGAGAACAGCACCAAACTTCAGCAACAGTACATGTACAGTCCCAGCACACAGTACGAAGCATCAAACATCTGCTAGCTTTGCTGGATTTGTATTAAAAACACAGCACAACTCACCCTCTCCTCCAGCAGCCTGCCTGTGTGGGGAAGCCCTGACGAGTCGATTACCGAGTGCAGTAGATTTCTGCAGCTCAAGGATGAAAATGTCTGATTATTACTCCATGGGATGCTCAGTTCTTATTATCGAGAGCTGACAGGGAAAAGAACGGAAGTAATGGAGTAATAATCAGACATTTTCATCCTTCAGCTGCAGAAATCTACTGCACTCGGTAATCGACTCGTCAGGCTTCCCAACACAGGCAGGCTGCTAAAACTAGCTAAGCTAGCGGTCGGCAAACTTGACCTCTCGAGGGGGAGTCTTACTCGGTGTCACGGTGTGTTAGACCATGGATTAAACTTACACCGGAATATCCCTTTGAGGTTTTAAAAGCTTGACTGATTATTACTCCATTACTGGTGATCGGTGATCGACTCGTCAGGGCTTCCCCACACAGGCAGGCTGCTGGAGGAGAGGGTGAGTTGTGCTGTGTTTTTAATACAAATCCAGCAAAGCTAGCAGATGTTTGATGCTTCGTACTGTGTGCTGGGACTGTACATGTACTGTTGCTGAAGTTTGCTGCTGTTCTCACCATTAATTGTGGCTTTTTGATGGCGGTTTCTAGTTGGAGACATAAGCTGCAGTGTATTGTTATCGTGCGGTCTTTTCTGAGGTTGCTAAAACTAGCTAAGCTAGCGGTCAGCTAACTTGACCTCTCGAGGGGGAGTCTTACTCGGTGTCAAGGTGTGTTAGACCATGGATTAAACTTACACCGGAATATCCCTTTAAGTTCACAAGTAAGAGTGAATCATAGACTAGAGAGTTGTATCGGCAAGACGTTCAGATTGCTAATATCACGTCTGACTTTGAAACAAACCTATGTATTTATTGTATTAAGATAGGATGCTTCCACTGAGCTCGAGGTCTTTTTCCAGGGAGTCCAAATCAAGACAGCACGAGGCCGAGGGATCAGGAAATATGGAAAATAGCAACATACTTCCATCAGGGAAGCTTGTAGAAGACCTTTAAAAGCTAAATTGATGATATTTTGCAGCTTATATCTTCTACTTTTATGCTCAGGTTGCATAAAAGTAGAAGTAGAGGAGAGTTTTTTGTTCAAACTGGACGTTAAGCTTGTCGTGTCTTTAAATTCTGCAAACAAACATTTCACTTTTAATCTCGGACCACGTGGCGTCCACAGCGTCTCGATGAAAGCGGAAGAATCCCTCCTCTCTGCTTCGCCGTCGCTCCGAGGTTCCAGCTGATAAAACCAGCTGCCGCGTTACGTAAAAAGATCTTTCCCCGGTGTGGCTTTAATCTCGGCTTTAATCTCACAAAAGGCAGATGAATCGGAGGATCTCCCGTCTGACTCTCAGACTGCCGATTCACAAACAGCCGCGGAGCTTTGAATCATGAGATCAGTGAGGATTAGACGTCACAGGATGTCAAACAAGACGATTTTCTGTAGCGTGTGCGTGTTGTGAAACTGAGAGATGTTTATAACCGCTCAGCTGAGCTCACGCAGATTAAAGAACCGTCTGTTTATAAAGTGTGTGATGGACTGAAGCGTATAACATTAAAGCTTCAGACAGTAAAGAGTCTTAACTGAGACAGACTTTAAGTTTCTGAGACCAAAATACCTTTTTCATGACGTAAACAGACATTTCTGGACGACCGTGATCCTCATTTAACAAAAGCAGCTTCACGTTAAAGGTTAAAACTCAACTTTTCTTCACTGAAATAGATAAAATCAACATTTAAATCAAGAATATCTGATAGAAGAACAACTCAGTGGGTTAATTTTGCCTGAATAGTGTCAACAGCGGTTTCAGCTGAAGTTTTGTTTTGTGTCTTGAACTGATTTTAGTCTCTAATCAGTCAGATATTTGATTAATTCTGGATGCCAGTATGATTTTTGGCAGTTTATTTTGGCACCTTAGTAGCTACGATGACATGAACAATATTCCAATAACAGCCGTAATGACAGAGTAATAAATTTGTTTTCCTAAAATCTGGTACTCTCGTCTCAAAGTCAGCGTTTTTTTTTTAAAATTAAATACCTGAAATAAAGTCTGTGATTAAGGTTTTAGGTAGAATATACATGTCTTAAAATGTACTTTAATTCACTGACGTGCAGAAGTTAGAAACTATTCATAAATTAAAATGTCTTTATCAGTTGAAGTTTAGCAGAAACCAGGAGAAAGTTTCCTGGAAGTTTCCACAAATTTTGTGTTGATTGACAAGTCGTCATGTTTAATAAGCCTGCAAACAGGTCTGTGGTTAAAGTTTGAGTTAGAATGCACTTCAATTCACTGACCTTCAGAAGTTAGACAGAAAAAGGAAATTAAAATGAAATTATCAGCTGAAGTTTAGCAGAAAACTTAGAAAAGTAGAAAGTTTCCTCAAATTTTGTCGTTATGTTTTATACTGTTACATTTACTAATAAGCAAAGAAATATAAAACTATGATTTGGGTATCACTGTCTCTCTTTATAGAACAGAATGAACCAAATTCCATTCAAAAATCAGTCACTTTACAGATCCCTCATTATAACATCTAAATTAGCAGATTAAATGCTTTGTGGCTCGTTAACATCTCATCTCATCGGATCACTTTAATTATCCTTCGTGTTTGAATGATTTCTGTTTGGTTGAAGAAATATTGTTCATGTTTCTGCAGCTAATGTGAATTAACATTAGTTGAATGGTTTTTGTAGGACATTAAACACAGATTATTATCAACTTCTTCTTATTATTATAGTATATATGTGTGTGTGTTTATGCTGCATATGCGTGTGATGCACTCACGTGTCCGGCCTGCGTCCCTGTTGGCGTCTCTGCAGGACAACGACCTATTTACTTCACTGTACGCCGTCTAATTAACTCATGAACGCTCTGCTCTGCTGGATCAGTGTAGAAAGAAGGAAGGAGGGAGGAGGGCGTCGTAACCTTTATTTTTTACCTCTCTGACTACTGAGAGTTATAAACAAATACCTTATTATTAGCAATCCAACCACACCGATACACACCTGTTGTCCCGCTGAATATAATCTGATATTCCAACGCTGATGATCGACAACAGCGAGCGTTTTAAAATGGCATGTAAACTGTAAAATAAAATGTAAAAGCTCTTTTCTTTTGAATTAAATCATATATCAAATAAAACAGCAGCGGTCGTTAACAGATGCAAACATGAACATTTGAGATTTAATATCTAATAACGCAGATTTATCAGACTTACTCACAGGAAATTGTTGTTTCACATAAAGGCGAGTCACGATCCTGGATCGTTGCAGGCAGGTCGAATCTAATCGACTCCTCGTCGTCATCTTACGGAGGATGATGGGAAGAGTTATTGATCCGAGTCATGTGATCATCATAACATCATTGTCCTCATGATGATCATCAGCGTCATCACACCCTCATCGTCTTTCCTCCCTCCTCGCCGTCCCTCCCCTCTCCCTCTCTGTGGTCGTGTGGCCGATGACGTCATCCTGATGATGTCATGTCTGTTTCTGCCCACTGACCTCATCCTGACACGCCTCGCAGACAGGAAGTGCTTCTCTCATAGGAACACGAGTACGATTCAGGGAAAGAGAGACGAGGAAGGTTTGTAGAGTTAATTTCTAAAAAAACTGTGTGACTGACAGTTACACACAACATAAAATAAACTAGATTAAATGTCATTAATAACAAAATAAATAAGTAAGACAGTAAATGAGTGGGATCGTCCTTGACTGAAGGGATAAAACAGAATTTAAATAAACTCCTGCGACACAAATTATGTTTATTTTTACAAGCTTTGTCTCCAATCGTCACCTTTTTCTTGTGAATTCTGAACTTTTGACTCTGAAGTTTATTGAGATGAATCCGTCTGATCGAGAAAACGAATTGTAAACTGCCCTTTGTGTGTTTTTATTGTCTTCAAGTCCAGTCGAAGATGGGATCCAGTTTGTTCTGTGGACATTTTCTCAGCCGGATCGAGCTTCTTGAAGTTCTGTAAAACTTTGGCTGAACGAGTGTGAATCTCCTGCGTTGATTGATATTAACGACGCTTTAAGCCTGAGCAGTTTGCCGACGTCGAACATCGTTATGAACATTAATGATGGTGTCTGATCGGACGCATTAGCAGCTCAAGGTCTCGCTGCTTTTTTAGTCTTTGGGGAGTCGGCTTCACTTCTTTTGGACTTTAATCATATTAGTGTTTGTTTCAGTATCGGGTCAGATAGATAGATAGATAGATAGATAGTTACTTTATTGATCTCGCGGGAAATTAAGACATCCAACAAACATGACACGAGACGTCTGTAACATCTAACACAACCCCCTGTCGACTGTAAAAACTTAAAAAACTGAAAAGCAGACCTGCCAGAAGTTATTAAAATAGATAAATAAATAAATAAATTGACAGTGAAGATGCAGGAATCTCGTTGGTCTGCGAGACGTCCCTCGAAACTGAGAAACAACACACTGAATGTAGATGATGGACGTCTTGCTTAGAAACATTCACGCCAGAGAAACCAAAACATTAACTCAAGATGTTCCAAACTAATCCTAAAGGTTGTTATCTCATTATATTTTAATAGATTTAATAAATTAAAATGAGCATTTGAGTCAGTTTTCAGTGATCAAAAGCAGGATAAGCGATGCTCTCAATCATTTTCTTTTCTCAATTTTAATTTTATTCATCAGTAAATCAGGTTCAGATGTCACAATCTGACATATTTATAACTTCAGTCAGTTGACAGCTGGTGGTCGTATATTCGGGGACTCTCTTTCTTCCTTTGTCTTTATTTTCTTGATCATCAAAAGCAAATTCATGCTTCTCGCTCTCACTCTGACCTCCGTCCTCGGCTGAACCGGGCTGAACTGGGTTACCGTCCTTAATCCTGTCGGGCAGGTTGAGTTTATCACCGACCGGTTCGTTCGGCTGCTCTACTGACATCATTTCTCTGCTTCGCTGCTGCTGATGCTGATCAATACAGAGCCTGAGTCACCCCCGCACTGCAACACACACTGCAACACACACTGCAACACACACTGCAACACACACTGCAACACACTGCTGCTGCTGCTGCTGGTGTTTACTGGATCTGTGTGTGTGTGTGTGTGTGTGTGTGTGTGTGTATGTTTACTGGATCTGTGTGTGTGTGTGTGTGTGTGTGTGTGTGTGTGTGTGTAGTCAAGAGATCTCACGCTGATACCAGAAGGTTAAAATCGAATTTGCCTGAAAACACGTCACATTCTTTAAAGGTGTGGGCATAATTTGTCTTTTCTTATTTTAAAGTTTTATCTTTTTAAATCAGTAACAACCACCTTTTTTTATTATTATTGTTTTGTGAATGTTGAATATCACATTCGTGTTTTAATTTGATTTATATTTTGGCATTATGGCTTTAAAGATGATCTATAGCAAAGTAACTAAAGTAAAAACATCTCCAAAAAGTTGTGTTTGTTCCAGTATGCCAGCGCTCATTACTGGAAAAAACCCATAAACAGCTAATTATTCATTTTCATTTGAGTTAGGATTGTTTAATTTAATTAAAAGCAAAGAATTATACCAGTTTGGTGATTATTATAATAGTTGAATTTATAAAAATGGCGTTTCTATGCACATATAACAGAAAAATCACTTCTTTCTATATATATTTAATAAAATAATATTTATTTAAAGCTGCAGCCTGATGTTTATCTTCCCTTTTTAAACTCTGTATATTAATACAGAAGGCTTGTTTTTTATATCAATGTGGATTTAATGCTGAGAACCTGCAGACGGGCTGGATGCATATTTTATTCAGAAGAAAAAAAGGGAATATGAATAAAACATTTTATTTGTCTGTTCGCTGCGTCTGGTGCTGCTTCTAAAAGGATTTAAAGCTACAGCTGAGATGAAGGGGTGTGTGTGTGTGTGTGTGTGTGTGTGTGTGTGTGTGTGTGTGTGTGTGCAGTGCCATGCTGTGACAGCCTGAATGTTTCAGAGAAAGAGAGAGAGACAGAAGGATCACAGAGAGAGAGAGAGAAAGAGAGAGAGAGAGAGAGAAAGTGTGACTGGCAGATAAAAAAAAATAAAAGACGGGAAGGTTTCGTCTGTTTCGTTCAGACGGAGGAAAGAGTGGAGGAGATAAAACAGTTTGTTGTCGTTGGAACCACATGTTTGATCTTCACGTGTGGAGGAGTCTGGATGAATCCACCTGGTTTTAAGATTTGGGATTTTTATGTCTTTAAATGTGGAGGGCAGATGAAAAAGGTCCGATGTGAGTGAGTCTGTTTTTGTACGTTGCGGGGACATTTTGCAAAGTGAGGACATTTAGCAAAGTGAGGACATTTAACAAAGTGAGGACTTTCCCTCCAAATGTCCACAGTCATGCTAGCAGCTCTGTGAGGCTGCACCTCAGTGGCACATCAGTGCCTTGAGCTAAATGCTAACATCGGCATGCTAATGTTAAGTAGGTATTACCCTATCTACTATCTTTAAAGGAAGAGTTCACCCAAAAATTAAAATTCAGTCATTATCTCCTCCCCCGACGCTGATGGAAAGTCAGGGGAAGTTTCATACTCCACAAAATATTGAAATAGTCCTTCAGTATTCTCCTAACATATTTGATAACCAGTTTTAAAGAGCAATTTCCTGGTTCTAATCCAAACTTTACATGTTTAACTTTCAGCATTAGTGCTTCTGTTTGTCAAAATTCAGTTTTTAAGACAAAGCCTGCATGAATTCAGTACCTTACACTTGTGTTAATGATGCATGATGATGATGAAACAACAGCCAATAAATCAGCAGCACATTTACAAATCAATTTTATTCAGGTTTTGATAATGGCATTATATTATCAGGTGTTAATATTATTTTGTCCAACGCATATATAATTACAGTAAGCACATTGAAAAGTCTTTGTAAAACACAGTGTTGTACATTTGGTGCACAACAGCTCAAATATATTTTCCCATCACCAAAAATAATTGACATCTGATCACAGTAATTACCGACATGAATATAAAAGGATAGAAGTAATAAGTAAAGATCTAAATATTCAGAAAATACATTTGAACATACACAATTCTTCTACTGTCACAACTTTTTAACATCACAATTAAAAAATTATCTTTGATATTTTTTGCTACAGTTAACTTACTGTGAAAATCTCATGCTGTTTCAACCGTGAGTTGAATTGATTTTATCTCATCTACATTAAAATCTGTAAAAAATGGGTGATATTGGATCACATCTGTCACACCATCTGATGTTTTGTTTGAAAGCTAGCTAAATATCCAGCTAAATATCATAATGACGTCCATATTATGTCTCAGGGTAGAAGTCATAGTCCATTACTGTATATCCAGGTATAATGTATGGTGATAATGGCCACAAGGTTGACCTCACTGCTTCTCTCTGATGTCTCTCTGGTGGCAGTAAACATCTTTGCTCTGGAAAGTAAGCTGTGGGTTGTGGATCAGCAGTTCGGGGGTTAACAGTGGAGGTTGCCTTCTTCTTAATGCTTTCCAAGATTTTGATCGACAGGTTGTTGAGGTGTTTGGCCATGTCTGTCGGACCTCCTGGGACTGGCTGTGGGTCATGCAAGAGGGATTGCTGGACTCCTTCAGCTGCAGACTTGTATCTCTGCAGGAATGAGAGATCTTCAGCTCTCAGCACCTCCTCTGTGGCTCTGACTCGGTCAGAAAGAGTTGCCTTCTCTCTGCTCAGAGCTTCACTCTTTACCGTCATTGTCTGAATCTTCTGCATCTTTTCCTGCCTCACTACACGAAGTCGTGACTCCTCTTCCTCTTTGAGAAACCTTGAGAGCATTGAGAACACATCCTTGATCTGCCTCTCAGTGTCTTGACCCTGAACTTCAATGTCTTTGGCTGCTTGATCAAAGTTTCCTTTAATGTCATTAAAAACCTCCAGTTTCTGCTGTGCAGGTTTCAGGAGTTCCCGGAGTATCTCTCTGTGATCCCGAGCTGCTTCATCGATGGTTCTGATGGTGCAGCTGGTGTGTCTTTCTGAGTGTAGACAGATGCTACAAACTGGCTGCTGATGGTCCAGACAGAAAAATCTGGGATTGTCTGCATGCAGACTGCACAGACCTGCAGGACTTGTTGAAAGTCTCTCAGTTCTCTCCAGAAAAAAGCTTCACACAAGTTCTTTAGTGCCAAGTTTCTTGGTGGATCTCTTTGTAAAGATCTTCTTTTACACAGTGGACATTCAAGAGTTGTTTTCTGTCTCCACCATCTCTGAAGACAGGCGTTACAGAAACTGTGGCCGCATGTCAGAATGACAGGTTCCTTAAAGATATCATGACAGACGGGACATGATAGATTCTCCTCTGATCTTGTAGCCATGATCTCAGTTACACAAAGGATTCAGCGGACACAGTTCCCCAGGTCTTGATGCCAAAGAGAAAAAAAATGTAAAAAAGAATCCCAGCATGTAGGAAAGGAACAGGAGTAACCTCGGTAGAGTTAATCTGGTTTTCTCCTCGAGAAACTTCTCAAAATGTTTTCTCCAGGAGTCAGTAGCTCGTTGACGTTCTCTGTCTTTCTACTATTCGCTCTTGTGTCTGTCCTCTCGCAGTTAAGTTTCGTTTTACAGTAAGTCGTAGTGCTTTTGTTTGAGTTTTTATCAGGACAAATAAAGGCTTGGTTTTCTGGTTTGTCTCAGGTAATGTTGGAACTCTGCATTCCAAGCATCGCTCTCTCATTGCACACAGAGCATTGATAAACAACTCATACACCACATTTAGATAGGCTTTACTTCCTCATACGACACACCTGAGCTGCATTTATCAGAATTGTATAACTTTAGTATTTTGTAATTATCTAAGGGTTGATCCATTTGTTGTTGCTGCCCTGGTGGTCAGTTATCAGTAACGTTACCTTTTATGGATTCACTGGCACCCAAACAATTTATGATGTGGGTTTACCTGTCAACAAGGCCAGAGTAGTTACAGTAATGATATGATAACTATTTCCTTAACCTGAGCTGTGCATGACTCATCGCCAGCAGTCAACAGCATGGCCTATTTAAAAGGAACAGAATCATTCGGTCCATGATTTCAGTCCCATGTACCCAGTAACAACCCCTGTTTATGACAACAATAGTGGAATGATCAGTGAATCTCAACTCAGTTCACTCTTCAAGTCTGTGAGGTTTTTTTATTGGTTTTCAGTTAAATGCCTGAAATAAGTTTTGTGGTTACCACAGGCTGAAGATATTTACAAGTTCTACGGCATAAATACATCATTAAATGTCCCACAAATGTAATTATAAAGTGTCTGAACGATGGGGACATTAAACGTCCTCACAGCGAACATGGAGAATCATCTCCTCACTAGTCCGTCTCTACAGGCCCACTTTAGTTCCACACTGTTCTAACTCTGACTTTACAACTTGTACATTGATCAGTTTATAGAAAACCTGGATAGTAATTGTGCAGTAAGAGTCTTAGTGGTGGAGACGTTTAAGTCACGTGGCCATGATGTTGTCTGTTTGTAGTCTAACATTAGCTTCTTACTGCTATACATTTAATTTAGCTTCAAACATCACAAAATAATGTTCGCCTGTGAAGATTATCTTGATCAACAAAATGTGTAAGTATCAAATTTTTCTTGGGTTTAATCCAAAATATAATTTAAAACATCAGTTATGCTTTTTGTCGAGGGAACCAGGACGACGCTACAGTAACTACCAGGTTAGCTACAGAAATACTGACTTTACATAAATTGATGTTTAATACGACAACATTCCTTATTAGAACCATAAAGTCATAATGCATATATATATATATATATATATATATATATATATATATAATATAAAAATATATATATATATAAAATATGGGAGACCACACCATAACACCACAATTACCAAAAGAGTTTATTGAACCAACTAAACAGCTATATACATAAATAAGATAAAGTATATAGTCAGTACAATCAGTGGTGTTTGAAGTGTACGTGTGTGTCTGTGTGTGTGTGTAGTGTAGCAAACAAATCTAACCAAACATAACCAAACAAAAGCCCTGCATGCTGGGAAGGAGAGAGAGACAACATGACGTGATAGCCAGGTTATATAAGGAGGAGGAGCCCTGATGTGGATCAGTTTCAGGTGCGCTATCTCCTCCTGACCTCCTTAAACACCTGTACAGAAATGGGTTAACACAAACTGGACAGGGTCGTCACAGTATATAAAAAAAAGAAACTCTCTCAGTTTCAGATTATTAGTTGTACCTAGTAAAACTAATGCAGTCCAACGCATCAGTCCCACCTTTTCAAAAGGTATGATTGTTTTTGTATTTGACAGTTGGAGAGATGGAGACTCATCTCCTCACTAGTCCGTCTTTACAGGCCCACTTTAGTTCCACACTGTTCTAACTCTGACTTTACAACTTGTACATTGATCAGTTTATAGAAAACCTGGATAGTAATTGTGCAGTAAGACTCTTAGTGGTGGAGACGTTTAAGTCACGTGGCCATGATGTTGTCTGTTTGTAGCCTAACATTAGCTTCTTACTGCTACACATTTAATTTAGCTTCAAACATCACAAAATAATGTTCGCCTGTGAAGATTATCTCGATCAACAAAATGTGTAAGTATCACAAATTTTTCGGGTTTAATCCAAAATAGAATTTAAAACATCAGTTATGCTTTTTGTCGAGGGAACCAGGGTGATGCTAACTACCAGGTTAGCTACAGATAAACTGACTTTACATAAATTGATATTTAATATGACAACATTCCCTATTAGAACCATAAAGTCATAGTGCATATATATATATATATATATATATATAATATGGGAGACCACACCATAACACCACAATTACCAAAAGAGTTTATTGAACAAAGTAAACAGCTATATACAAAAATAAGATAAAGTATGTAGTCAGTAGTCAGTATAATCAGTGGTGTTTGAAGTGTGTGTGTGTGTGTGTGTGTTCAGAGAGAGAGAGAGAAAGTGTGACTGGCAGATTAAAAAAAGACGAGAAGGTTTTGTCTCTTTCGTTCAGACGGAGGAAAGAATGAATTGAATGAATCCACCTGGTTTTAATATTTGGGATTATTAAGTCTTTTAAATGTCGAGGGCAGATGAAAAAGGTACGGTGTGAGTGTGTTTGTTTTTGTACGTTGTGAGGACCATGTTGCGGGGACATTTAGCAAAGTGAGGACTTTACCTCTAAATATCCACAGTCATGCTAGCAGCTCTGTGAGGCTGCACCTCAGTGGCACATCAGTGCCTTGAGCTAAATGCTAACATCAGCATGCTAATGTTAAGTAGGTATTAACCTATCTATTATCTTTAAAGGAAGAGTTCACCCAAAAATGAAAATTCAGTCATTATCTCCTCCCCCGACGCTGATGGAAAGTCAGGGGAAGTTTCATACTCCACAAAATGTTAAAACAGTCCTGCAGCATTTTCCTAACATATTTTATAACCAGTTTTAAAGGGCTATTTCTTGCAATTTGCTGATTCTAATCCAAACTTTACATGTTTAACTTTCAGCATTAGTGCTTCTGTTGCAAAATTAGTTTTTAAGACAAAGCCTGCATGAATTCAGTACCTTACACTTGTGTTAATGATGCATGATGATGATGATGATGATGAAACAACAGCCAATAAATCAGCAGCACATTTACAAATCAATTTTATTCAGGTTTTTATAATGGCATTATATTATCAGGTGTTAATATTATTTTGTCCAACGCATATATAATTACAGTAAGCACATTGAAAAGTCTTTGTAAAACACGGTGTTGTACATTTAGTGCACAACAGCTCAAATATATTTTCTCATCACCAAAGATAATTGACATCTGATCACAGAAATTACCGACATGAATATAAAAAGGGTAGAAATAATAAGTAAATATCTAAGAATAATCTAAAATACATTTGAACATACACAATGTTCTACTGTCACAACTTTTTAACATCACAATTAATCAAAATATTTTTGTGATTGCAATATGCCCAAGCACAAAATCCAAAATGAAGAAACTGCAAGTTTCTGACAAATGTTATAAAAGCAGAGATGCCCCCTAAACTACGAGTCCAACCCTCCTGTACCTCCAGTGTATCTGTAGTATTTTAAAAGCTGCTTCAGTCCAAATGAACCGAAATTATCTTTGATATTTTTTGCGACAGTTAACGTACCGTGAAAATCTCATGCTGTTTCAACCGTGATTTGAATTCATTTTGTGTCATCTACATTAAAATCTGTAAAAGTCGGTGATATTGGATCACACCTGTCACATCATCAGATGTTTTGTTTGAAAGATGGATACCAGCTAAATATCAGGCAGGAGAGGTATATATTTTGTCTCAGGGTAGAAGTCATAGTCCGGTAGTGTACTCTCTACTTCCCCAGGTACCCCTATCGATTGATATTGAAACACATCGTGTTGTGGTAATGGCCACAAGGTTGGCCTCACTGCTTCTCTCTGATGTCTCTCTGGTGGCGGTGACCATCTTTGCTCCGGAAAGACAGCTGTGGGTTGTGGAGCAGCAGTTTGGGGGTTCACAGTGGAGGTTGCCTTCTTCTTAATACTTTCCAAGATTTCGATTGACAGGTTGTTGAGGTGTTTGGTCATGCTGGTCATACTGTTTGGTCATGCTGGTCATGATGTCCTCACAGTGAACACAGAGACTCGTCTCCTCACTAGTCCGTCTTTACAGGCCCCCTTTAGTTCCACACTGTTCTAACTCTGACTTTACAACTTGTACATTGATCAGTTTATAGAAAACCTGTATAGTAATTGTGCAGTAAGACTCTTAGTGGTGGAGACGTTTAAGAATTTATTGGACCAACTCAACAGCTATATACAAAAATAAGATAAAGTATGTAGTCAGTATAATCAGTAGTGTTTGAAGTGTCAGGTGTACTATCTCCTCCTGACACGCCTCCTCAGTCACCTGCACATAAATGGGTTAACACAAACTGGAAAGGGTCGTCACAATTTCATACATACATTTATAAAGAAAAGAAACTCTCTCAGTTTCAGATTATTAGTTGTACCTAGTAAAACTAATGCAGTCCAACACATCAGTCCCACCTTTTCAAAAGGTATGATTGTTTTTGTATTTGACAGTTGATTCAACTATGAAATAAGTTACATTCAAAATGTGGGCATTGGGAGTTGGAGTTTCAAGAGTCAAGACTAAAGGCCTGTCTTTCTGTACTCAGAAGTGGAGACCATTTGCTTAATCCTGTCCAAGATGGTGGCGGGCAGGTTGTTGAGGTGTTTGGCCATGTCTATCAGACCTCCTGGGACTGGCTGTGGGTCATCAGGCAGGGATCGCTGGGCTCCTTCAGCTGCAGACTTGTATCTCTGCAGGAATGAGAGATCTTCAGCTCTCAGCACCTCCTCTGTGGATCTGACTCGGTCAGAAAGAGTTGCAGTCTCTCTGCTCAGAGCTTCACTCTTTACCTTCATCCTCTGAATCTTCTTCCTCTTTTCCTGCCTCACTACACGAAGTCGTGACTCCTCTTCCTCTTTGAGAAACCTTGAGAGCATCGAGAACACATCCTTGATCTGCCTCTCAGTGTCTTGACCCTGAACTTCAATGTCTTTGGCTGCTTGATCAAAGTTTTCTTTAATGTCTTTAAAAACCTCCAGTTTCTGCTGTGCAGGCTTCAGGAGCTCCCGGAGTATCTCTCTGTAATCCCGAGCTGCTTCATCGATGGGTCTGGAGGTGCAGCTGGTGTGTCTTTCTGAGTGTAAACAGATGATGCAAACTGACTGCTGATGGTCCAGACAGAAGAGTTTGAGTGTCTCTGCATGCAGACTGCACAGAGCAGCAGGACTTGTTGAAAGACTCTTAGTTCTCTCCAGTAAAAAAGCTTCACACAAGTTCTTTAGAGCCAAGTTTTGGGGTGGATTCTTTTGAGACTTTTGCTTGCAAAATGGAAATTTAAGAGGCTTCTTCCTTCTCTGCAGACAGGCGTTACAGAAACTCTGGCCGCATGTCAGGTTGACAAGCTCCTTAAAAATATCATGACAGACCGGACATGATAGATCCTCATCTGAACGAAAAGCCATGTTGCGATCCATCTCTGTACAGATGCAGCAGATCAATCAAATCAGTCAAAGTGGTCAGAGAAGCTCCCAAGACCTCGTCGAGAAAGTTTTCTGAAAGTCTTAAATGCTTTGAGGAGTTGCTGTATTCCAGTGTTCCCCTCTGAAACCGTCCTCTCTCTGTGGGACATAATCTTTACAGTGTGCTCTTGTTTGTTTGTGCACCTTTTTAAAAGACTGTACTTCCTTCTTTGCTTCACGTAATTCCGATAAGAGATCATTACCGAGCTGTAACAGCTAAACCATGAACTGTGATGGAGCTGGAATGTGTTTATACGACATTAAACATTTACAGAGTCAATGAATTTACCTTCGTCTTGCAGTTTTAGTCCATGTTGTTACTTTATCTGTTTATAATGACACAAAAACAAGTTTAATTGCATGCAGATGCTTCCGATAAGTCACCTGTATGAAACCTTCACAGTCAGCGTTGTTTTCGAGCAATAAAATCCATCCTTGTACGTGTTTTGATTGACCATGTGACCATTCTGCATCCTGCAGCAATTTTGTTTTACCTCCGTAAGGGTTTATCACAAGTATATGGTCAGTTTCGATTGTTTTATCTTCATATCCATCGTCAGGTGAAGACCCATCCACATGAGTACGGTTCACATTCGATACGATGACGGTACCTGGAATTCAGTATCGGTACCCAACGGTATGTTATTCGGAACATTAGTCTCTCTATAACAACAAAAATGTCCTTTTAGTTGTAAAAATAAGTCACTAGACACGACAGAGGAATGAGGAAGCAGCTGGATAAACTGACCCAACCAGAAACACTGGCATTTAGTTGCAGTGCAGCGTACTGTATTATTTCCCTGTAAATAGTATGCTTACTTCCTTAACTTACTTGTGGTTGCATCCAAAAGTTTTGGGCAAACTATTAAACCTCACCTATTGTTTTAGCGTACTAAACACTGTTTTGGCTCATGCAAAGTAAAAATGCTCAGATAACATCCTTCGAGACTGAGTGAAAAGGCCAAGCTATCTCCAAAGACAATTGCAAATAAAGATGGATAAAGATGTCGATGAAGATCTTGATTCCTCGTTGGTTCAACTCCTCTGTTGTTACTCACTGTGACTTGTTGCAGGGTTGACGTCTCTCTTAAAGTCTTTAAAGTTACTCTAAAGATGCTCTCAGGTACGGAAATTTGGCAGCTATTGATCCTTCAATACAGAGTTTGGTCCCCAACCCTACACTTAAGTTGATGAGGTTTCAACTGCACTTTGTTAACGCACAGGAACAAGAAGAAAAATAAAGATTTGTCTGTCAGAAAATACTTTTTAGTGGAATTTAGAGGTTTGTTCTTCAGTCAGAGGCTACAGATTTATCTGTATATGTTCCTCAGATGGCTTCAGGTCTTTAATGTTTAACACATTATGTTATTATTTATGTGCATTTGCATAATTTGCTGCAAAGTGTTTTATTGTCTCTTTGTTGATGAAACTGTCAGACTGGCAGCAAATTAACACTGCGCCAGAAAACAGCTGTTCTTCTGAGACATCAGTCCTCTGCACAGACTCATCTCCCTTCACAATACCACACAGTGCTCTGCAGAATACCACACGCACTCTTAGAAATAAGGGTTCCAAAAGGGTTCTTCTACAAGGGCTGAGGTTCTACCTGGAACCATTTGCTTCTGAAAAACCCTTTTCTCGAAGAAACGGTTTTCCAAGGGTTCTTGGTAACACTAACGGTTCCAGTAAGAACCATTTTGATCCAGAGAACCCTTTAAAAACCCTTTCCTGAATAAAGGGTTTTAAAAGGGTTCTTGGTAACACTAATGGTTCCAGTAAGAACTATTTTGATCCAGAGAA
The DNA here is from genome assembly GCA_039737535.1 of Lagodon rhomboides. Taxonomy (NCBI): domain Eukaryota; kingdom Metazoa; phylum Chordata; class Actinopteri; order Spariformes; family Sparidae; genus Lagodon; species Lagodon rhomboides. Next base: position 26,746,458 of record CM077801.1, read on the forward strand.
CCCTTTTTTGGAGAAAGAGTTCTTCAGGGATTGTTGAAAGCATGGGTATAAGATCCTGTATGGGTTCTTTGTAGAACCTCTCATGGGAGGTTCTGGGTGGAACCTTACACACACAGTTCTAGGTATAACCCTTTATGTTGGGTTCTAGGTAGAACCCTCCACCTTTATAAAAGGTTCTACCTGGAGCCAAAAAGGGTTCTCCTATGAGGACAAGCTGAAGAACCTTATATGGTTCTACTTAGAACTTTTATTTCTAAGAGTGCAGATGAGCGATGCATATTTCAAGGTGAGGAAAGTACCAAACAAACCGAGCGCTGCTGCTCGTGCAGGTCGTTGAGCTGCCACATAAATAATAAGACGCTTCAGATGAAATGCAGATGAAAGGGTTGAGGGAGAAGAAGATGATACATGGCTATAAAAGAGGATATAATATGAAAGAAAGACTTCTGTTTGTGTTAATCATGAGTTCTCTGATGAAATCATTTTAACAAGTTACACATTTAGCAGAGGGGAACCCTCTGGGCCTTCTCAGGTATTCAGTGAGGGCCTAAGTATAATTTTTGTGTACTCCAAATAAATGTACTGTATTATATATTATTTACTTTTTTATTAGTTTTTATTCACTTAAATGATATTAATAACTTGTAGATTAGGCTATTATAAACTTGGACTCACTTGTCTTGGCACACAGTGGGTTAATATAATGGAACGAGAAATGGACCAATCACAATTTTTCTTCTGTTGGTATCTGGGTAAATGACTCTCCCTGCAAGGCCTTCGGTAGCAGCCACGAAGGCCCATGTAATTCAAATGATTGTGACATGAATTTGACATTGACAGGTGTCTTAGCAAATCATATTTCATTGAGTTGGAGGCGGGATCATTTCACGGCATCTTCCGGGCATTTGCGAATACCCAGCATATTAACCATAGATATTCACCCGACTTCGCGAGTTTACCCATGGTTCATAGCGGTAGTCGATTATGCTCATCCGGTTGAACTCTGTGTTTACGCTAGCGTAGCTGTCATGCTCGCTCTAAAAACCGGCTTTTAATAAAAATAAAGCTACAAACTGGACAAAAATCAAAGGGAGATACACAGTACGGATGTTTTAAAAAGTCGTGAGGACCGTTCTGTAACAGTGCCTCACCCATCAGTTCTCACGGAGTACAGGGTAGATGACACGAAGCAATGGCCCGGCGTTAGCTAACGTTAGATCGACATAGTTAATTATCTTGTATTTTCTGAAGGTGTTGACGGCGAAGAATTACGCAATTACAAAAGCACAGAAGCATACAACTACCTGCACAGTAACAAAACAGGGAAAGTACTGTTGAAGAAACACAGCAAGTTTATCTTTATGAAGGCAGCAGTAGAGCCCAGCCAGAGCGCCAATCAGGCTAAACATACAGCGTGGCTAATGCTTATAATAATAAATAATAACATAATAGTTCCGTGGGATTTTTATCGACAAGGTGGAAGAAGCAAACATACACTCTCTTTGGGGGGTATTTTGCGTTTCTCTTAACTTAGTTGAGTGCTTCTTGCCATAATATGGATTAGAATAGTAGTCAAATAGGGCTATTCACTGTATAGAACTGTGCTACCTATGCACAACACAACTGATGGTCTCAAACACATTAAGAAGGCAAGAAATAAAAACTCTTGGCAAGACACACCTGTTGATTAAAAACCAAGAGTGTGCAAAGCTGTCATCAAAGCAAAAGGTGGCTACTTTGAAGAATCTAAAATATAAAACATATTCTGGTTTGTTTAACATTTTTTGTTTACTACAAAATTCCACAAGTGTTCCTTCATAGTTTACATGTCTTCAGTATTAATCTACAATGTAGAAAATAATAAAAATAAAGAAAAACCACTGAATGAGAAGGTGTGTCCAAACTTTTGACTGGTTCTGTATATGTGAAATAAGTCAATATGATTTGCTTGAGCTCATCCTCTGTTTTTTCAAAATGATGGGAATTGCAAATGTGTTTTTTATTTGTTTCCAATATTCTTCAAATGATAAAAATTTTTTTACCATCTATCATTACCAAATCGTGCCTTGTAATATAGGCTACTTTTTGTGGAAAGAATGACCCTGATGTCCACTACAAGGGACAGGTTATAAACAATAAATCAATAACGTTTTTGAGAAAATAATCTTGGTAATACATTTATTACATCCCAATTAATTAAATCATGTACAAAAAAATATCTAATTATTAAAGCCTTTTTTTCTTCCCGGTCTCAGGAGGATATGCTGACCTTGCATGTCACATGTAGGGCTCTGGCTATTATTTTTATTGCTTTGTTTGATTGTTTATTGTCAACTGTGGCCCGACGTGTATATATATATATATATATATATATATATATATATATATATATATATATATATATATATATATATATATATATAATATGGGAGACCACACCATAACACCACAATTACCAAAAGAGTTTATTGAACAAAGTAAACAGCTATATACAAAAATAAGATAAAGTATGTAGTCAGTATTATCAGTGGTGTTTGAAGTGTGTGTGTGTGTGTGTGTGTTCAGAGAGAGAGAGAGAAAGTGTGACTGGCAGATTAAAAAAAGACGAGAAGGTTTTGTCTCTTTCGTTCAGACGGAGGAAAGAATGAATTGAATGAATCCACCTGGTTTTAATATTTGGGATTATTAAGTCTTTAAATGTCGAGGGCAGATGAAAAAGGTACGGTGTGAGTGAGCCTGTTTTTGTACGTTGTGGGGACCACGGTGAGGGGACATTTTGCAAAGTGAGGACTTTCCCGCCAAACGTCCACAGTCATGCTAGCAGCTCTGTGAGGCTGCACCTCAGTGGCACATCAGTGCCTTAAGCTAAATGCTAACATCAGCATGCTAATGTTAAGTAGGTATTACCCTGTCTACTATCTTTAAAGGAAGAGTTCACCCAAAAATTAAAATTCAGTCATTATCTCCTCCTTCCCCAGAGGCTGGTGGAAAGTCAGGGGAAGTTTCATACTCCACAAAATATTGAAATAGTCCTTCAGTATTCTCCTAACATATTTGATAACCAGTTTTAAAGAGCAATTTCCTGGTTCTAATCCAAACTTTACATGTTTAACATTTCAGCATTAGTGTTTCTGTTGCAAAATTTGTTTTTAAGATGCAGCGTTCATGAATTCAGTACCTTACACTTGTGTTAATGATGCATGATGATGATGAAACAACAGCCAATAAATCAGCAGCACATTTACAAATCAATTTTATTCAGGTTTTGATAATGGCATTATATTATCAGGTGTTAATATTATTTTGTCCAACGCATATATAATCACAGTAAGCACATTGAAAAGTCTTTGTAAAACACGGTGTTGTACATTTAGTGCACAACAGCTCAAATATATTTTCCCATCACCAAAAATAATTGACATCTGATCACAGAAATTACCGACATGAATATAAAAGGATAGAAGTAATAAGTAAATATCTAAATATTCAGAAAATACATTTGAACATACACAATTCTTCTACTGTCACAACTTTTTAACATCACAATTAATCAAAATATTTTTGTGATTGCAATATGCCCAAGCACAAAATACCAAATGAAGAAGCTGCAAGTTTCTGATAAATGTTATAAATGCAGAGATGCCCTCTAAACTACGAGTCCAACCCTCCTGCACCTCCAGTGTATCTGTAGTATTTTAGAAGATTCTTCAGTCCAGACATATCTGTAGCTGTTACAGGTTAGTTAATCTAAGAGTGCAAAGACGCTTTAAACAAAAATTTTTCAGGCTTTTTGACTTGTGTTGATGGCCTCGAGCTCATACTCTCCGCTTCTCTCTGCTGTCTCACTCTTACCCTGGACAGCCTTTCTGCTGCAGAGACAGCTGTGAGTTGTGGATCAGCAGTTCGGGGGTTAACAGTGGAGGTTGCCTTCTTCTTAATCCTGTCCAAGATGGTGGCGGGCAGGTTGTTGAGGTGTTTGGCCGTGTCTATCAGACCTCCTGAGACTGGCTGTGGGTCATCAGGCAGGGATCGCTGGGCTCCTTCAGCTGCAGACTTGTATCTCTGCAGGAATGAGAGATCTTCAGCTCTCAGCACCTCCTCTGTGGATCTGACTCGGTCAGAAAGAGCTGCAGTCTCTCTGCTCAGAGCTTCACTCTTTACCTTCATCGTCTGAATCTTCTTCCTCTTTTCCTGCCTCACTACACGAAGTCGTGACTCCTCTTCCTCTTTGAGAAACCTTGAGAGCATCGAGAACACATCCTTGATCTGCCTCTCAGTGTCTTGACCCTGAACTTCAATGTCTTTGGCTGCTTGATCAAAGTTTTCTTTAATGTCTTTAAAAACCTCCAGTTTCTGCTGTGCAGGCTTCAGGAGCTCCCGGAGTATCTCTCTGTAATCCCGAGCTGCTTCATCGATGGGTCTGGAGGTGCAGCTGGTGTGTCTTTCTGAGTGTAAACAGATGATGCAAACTGACTGCTGATGGTCCAGACAGAAGAGTTTGAGTGTCTCTGCATGCAGACTGCACAGAGCAGCAGGACTTGTTGAAAGACTCTTAGTTCTCTCCAGTAAAAAAGCTTCACACAAGTTCTTTAGAGCCAAGTTTTGGGGTGGATTCTTTTGAGACTTTTGCTTGCAAAATGGAAATTTAAGAGGCTTCTTCCTTCTCTGCAGACAGGCGTTACAGAAACTCTGGCCGCATGTCAGGTTGACAAGCTCCTTAAAAATATCATGACAGACCGGACATGATAGATCCTCATCTGAACGAAAAGCCATGTTGCGATCCACCTCTGTACAGATGCAGCAGATCAATCAAATCAGTCAAAGTGGTCAGAGAAGCTCCCACGACCTCGTCGAGAAAGTTTTCTGAAAGTCTTAAATGCTTTGAGGAGTTGCTGTATTCTAGTGTTCCCCTCTGAAACCGTCTTCTCTCTGTGGGACATAATGTTTACAGTGTGCTCTTGTTTGTTTGTGCACCTTCTTAAAAGACTGTACTTCCTTCTTTGCTTCACGTAATTCCGATAAGAGATCATTACCGAGCTGTAACAGCTAAACCATGAACTGTGATGGAGCTGGAATGTGTTTATACGACATTAAACATTTACAGAGTCAATGAATTTACCTTCGTCTTGCAGTTTTAGTCCATGTTGTTACTTTATCTGTTTATAATGACACAATAACAAGTTTAATTGCATGCAGATGCTTCCGATAAGTCACCTGTATGAAACCTTCACAGTCAGCGTTGTTTTCGAGCAATAAAATCCATCCTTGTACGTGTTTTGATTGACCATGTGACCATTCTGCATCCTGCAGCAATTTTGTTTTACCTCCGTAAGGGTTTATCACAAGTATATGGTCAGTTTCGATTGTTTTATCTTCATATCCATCGTCAGGTGAAGACCCATCCACATGAGTACGGTTCACATTCGATACGATGACGGTACCTGGAATTCAGTATCGGTACCCAACGGTATGTTATTCGGAACATTAGTCTCTCTATAACAACAAAAATGTCCTTTTAGTTGTAAAAATAAGTCACTAGACACGACAGAGGAATGAGGAAGCAGCTGGATAAACTGACCCAACCAGAAACACTGGCATTTAGTTGCAGTGCAGCGTACTGTATTATTTCCCTGTAAATAGTATGCTTACTTCCTTAACTTACTTGTGGTTGCATCCAAAAGTTTTGGGCAAACTATTAAACCTCACCTATTGTTTTAGCGTACTAAACACTGTTTTGGCTCATGCAAAGTAAAAATGCTCAGATAACATCCTTCGAGACTGAGTGAAAAGGCCAAGCTATCTCCAAAGACAATTGTAAATAAAGATAGATAAAGATGTCGATGAAGATCTTGATTCCTCGTTGGTTCAACTCCTCTGTTGTTACTCACTGTGACTTGTTGCAGGGTTGACGTCTCTCTCTTTCTTTAAAGTTACTCTAAAGATGCTCTCAGGTACGGAAATTTGGCAGCTATTGATCCTTCAATACAGAGTTTGGTCCCCAACCCTACACTTAAGTTGATGAGGTTTCAACTGCACTTTGTTAACGCACAGGAACAAGAAGAAAAATAAAGATTTGTCTGTCAGAAAATACTTTTTAGTGGAATTTAGAGATGTTCAAGGTTTGTCCTTCAGTCAGAGGCTACAGATTTATCTGTATATGTTCCTCAGATGGCTTCAGGTCTTTAATATTTAACACATTATGTTATTATTTATGTGCATTTGCATAATTTGCTGCAAAGTGTTTTATTGTCTCTTTGTTGATGAAACTGTCAGACTGGCAGCAAATTAACACTGCGCCAGAAACAGCTGTTCTTCTGAGACGATCAGTCCTCTGCACAGACTCATCTCCCTTCACAATACCACACACACTCTTAGAAATAAGGGTTCCAAAAGGGTTCTTCTACAAGGGCTGAGGTTCTACCTGGAACCATTTGCTTCTGAAAAACCCTTTTCTCGAAGAAACGGTTTTCCAAGGGTTCTTGGTAACACTAACGGTTCCAGTAAGAACCATTTTGATCAGAGAACCCTTTAAAAACCCTTTCCTGAATTAAGGGTTTTAAAAGGGTTCTTGGTAACACAAACGGGTCTAGTAAGAACCATTTTGATCAAGAACCCTTTAAAAACCCTTTCCTGAATAAAGGGTTTTAAAAGGGTTCTTGGTAACACTAATGGTTCCAGTAAGAACCCTTTTGACCCAGAGAACCCTTTAAAAACCCTTTCCTGAATAAAGGGTTTTAAAGGGTTCTTGGTAACACTAACAGTTCCAATAAGAACCATCTTGATCCAGAGAACCCTTTAAAAACCCTTTCCTGAATAAAGGGTTTTAAAAGGGTTCTTGGTAACACTAACGGTTCCAGTAAGAACCATTTTGATCCAGAGAACCCTTCAAACACCCTTTCCTGAATAAAGGGTTTTAAAAGGGTTCTTGGTAACACTAACGGTTCCAGTAAGAACCCTTTTGATCCAGAGAACCCTTTAAAAACCCTTTCCTGAATAAAGGGTTTTAAAAGGGTTCTTGGTAACACTAACGGTTCCAGTAAGAACCATTTTGATCCAGAGAACCCTTTTTTGGAGAAAGAGTTCTTCAGGGATTGTTGAAAGCATGGGTATAAGATCCTGTGTGGGTTCTTTGTAGAACCTCTCATGGGGGGTTCTGGGTGGAACCTTACACACACAGTTCTAGGTATAACCCTTTATGTTGGGTTCTAGGTAGAACCCTCCACCTTTATAAAAGGTTCTACCTGGAGCCAAAAAGGGTTCTCCTATGAGGACAAGCCGAAGAACCTTATATGGTTCTACTTAGAACTTTTATTTCTAAGAGTGCAGATGAGCGATGCATATTTCAAGGTGAGGAAAGTACCAAACAAACCGAGCGCTGCTGCTCGTGCAGGTCGTTGAGCTGCCACATAAATAATAAGACGCTTCAGATGAAATGCAGATGAAAGGGTTGAAGGAGAAGAAGATGATACATGACTATAAAAGAGGATAAAATATGAAAGAAAGACTTCTGTTTGTGTTAATCACGAGTTCTCTGATGAAATCATTTTAACAAGTTATATAATTAGAAAGCAGATTGCTGCAGGTGTGATCTGTAAACATTGTTTTTGTTCCCGTCTCTGTTTACTTTCTGTTTCTCTGACTTCGTTCTCTCCTTATCTGTGTGGGCGTGTTACCGAACAGCTGATCCATCACTTTATCAGACGCATATGAAAGGTCACGCGTAGTTTTATATCTGTGTGTTCGTTTCCACAGCAGGACATTAGATAGTCAGGCTGAAAGGTCAGACAGTTAATCCAGCTCTGTCACTGTTTCTGTTTCTGTTCTCAGATGATACGACGACTGCGACATATTTATACACGATAACCTCAGCTGGCTTCTGTTCTGTATCAAAATGAAACTTGTCTGCTTGAGTTTGACTTCATTTTTAACGTCAGTGACAAAGTTTGAAGGATGAACCCAGATTGATTAATGAGGGATTTGATTTTGATATATCACCATGGAAACGACCTCTGTGTCCTTATTCGTTATTAAATCGGACTATATTAAAAAAACAATCCAGTGTTTCAGGACTGATTTCCTGCTTCACAAACTGTTTGATTCTTATCTTTATTGTGTGTTTTTGGATGTGTGTGTGTGTGTGTGTGTGTGTGTGTGTGTGTCTCCTCCAGCGTATTGATCTCCAGCTCGTCTTTCCTCCAGACCAGATAATGGACTGTCGCTGTGTGATACACATGCACGCTTGTAGATCTATACATGTGAGGACCGTCACTGACACAGTGCATTTCAAAGCCCCGTGTACGTTACGTTAACCTTTCTCTAACTTCTGATTAATATCAACTCATTTAAAGGTCATTGGTTCATCACGGTATCAATGGAGATACCAGTGGAGGCCAATAACTTAAAAAACAGATTAATTGTACGTACGACACTTACATCTTGGAGGATGTGAGATGAGTCGTGATTAGCCTAGCTTAGCGTAAAGACTGGAAGCAGGGGGGTTTGTTAGCCTGGCTCTGTCTGAAGTTCAGAAGCAAAGCAAAGTGACTTTGTGAACATTGTCTCTAAAAGTTTTCTTTTAGGTGTGTGGTATTAAATAAATTCCTCTTTAAAGAACTTTAATATCGTCGTCCTTTCCTGTTCATAAATCCAAAATCTAATTTTAGTCGATCAAAAGAAAATTAGGTTGTTTTTCAAGCAGAAATTTCAAACATTAGCTCGTTACTATGAGGATTTGCTGCTTTTCTTTCACATGTGTGACAGTAAATTAAGAGTCTTTTGGGTTTTTGACTGTTTTTTGGACAAAAGAAGCGACTTGAAGACGTCACTTTGGACTCTGGGAGATTGTGTCGAGCATTTTTTGACTTTTAATAGACGAAACGGTTTAAAGATGAATCGTGAGAACAATCCTGAGTTGCAGCCTTAAATCAAACTGTAGTTTATGAATAACATGTGACATAAATTGCAGGGTTGACGGTTCCTACATCCTCCTGTCTGCCTGTCCTTGCCCAAATCCCAAATTTCTCCTGAGAAGCGACTCTCATCGAAGCTCCAGCGAGAGTGTGAATGGATGAAAGTTACACATGATAATTACATTATTGACTTATTGATACGCAGCTATGACGTCAGTCCTGCTGACCTCTAACTTACCCGTCGTGTTTACGTGCTCGTTTTGTTCAAGTAGCTCAAGAGTCAGTTTAATTTAACGTTTTGTTTATTTATTTAGTGCATTTCAATGTGTGAATATACTTAAGAATTAAAGTGAATTGCTCTTTGAAGGGTGTAACTGCATTTTTATGCGTTTATGTTATCATTATGTCAGCAGTCTTAAATATTTCTGGGTCGTTGTGACGGTCCTGCACTCCGTCCAGCTGGTCCTCTGGTTCTTGTGCAGTCTTGACACTTTTATTGGTCTTGAACAGCCGATCAGATTTGTTTGTTTGATTCCTTCCCTCTGTCGTTCTTTCTGAGGTCGTTGTGTCTTCCTCCCCTCACTCGTCTTCTGTCCTAACTGAATCATGTTTTGATTTCTCGCTCTTTATATTCTCTCTCTCTCCAGTTTACTCCGATGAGGCTCGTCCACCCACGTTAGGATTCCTGTCTGTCGCTCCTCCTCTCTCACACCATGAGCATCGTCGCTCTCTCGCCCGTCGGCCCCGAGCCGCCGTCCCCGATGGTCACCTCCGTCACCCCCGTCACCCCGACCTGCGACCCCGACGCCTCCACCTCGTCTGCTGCTGTCACCAACGCCCCTCTCAGCCTGGAGGCGGAGCATCAGTGTCAGGACGGGGACCTCTCACCCGACCAAGGCCCCAGCCGGAGCAGCCTCCCTGGGGGAGGACCTCACCTGGCTCAAGACCCCTCCAGGAGGTAACAGATCATCTTGAGTTCACGCCACGTTTGTTTGTACACTCTTAGAAATAAAAGTTCTAAGTAGAACCATATAAGGTTCTTCGGCTTGTCCTCATAGGAGAACCCTTTTTGGCTCCAGGTAGAATCTTTTATAAAGGTTCCACCTGGAACCCAACATAAAGGGTTATACCTAGAACTGTGTGTGTAAGGTTCCGCCCAGAACCCCCCATGAGAGGTTCTACAAAGAACCCATACAGGATCTTATACCCATGCTTTCAACAATCCCTGAAGAACTCTCTCTCCAAAAAAAGGGTTCTCTGGATCAAAATGGTTCTTACTGGAACCGTTAGTGTTACCAAGAACCCTTTTAAAACCCTTTATTCGGGAAAGGGTTTTTAAAGGGTTCTCTGGATCAAAACGGTTCTTACTGGAACCGTTAGTGTTACCAAGAACCCTTTTAAAACCCTTTATTCAGGAAAGGGTTTTTAAAGGGTTCTCTGGATCAAAACGGTTCTTACTGGAACCGTTGGTGTTACCAAGAACCCTTTTAAAACCCTTTATTCAGGAAAGGGTTTTTAAAGGGTTCTCTGGATCAAAACGGTTCTTACTGGAACCGTTGGTGTTACCAAGAACCCTTTTCAAACCCTTTATTCAGGAACGGGTTTTTAAAGGGTTCTCTGGATCAAAACGGTTCTTACTGGAACCGTTGGTGTTACCAAGAACCCTTTTAAAACCCTTTATTCAGGAAAGGGTTTTTAAAGGGTTCTCTGGATCAAAACGGTTCTTACTGGAACCGTTAGTGTTACCAAGAACCCTTTTTAAACCCTTTATTCAGGAAAGGGTTTTTAAAGGGTTCTCTGGATCAAAACGGTTCTTACTGGAACCGTTAGTGTTACCAAGAACCCTTTTAAAACCCTTTATTCAGGAAAGGGTTTTTAAAGGGTTCTCTGGATCAAAACGGTTCTTACTGGAACCGTTAGTGTTACCAAGAACCCTTTAAAACCCTTTATTCAGGAAAGGGTTTTTAAAGGGTTCTCTGGATCAAAACGGTTCTTACTGGAACCGTTAGTGTTACCAAGAACCCTTTTAAAACCCTTTATTCAGGAAAGGGTTTTTAAAGGGTTCTCTGGATCAAAACGGTTCTTACTGGAACCGTCAGTGTTACCAAGAACCCTTTTAAAACCCTTTATTCAGGAAAGGGTTTTTAAAGGGTTCTCTGGATCAAAATGGTTCTTACTGGAACCGTTAGTGTTACCAAGAACCCTTGGAAAACCGTTTCTTCGAGAAAAGGGTTTTTCAGAAGCAAATGGTTCCAGGTAGAACCTCAGCCCTTGTAGAAGAACCCTTTTGGAACCCTTCTTTCTCAGAGTGTAGCTGCAGGTCTCATGTGCAGTATTGTGTCGTTGCAGGTCAAAGAAACCTCCGCCCCTCCACACCGGAGCCGACTGGAAGGTCGTCCTCCACCTCCCGGAGATCGAGAAGTGGCTGCGAGCGACCAGCGACCGAGTCACGCAGCTCACACACTCTGTGGGTCAGGACACCGTCAACAGACACGTGGACGTCCACCTGGTGCAGCTCAAGGTAAACACGGACGTCTCTGATTGGTTCGTTACGCAGGTGACATCATCTGGTTTCTCAGTCCAGAGATCGTTTCTATCACACATATAAACGTGTTTCTGCCTCGCAGCAGTTTTGTGTTGCGTTCATGAAGATCAGTCGATTCACTGTCTGACCCTCGGGTGGCAAATTACCCATAATGCCTTCCTCCTCTCTCCGCGGGCTCCGTGTTATGTAACGAGCGGCTTCCACAGGTCACGCTATTGACCGCTCAGTTATTTATGTAACTCAAGTCGGAGCGTTTGATTCTTCATCCTCTTCGTCTCCAGCGGGTTTTATATAAGAGAAGGTGAAGTCTCGTCTGGACGGAGACGTTCGATTCACGTACTTTACTTCAACATCGTTTCTTAAAGGAAAACAAAAGTTAAACTATTATTATTGACAGGTTTATTGTGTCCACAGGAGCAGGACGAACACCTGAAAGGTCTTTTATTTTATCAATAACTACCCTGATTTGTTCAAATGTTATTTACCACTCAGACGTCTGTATGAAGAAGGGAAGACTAAAATATTTTCAGACTGATATTCAGACTACGTGGATCATCTTATTTGTGCTGCAGCAATTTCATTAAGTCTTTTATTTAAATTTCTCACATTTGTTTGGCACGAGAATGTGAGAATCTCTGAACCTTTTCTACTTAAATTGCTTCTTCCAACACTTTAAAAATTAAGTTAAAAGTTAAATTAAGATGCCATGTTTTTAATGGCTGAAATATTTTTTATTTCACCCTTAAAATTCATCCTGAAATCTGTATGAAGTCATTTTGTACTTAAATTTCTACTTTTTTATGTTTAGATTTTAGGAAAACATTCTACTTCTTCCAACGGTTTGAAATTAAATACAATTTTAAAACAAGATGCCATGTTTTTAATGGCTATCATTTTATCAATATCATTTTATTTCACCCCAAAAATTCATCCTGGAATCTGTCATCTCTGGAAATGTTTAGATCTCTTCTGAAATTTAGATTGTGAGCCACTTTTTCTCTGCATTTTGGCCTTTTTACAAACGTAAACAGCGTTTCAGGTCAAAGAAAACAGATTATTTAGAAAACTCTGAAGTTACTAAGAAACGTTGTTTTCAGTGTTTACGTCTGGACGGGCAGAATAAGAGATTTTTGGAAACGTTGATGCGGACACAAAGTTCAGTGTTTGTTTCAGAAATCTCTGGCTATTCTAACTATTTCCTTCAGGATTTACACATTTCTATCTTATTTAATAATACAACGATGGAACAGACACAAAAGTGGATGCTGACAGTGTTTTTTCTGACAGATTATCCAGGACGAGCCTCGTTCATTATATTTGAAGTATCCAGTGTCTGGATCTGCGAGGATTATTTCCGAAACGGTGCTAAAATGCTCGTCTGGATGAGGATGTTTTAAACCTTCTTAACCCTGCTGAGATCGAGTAGACTCTTCTGTTGGAGCTCCAGGTTGATTCAAGATGCAGCTCTGACGAGATAATGAAATCAGGGAGCTTCGTCTGATCCGAGTGGGAGGAAGAAATGTTCCTCCTGCTCACTTGTGTTCACTTTATCTGCCGTTCTTCTGTTTCCAGCGTATTCGTGACGTAAAACATGACTCTGCAGATAAAAATCACAGCCTCGCCTGCAGGAATGTGGAGTTTTCCTTCGCTCGTTTCCTCGTCGGCTGAACGTTGTGGTGTTTTCACGTGCTGCTGTTATGAAACTGATGATCAAACATGAAGTGTGAGTGGAGCCGCAGCAGCTGGAGGACTGTTTTCATTCATTCATTCATTCATAAACATGTTTTATTCCGTTTAGACGCAGCGACGTGGAGAATCTTTTATTGATGAGTGTGTATTTATAACTACAGTGACTCAGATGATTCATCTCCACCAGGCTGCTGCTGCTGCTCAGTGTTTCCTCCTCTCCCTCCTCCTCTCCTCTCCTCTCCTCCTTTCCTCTCCTCTCCTCTCCTCCTCTCTCCTCTCCTCCTCCTCTCTCCTCTCTCCTCTCCTCTCACCTCTTCCTCTCCTCCTCTCCTCTCCTCCTCTCACCTCCTCTCACCTCACCTCCTCTCCTCTCGTCTCCTCTCCTCTCCTCTCTCCTCTCACCTCTTCCTCTCCTCCTCTCCTCTCCTCCTCTCACCTCCTCTCACCTCCTCCTCTCCTCCCCTCTTCTCTCCTCTTCTCTCCTCTTCTCACACCTCTTCCTCTCCTCCTCTCTCCTCTCTCCTCCTCTCCTCTCCTCTCCTCTCTCCTCTTCTCTCCTCCTCTCCTCCTCTCACCTCACCTCCTCTCCTCTCGTCTCCTCTCCTCTCTCCTTCTCTCACCTCCTCCTCTCCTCCTTTGCTCTCTCCTCCTCTCCTCTCCTCTCCTCTCTTCTCCTCCTCTCCCCTCCTCTCTTCTCCTCTCCTATCCTCTCCTCCTTTCCTCCTCCTCTCCTCCCCTCCCCTCTCACCTCTTCCTCTCCTCTCTCCTTCTCCTCTCCTCCCACCTATTCTTCTCTCACCTCCTCTCTCCACCTCATCTCCTCTCCTCTCTCCTCACCTTCTCTCCTCACCTCTTCCTCTCCTCTCTCATCCTCTCTTCCTCTCCTCTCCTCTCGCCTCATCTCACCTCCTCCTCTCCTTTCCTCCTCCTCTCCTCCCCTCCCCTCTCACCTCTTCCTCTCCTCTCTCCTTCTCCCTCTCCTCTCCTCCCCTCACCTTCTCTCCTCTCCTCCCACCTATTCTTCTCTCACCTCCTCCTCTCCTCCTCTCTCCTTTCCTCTCTCCTCCTCTCCTCTCCTCACGTTTCCTCTCACCTCATCTCCTCACCTACTCCTCACCTCTCTGCTGTTTTTAGCTCTGCAACACTGTGTGTGTGTGTGTGTGTTAATAAAACATGGCGGCAGCAGCAGCAGCAGCAGTAGTGTTGCTGGTGTTGCTGCTGCTGCTGCTGATGATGATGATGATGATGAAGGTGGTGTTGTTGTATCCTGTATCGGCTCCAGACTCTCAGACCAGGAGTCACGCTGATGCTCAGCACACTGATGGAAAGTGGAGAGAGGATGTTTTCTACTTCCTGTCAGAGATCGAGTCTGCAGCTGAGTCACGAACACACAGCTTCACACTGAGTCGCCTCGTTTAGCCTTTTTCTCCTGCACGAAGCTTCTTTTCCTTCTTTCTGATGATCAGCTGTGAATTTCAGACTGTGTTTACATCTTTAAATGAGAGCAGAGGGAAAAGATGGATTAGATGTAGGACTGCTTCTGTGTGAGCTTTTGTTCCTGTGGTGTATGACAGTGTGTGTGTGTGTGTGTGTGTGTGTGTGTGGTCATGGGACGTGTTGGATCAGAGCCCAGTTCTGAGCAGTGACGAGGTGACGAGGTCGGACTTACAGTGACGAGTGTGTGTCAGTGTGCGACAGAGTTACAACTCCAGCTTTGTGTTGTGGAGGACTGATGTCATCCAGACTGTGTGTGTGTGTGTGTGTGTGTGTGTGTGTGTGTGTGTGTGTCTGTATTTATTTAACTTACGAGTCACTGATGCTTCTGATCCCTGAGTCCTCATCAGAACCAAATTCTACCTTTATTCTGGATCCACATCCTTTAACACCACATTTAAATACACTCCACTACAAGAAAACACATTCAAAACCTTCACTTCAGTAAAAGTATTTAAATATTATCAGCAAAATGTACTTAAAGGGGCTCTACGTAACATTTAATCACTTCTTTAGGTCCATATGTGAGCGGATGTTGACTGTACGAGCCTGTGGAAGGTTTGTTGAAGTTGTTTAATGATGCTGGACTTAGTTTAGAAATGGACTGACTCCTCCCAGGCAGACAGGGAGGACTGGACCGGGACAGAACAGCACCGCCTTCATGAAGCTAACCTGAACTACAGAACAGCAGCTACATTCAGTCAGCAGTCGGTACTTTCAGTAGAAACCAGAATCAGTAACCACCTCGGTACTGTACCTGGCCTCCATTGTTCCTGGAGGCTGATTACGGTCCTGGTCCAGAACTGTTCATTGGGAGGATGCATGTCAGCAGCAGTTAGCAGCTTCTCTAGCAGCCGGTGAAGCTATCGGTCCAGAGATGAAGCAGAAAATACTTCCTCCGTTAAAAATGATCCAGTTTCACCCAAATCAGTGGATAAAGTTGTGTTTTTGTGAAGATGCACTTTCCAACTAATCCAAGAGGTTTTTTAAGAGTTTAGATTTAGATTTAGAGTCTTTTATTGTCATTGTACGGTAGTAAAAAAATACGTCAGCACAACGAAATTGAGGCACAGTTTTCCCGTCAGTGCAAAAGATAAATATCAGATAAATAACAAAACAAGGCGCGCACCCATCAAACAAACAAACAAACAAACAAACAAACCAAAAAAATGACACTATATACAAATTGCAAAGCAGGGACTGGGTTGGGAAAAGAAAAGGAAAGCTTATTGCACATGTCTGTTGTGTAGACAAGTAATTACAAGCGTCTTTATTGCAACTGGCCCGTGGCTGAAACGACACGATTGTGTCAGCTGTTTATTGAGCTGAAGAAGAAAAAAATCCTTCAGTTTACCCAAAACATTCACCATCAGCTCACCAGGACAGGAAGGAGAAGAGTAGTGGAGTAGAAAGTACAATATTTGCCTCTGAGATCTAGTAAAGTTCAAACGTAGTAGTTCTTGAGGATTTTCAGGAGGTGTTCAGTCACTTTTTAAGGAGTCGATCACCTGGTTTCGCCCTCTGGTGGCGACAACATGTTAGATCATGCTGCAGCTGTAAAAGTGAAAGAAACTGGAGGAGAAAACCTTTAAACAAATACTCAGAATGATTATTAATGCTAAAGAAGAAGACAACCCCTGAGGCTGAGTTCACACAGCAGCTGGTTTTAAAAGCCTCGTTAAGTCAGATCTTGTCAGCCGACTGATCTGAACACATTTAAACGACGTGAGTCTTCATCAAACTCTCTGCCTGAGTTATCTTGACAGTAATTAAATCTTTTCGCCGTCAACTTTTTTGAGATTTGGCAGCTTGTCAAAGACGAAGCGTCGACAGCAAGACGAGGACAAAAAGAGGAGAACAAAGAGAGGACGGACAAAAAGCCTGATGACAGTTTGTGGAGTCCAGACGGAAACTGGACCGTGAACAGATGTGACGCCTGGTTATTCACACTGTCGGATCAGAACCAGTTAGTGAGCAGCTTCCTGTGAATGAAACAGAATCATCTGTTGAGTGTGTTAAATATTTGATGGGGTCAGAAAATAAGCAGGAGGATAAAACCTGCAGCTGATCAATAATGCTGCAAAATTATGTTTTACACGCCAATAATTTAGATTTTATTCATCGTTATGTTGTTTTTTGTTTGACTGCATGAATAAAGAGCAGAGCAGGTGGATCCTGTCTCAGCAGGACGACTTGTCCTCTGGTCGACGGCTCCATCTAGTGGCGAATCTTCTGTATTACAACAACGTGGAGATGATTTCAATATCAGACGCTGTGTGAAGTCTGACGGTGTTTTATTTAGATGCTTTTACTCAAGTTGCACATTTACAGTAGATATACATGAATATTAATATAGTGTTAGAAATGTAACCTGACTGAGAGGTCAATGATGAGAAGAGGCTGAAACTGCTTCATCAAAAGTGAAAGCTAAAGGATAACATGTTGTAGCTCATTTATTTAATCCAGAAATTTTCTCACAGGGAGTTAAAACTGTCACCCAAGTTGCCAGATATGTTTAGCTTTTGTTGGCATCAAACCTGGCAACTTAACTTTGAGGACAAGACTCTGGAAGGTCACATAACTCCCTTAAAACCAGGATTAATCAAACTAGATTTGGTGTGTTAATCAGTGAGGTTTATAGGTGTTGGCATTCAGAGCCGTGCTAGCTGTTTCCCCCCGTTTCCAGTCTTTATGCTAAGCTAAGCTAACCATTTCTCAAGCTTTGTACTGACCATACCCATCTTTTGGATCCAGAAAATGTTGAACTGTTCCTTTCACCTTATTTCTTTAAACTGACACCTCCTCCTCTCCTCTCCTCTCACCTCATCTCACCTCCTCCTCTCCTTTCCTCCTCCTCCTCCTCCTCCTCTCACCTCCTCTCTCCACCTCATCTCCTCTCCTCTCTCCTCACCTTCTCTCCTCACCTCCTCCTCTCACCTCTTCCTCTCCTCTCTCCTTCTCCCTCTCCTCTCCTCCCCTCACCTTCTCTCCTCTCCTCCCACCTCTTCTCCTCTCACCTCCTCTCTCCACCTCATCTCCTCTCCTCTCTCCTCACCTTCTCTCCTCACCTCCTCCTCTCACCTCATCTCACCTCCTCCTCTCACCTCATCTCACCTCCTCCTCCTTTCCTCCCTCCCTCTCCTCTCCTCTCACCTCCTCCTCTCCTCTCACCTCCTCTCTCCTTTCCTCCCTCCTCCTCTCCTTTCCTCTCCTCTCCTCTCTAATCCACCAGGATTAATCAAACTAGATTTGGTGTGTTAATCAGTGAGGTTTACAGGTGCTAGCTGTTTCCCCCCGTTTCCAGTCTTTATGCTAAGCTAAGCTAACCATCTCTCAAGCTTTGTACTGACCATACACATCTTTTGGATCCAGAAAATGTTGAACTGTTCCTTTTATCTTATTCCTTTGAACTGAACTTAAAGTCTGGCCTCTGTATGCTGCTAACATGTTGTACCTCATTTATTTAATACAGAAATGTAAAAATGTCAATGTGATTTTTTTCACAGGGAGTTTAAATTGTCACCCAAGTTGCCAGATATGTTTAGCTTTTGTTTTGGTCTCTATGCACCAAACCTGGCAACTTATCTTTGAGTACAAGACTCTGGAAGGTCACATAACTCCCTTATAACCAGGATTAAACAAACTAGATTTGGTTTGTTAATCAGTGAGGTTTATAGGTGTTGACGTTCAGAGCCGTGCTAGCTGTTTCCCCCCGTTTCCAGTCTTTATGCTAAGCTAAGCGCTAACCATCTCTCAAGCTTTGTACTGACCATACCCATCTTTTGGATCCAGAAAATGTTGAACTGTTCCTTTCACCTTATTTCTTTAAACTGACACCTCTTCCTCTCCTTTCTCCTTGTCTCCTCTCCTCTCCTCTCCTCTCACCTCATCTCACCTCCTCCTCTCCTCTCCTCTCACCTCATCTCCACCTCCTCCTCTCCTCTCCTCTCCCTCACTCCTCCTCCTCTCTCCTCTCCTCCCCTCTCCTCTCCTCTCACCTCCTCCCTCTCCTCTCCTCCCCTCACCTTCTCTCCTCTCCTCTCTCCTTCTCCCTCTCCTCTCCTCTCACCTTCTCTCCTCTCCTCCTCCCACCTCTTCTCCTCTCACCTCCTCTCTCCACCTCATCTCCTCTCCTCTCTCCTCACCTCCTCCTCTCCTTTCCTCTCCTCTCCTCTCTAATCCACCAGGATTAATTAAACTAGATTT
>CM077801.1:26767800-26795614 GCA_039737535.1 Lagodon rhomboides
GATCTTCAGGTGGTAAATTTATCCACTAAATCTCTACATGGTGTCGATGTGTGTGCACGTCACTTTTGCATTAATAGTATTATTTATGTAGAAGAAGAACGAGTCGTTCCTTTTTTGCTTCCTTCCTGTTTTTCTTCTCGTCTTCTTTCTTAAAACCTCCGACTGAACGTCTTTTCTGATTTGTCGCCATAAACCAACAGATTCCCTCCGAGTCCGACCCCATAAATCAAAATCCAGCATTTATAAAAACTCGTTTTAAACTCCTGCAGCTTTGCAGGCGTGAGCAGGTTTTTCCACTGTAACCTCGATCTGCGTGTCCTCGATTCAAACCCGCAGAGCTTTATTTAAAAGCAGTCAAGGAGCAGCCCCGATGTCTCCCAGCTGTCGGGATATTTCTGTCCGCTTATGTCACCGTCGCCGCCACGCCAGGAATTCTGGGAACGGCTCTGCAACATGGAGGGAGAGAGATTCATGTGGAGGAGAAGGAGGAGGAGGCGAGGAAGTTAGAGAGTCGCTGGTTCACTAAGTTCAGTTTAATGGTGACCTGAGGAAACATCTGGCTCCAACATGGCTGCCTGTCAGAGCAGAAGACAACATCTGGAGGCCTCACTAGAAAAATGACAGATAACAACA
The DNA here is from genome assembly GCA_039737535.1 of Lagodon rhomboides. NCBI lineage: Eukaryota > Metazoa > Chordata > Actinopteri > Spariformes > Sparidae > Lagodon > Lagodon rhomboides. Next base: position 26,768,434 of record CM077801.1, read on the forward strand.
TGTGCATTTTCTCTCTTCGACCAAACTTTAGGACCTTTTTTATCTTCAGTCATCAGAGACGTTTGTTCTGTCGTATGAATCCCTGTGTTTCTATTTGGGCGTTAAAAAAACGTTCGTGCGGTGCCAGATTTTAAAACCCGTGATGAATAAAACAGCTGATCTTAAAGGTTTTGACACTTTGTTGGACATTTATTATTATTTTAGTGATGAAACACATTTTGGTTCCAGGAAATCTCTTTAACCTTCAGTCCTGGCGCCTCCTCCCGCCGTCCCTCCCTCCTCACGACTGTCACAGCTGGCAGCTGCTGCGCTGCTGATGAAGAGAGTGTGTGTGTGTGTGTGTGTGTGTGTGTGTGTGTGTGTGTGTGGAAGATAAAAGCAGATACAAGATGTCGACAGTGAAATCATGTTTGTTGTTAGTAAATCCTGGCGGTGTCCGTGTTATTAATCTGTAGAAAATAAGCTCTGAGGTGAGCGACATGTTAATGAGCTCCTGTTCACACGGATGTTCGCTGACGTGTTGAAAGACAGAAGAACGACGGCGAACTTTAGTTTAACAGCTTTACTTGTTCTTTGTGTTGTACGGTGGCCCTGAGAGCTCACAGCACTGCAGCTGCTCAGCTAACACACGCAAAAAGACAGAACACAAGCAAATTAAGAAAACTTCTTCATCAATCTGACGACACATGTGCAGCATTTAGAAAAAAGCGCTGCAAAGACCATAACACAACGGAAGTGTTTCCAGAGGACGCTTAAAAGTGATGCACACGTGTGGACACGCTTGTTCCTTCCCTCAGTCGTGTTGGAAAATGAGATAAAAAGTAAATGTTTTTGATTTATTTTAACATTCAGATCCACGATCTCAAAATCCGCATCAACAACAAGCGTGTCTGGACGTGTGCGTCACACTTCCGTTGCGTTGCAGTCTTTGCAGCGCTTTTTCTAAAAATTCTGTGCTTGTGTTGTCAAATTGATGAAGATGTTTTCTTAAAGGCACACTGTGGAATTATTTCTCCCATCTCGTGGTTAAATGTTATTCTGCATCCAAACGAATACTGCTCTCTAGCGCCTCGCGTTTTCAAACGTGCGTTGCAGCCTGTTGGAACTACGGCAGGCGGGATGTGTCAAGATTCAAGAAGCTGTGACAACAACATGTCTTCAAACAGCACTTCATCAAGTTTAGTTTCGGGTGATGAGGTACGTTATTTCAAACAGACTTCAAACTGCAGCTGACGAGCGCGTCTGGCTAAGCTCCTTCTCCGTTCCACAGTCACGCTGGCTCTGAGTGAAAACGCCTTTAGCCTTATCTGTACCACGTAGAGCTTTTTGTCCCTCTCAGCAGCTCATCGTTTTTTATAGAGCGGAAGCACATGGAAGCCTCCGTATGAAAAACTTCCCATAAGGAATGAATGGGACGGGGTCAAAAAAGTCACAAAATCATCGACGTTTTTCAAACATCTCCTGCTCTGGCAGACTTTGACCTAGAGACACCATTCAAACTTTAAAATGTAGGCACAAGTCTTTTCTATTTGAGTTGTATTTGAACTTTCTTTCTACGATGTTTAGTTTTTGAACGGTGACCCTTAATTGATCGTGAGTGATTTCGAAAAATCAGAAAAATTCAGGATTTTCAATGAGTGTGTATTGCGGAATGTTCGCGCAGCACCAACTGGCAGAGTGGGGGAGCCTGAAAAAAACTCTCCGAAAATGTTTCTTTAGATGACGATCCTAGCCACAGATTTCACACTACAATAGTGATATTTTCCAAGAACGTAGCCACACTTGTCTTCTGTCTGGCAACGTGTCCACTTTATCGGGAGGATGTACGGTTTTTGAATTATCTGCGTCTAACCGACACAAACTCCAGCAACTGCCCCATAAGCCCCAATGTTAAACGGGAAGAGGATTTTGGGAGCAAAGCAGAAACTGCCCTGCTTCTCTTCACGCCCAACTTCCTGCTTCACGTCACAATGTGTGATTCTTCCCTCAGGAGGAGAAGTGAGATTGTTGGCAGAGATCATTTTACACCAATGAGGACTTATTTATGAATGAAGACGCTGATTTGAGGTCATAAATTACTTAAAACACGACACAGTGGACCTTTAAGTTGCAGTGCTGTGAGCTCTCAGCGCCACCTGCTGGACAGACGTGCAAAGTAAATCCTTTTTATTTAGTCTTAAAAAATGAATCAGACGATGTTGTTCTTTCCACGATGTGATTCCTCGCAGACACAACAACACAATATTGCAATATAATGTGTTTTTCCTTCATTAGTACTGATATTAAATATTGATTACCTCATCTGGGACGTGTGTGACAGTTAAACAGTGAAGGTGTCGGGGTGCGTTCACTTCAGGACGTTTAGAAATGTTTTTGGTCAGAAAAGTCAGTCTTGAACAGAGACAGAGGGAAAGTACAAAGGTGTGTGTGTGTGTGTGTGTGTGTGTGTGTGTGTATAAGTGGTAGGAATGACACCCAGCTACAGTGTGTGTGTGTGTGTGTGTTATGAAAGGGGGTGGGTGAGGTTGGTCCTAAAATAACCTGCCCAACTGTTGTCACCCCTCCTCCCCCCAACACCCCCCATGCAAGAAGCAGGTCAACACACACACACCCACCCACACACACACACACACACACACCCACACACACACACACACACAGCTGACATGTCAGTCGGTCACCATTTTCCACATGGTAGCAGCCGTGTGTGTTTGGATCGTTGCGCTTCAGGCGCAGACAGAAGTTACGTTTCAGACTTTTTGTTTGAGAAACATTTTCTGAAGCAGAAGATTCGTGAATTTTTGGACGTTTAAAAAAAAGTTGATCTGAGAAAAGACATTTGAGCGGAGTGAAAAGGTAAGAAACAGCCTGTTTTCTCTGACTTCTGACCCGCTCGTCTGAAATCTGTGAATGCTACAATCCGTCCTGTGATCATTTTAGAGGAACTTAAACAGAAACATCTAACGTTCTGGAGAACTTCCTGCAGTTTAAAACACATTAAACAGTAGAAACCAGCATGGAGGCCGGTGAAAATGACTTCTTCGTCACCACAGTCTTGCAGTAGACTCACATCTTTGTGTTTGTCGGTGAGGTTTCATCTCCTGTTGGGAGGTGAACTCAGCTCCATTTAATCCGTTCGTCTCGATCTGCAGCTGAAGTTGATTATTAAAGTGGATGTCTGATCCCGAGCAGCTGAGGGGGATCGCTTGTATTTGTCTTTGACGGGTTTGTAGACGGTCAATCAGGCGACGGCAACAACCAGATGAAGAGAGAGAAGTCATTTCAGAGGAACTAAAACAGAAACATCTAAGTTCTGGAGAACTTCCTGCAGGTTAAAACACATTAAACAGTAGAAACCAGCATGGAGGCCGGTGAAAATGTAACCGTGGTGACTTCTTCGTCCAGCTGGACCCGGCTGTCTTGCAGTAGACTCACATCTTTGTGTTTGTCGGTAGCTCCTGACGTTCGGCTCAATCTGAAGCTGAAGCTGATTATTAAAGTGGATGTCTGATCCTGAGCAGCTGAGGGGGATCGCTTGTATTTGTCTTTGACGGGTTTGTAGACGGTCAATCAGGCGACAGAGAAGTGATGCGACAGGTTCGACACCGAGCCACCTGAAGTGTTCCCGACCTGACGGCAGAACCGCGATGAGAAGCGACTGACAGCTGATTAACTCTGAAGGCTTGTTTGCCCAAAGCCTGCGTCTCCATAAACACATTTACAACATGTTCATTTAGCAGAAACTCATATTCAGAACACAACACACACTCCATCCTTCAATCACACACACACACACACGCGGAGGTTTTCCTGCAGTCCGGTCACGTAGCGTGAAGACATGACCTGTCAGTCACGGAGTCCATACATCCAGCCGGGCTTCTAATTGCCTAAAATCAATCTGAAGCAAGTCGACTGGCGCTTCGGCTCCAATCCCAGCTCACCCTCATCACCGCCGACATCAAGGGCTTCAGAGCGGCCGCGTTCAAACCGCCCGCGACAGCTCGGCCTCATCCGCACCCATTCGATCTAATAACCTTCAACTCGTCCACCGAGGCCCATCAGCGCCGCGTGTTTTTACCTTGGAGATCAAATGCTGCGTTGCTCCTTCTCCCCCTGGAGTATTCAAATTAAGCGGCTTCAAAGAGGAGCGAGACCCGCTGCCGCGATACAAAGACTCTTTACTGTAAATCTTTTCAAAGTGGTAGCTTCTGCGGAAAGACTCCGAACTCGGCCTTTTCTTCGGAGGAGGGTCGGCGTGTTCGGAGTCGGTTTGATACGTGAGCTGTTTGTCTTCAGAGACCTCTGCTCTCTAACGAAGCTGTAGATCTGCACAGAGGACATCAAATCCACAAAATCTCTAACATATATCTGACTTTTTAATGTTTTTGCAGCTTTGAGTGACGCCAAACTAAAACAAAGAACCAAAAATACACAAACGGATGATTTTATAAATCTTCTTTTGTATTTTAAAACATTTCTGGGGTCGATGTTGACATGCTGCTGCATCCTGCCTGTTGTCTCCGAATGTAATAACATCCTGAAAGTGAAATAAACCTGTTAAAAATATAGCATTTTACACATCGTTTACCTTTAAGGTGGATCTTATTTCCCCCCAGAACTGATGATGTCATACTTTTGAAAGATGATGTAATATTATTTCTTGGAAATGTGCAAGTTAACAGATTTATTTTACTGTTGATGTCATGAAAACACGAGCGTCTGACTCACAATATCACATTATAAGTGTTGTAAAAATGCAAATGATCCACCAAGAAAAATGTTATATATTATAAGCGATGTGTTTTATTGATTCTAATATTCTAATCAATCAATCAATTTATAGATAAACTGTGATCATGTGTTTTTGCTGAACGTCTCGTGGCAACATGATGAAAATAATCAGGTCATCGGGACCAAAAACGTCCTTCAGGAAAATGTACAGTTGCACCCCGATGCACACACACACACACACTCTCACACACACACACACACACACACACACACACACACACACACACACACACAGCCTCTCAGCGGCAGCAGCAGGGTCTCATTAGCTCTCAGCGGTCTGACTGGACTGAAGATCTTCTAACAAATGACTTCAGATGGAGGCGACAGACTCGGTGTTAATTCAATCAGACGGGCCCTCTGTTGAGTGTGTGTGTGTGTGTGTGTGTGTGTGTGTGTGTGTGTGTGTGAGTCTGTATTAGCATATTAAAGCTGTTTGTGAATTATTGAAGCATCTGAAAGACGCGGGTGACATTTTCACCACTGTTTTAGGACGACATGACAGCGCTTTGATGACGAAACTGAGCGTGTGTGTGTGTGTGTGTGTGTGTGTGTGTGTGTGTGTGTGTGTAGTGTGTGTACGCAGTGTGAGTTCAAGTACATATCTTATGGGTCAAGGGAGTGTGTGTGTGTGTTTTGGGAATATGTGTGTGAACGTACAGTTTTGAAGTTTTGAATGTGTGTGTCTGTTAGTTACAGGTTTTGTGTGTGTGTGTGTGTTGTGTGTGTGTGTGTGTGTGTGTGTGTGTGTAACTGTGAACTCCTCCGTCCTCTCGGGGGTCGCTCTTGATCTCCCGGAGGAGGTTTTGTGAGTTGGTTCTTGAGATTAAAGCGTTGAAGGAAACTCAGTCGTTCCTCCAGATCTCCTGACTGATAACGATGTGATGAACTCTACGTAACGTAGAGGGATGCAGAGATGTTACGTAGAGTTCAGATTCCTGGATCTTGTTTGTTGCTCAGCTGATTAAAATCCCATTTATTTTACTGGTTTTTAGACATTTAAATGTGACTTTTTTCAGCATCAGTTGACGTTAAACGAGTCTCTACTGTTCAGCTTTTGCAGCGAGCAGACGAAAATCAATCAAATGTACGTTTGCACGGTTTTGTTTGTTTCACATTGTAGCTGTCAGGGATGCAAAATACATCCAAAAGATGCCAGTCAACGTCTTTAAAGGGATATTCCGGTGTAAGTTTAATCCATGGTCTAACACACCTTGACACCGAGTAAGACTCCCCCTCGAGAGGTCAAGTTAGCTGACCGCTAGCTTAGCTAGTTTTAGCAACCTCAGAAAAGACTGCACGAAAACAATAATGTAAAAAAAATGTCTGATTATTACTCCATGGAATGCTCAGTTCTTATTATCAAGAGCTGACAGGGAAAATAACGGAAGTAATGGAGTAATAATCAGACATTTTCATCCTTGAGCTGCAGAAATCTACTGCACTCGGTAATCGACTCGTCAGGGCTTCCCCACACAGGCAGGCTGCTGGAGGAGAGGGTGAGTTGTGCTGTGTTTTTAATACAAATCCAGCAAAGCTAGCAGATGTTTGATGCTTCGTACTGTGTGCTGGGACTGTACATGTACTGTTGCTGAAGTTTGCTGCTGTTCTCACCATTAATTGTGGCTTTTTGATGGCGGTTTCTAGTTGGAGACATAAGCTGCAGTGTATTGTTATCGTGCGGTCTTTTCTGAGGTTGCTAAAACTAGCTAAGCTAGCGGTCAGCTAACTTGACCTCTCGAGGGGGAGTCTTACTCGGTGTCACGGTGTGTTAGACCATGGATTAAACTTACACCGGAATATCCCTTTAAATGTTCACTACTGATGTTCAAAATAAACATTTCTATGATGGCGATTCTTCCCTGCAGCTGCTGGATGGAGTAAAATTGTGCCGTCGTAAAAAGTTTGATTTTCAACCAAGAGAAGATCTTTAGGCGTCCAAAAAGACCCAGCAGAAACCTTAATTATGGCTCTTCAGTGGAAGTCTTTTGAAAATCAACAGTGCAATTTTGTCCGGCTTCATTTTCAATAAATAATATGCAGTTTCTAATGTGAGAGATGGTAACAAAGATCTTTAACTGGCTGCAGAGTCTCATGCTAACATGATAAATCCAGTTACAGTATGAAGTTAGTTGGTTTCAGGGTTTCAGATTTCGGCCCAGTTACAGTCAGCTGAGGCCAGAACATTTTGGTGCATCAGCGTCCTAATTAAAGCGAGCCTGGTTTTTCTCTCGACTCTTAAATGATGGATGTAAACCGGCCCATCCGGCCCGAGTGCTGCTGACTCGGTCCAAGTCATCACCCTGAAGCTCCTCGCTAAATCTGTCAAACACAAACGGGCCACAATCAGCTGACCTCGGTGTGTCACCTGTGTCCTGAGCGCCGCTCTCGTACAGGTGACATGTGAAGCTCCGCCCACCTGCAGGCAGCTGCTCCAGCCGGGCCGCAGCCCCCCTGTACAGTACAGCCGGGTCTATTTTGGACCGCCGCTCAGTAGGTCACACCGCTCGCCAAGCTAGCATGAGCCAACCTGGCAGCGTGTGTGACCTACATTCCCCCACAGAGCGGGAGGTGTTGTGTTGTCGGGCAGGTCACCATGGAGCGGCGCGCGGTGACTCAGCAGCCGCAGGTCCTCCGGTTTCACAAAGGTCACCTCGTTTAAAGTCCTGATGAGTGGAGTTCATTTAAAACAACAGAAGACGGAGATTAAAGTCTGTTTGTTGCCCAGTTTTAATTCAGATATGATGTTGACGTGCACGAAAACAAAAAACTAAGAAGTTGAGTTGTAAATTCAGAGAGAGATCTTGATTATACGAATTCAGATTGTGATGTAACGCAGGTTAAATACGACACATGGTGCAGTTAACAAAATAAAAGCATGCTCTCACGCTTTGAGAAAACATTTTTCCTTTTTAAAACAATTAAACAATTTGTAGAATATATTTAAAAATGTATTTTTGAAACCAGAGTCAGGATGTAGAGATTTCACAAAGGTCACCTCGTTTAAAGTCCTGATGAGTGGAGTTCATTTAAAACAACAGAAGAAGGTGATTAAAGTCTGTTTGTTGTCCAGTTTTAATTCAGTTATGATGTTTATTCCCAGTGTGAAACTGCGTCGACGTGCATGAAAACAAAAAACAAAGAAGTTGAGTTATAGATTCAGTGTGAGATCATGATGTAATGCAGGTTAAATACGACACATGGTGCAGTTAACAAAATAAAAGCATTCTTTCACGGTTTGAGAAAAGTTTTTCCTTTTTAAAACTCATGTGATGAATTTAAACAATTAAAACAATTTGTAGAATATAATTAAAAATGTATTTTTGAAACCAGAGTTAGGATGTAGAGATTTCACAAAGGTCACCTCGTTTAAAGTCTCGATGAGTGGAGTTCATTTAAAACAACAGAAGACGGTGATTAAAGTCTGTTTGTTGCCCAGTTTTAATTCAGTTATGATGTTGATTTCCGGTGTGAAAGTGTGTCGACGTGCACGAAAACAAAAAACAAAGAAGCTGAGTTATAGATTCAGTGTGAGATCATGATATGCATGTTCAGATCATGATGTAAGTTAACAAAATAAAAGCATGCTTTCACGGTTTGAGAAAAGTTTTTCCTTTTTAAAACTCATGTGATGAATTTAAACAGTTAAACAATTTGTAGAATATATTTAAAATGTATTTTTGAAACCAGAGTCAGGATGTAGAGATTTCACAAAGGTCACCTCATTTAAAGTCCTGATGAGTGGAGTTCATTTAAAACAACAGAAGACGGAGATTAAAGTCTGTTTGTTGCCCAGTTTTAATTCAGATATAATGTTGACGTGCACGAAAACAAAAAACAAAGAAGTTGAGTTATAGATTCAGAGTGAGATCATGATGTAATGCAGGTTAAATACGACACATGGTGCAGTTAACAAAATAAAAGCATGCTCTCACGGTTTGAGAAAATGTTTTTCCTTTTTTAAAACTCATGTGATGAATTTAAACGAGGTGACCTTTGTGAAATCTCTACATCCTGACTCTGGTTTCAAAAATACATTTTTAAATATATTCTACAAATTGTTTAATTGTTTAAAGTCTCGATTAGTGGAGTTCATTTAAAACAACAGAAGACGGAGATTAAAGTCTGTTTGTTGCCCAGTTTTAATTCAGTTATGATGTTTATTTCCGGTGTGAAAGTGCGTCAACGTGCACGAAAACAAAAAACAAAGAAGTATGCATGTTCAGATAATGATGTAATGCAGGTTAAATACCACACATGGTGCAGTTAACAAAATAAAAGCATGCTCTCACGGTTTGAGAAAACATTTTTCCTTTTTAAAACTCATGTGATGAATTTAAACAGTTAAACAATTTGTAGAATATATTTAAAAATGTATTTTTGAAACCAGAGTCAGGATGTAGTTAGCTCGGCTCGGCTAACAGAGACCTACGGAGGCCTGCTGTTCCCTTAATGAGACAGTTTTCCCAGTTATTAACATTTATTTTGAAGTATCGTATCAGAAACAGTTGATGGAAACGGCAAAACTCAACAAGGAAACTGATATTGTACCTTCGGTGTCGTAGATGACACATACATTACATTACGTATATTCATATCGTCTTGCAGGACTGACAACAAACTTCTGGCGACGCTATTAAAAATATTTTTGCTCCGTGGTTTCCTGCTGGAGTCCGTCTGTCTGTCTGTCCGTCTGTCTGTCTGTGGTTTTATAGCATCTCAGTTTGGTGCAGTAACATCAGTCAGTAATAACTAAATCTGTCGGCGGTGTTGATCCCCGACTGACTGACGGGATTTGTTCTCCGTGTTCTGACATACGAAGCTGGAACTGATCCCACATGAAACTGACTCACGTTTAAAACTGGAAGCGTGACGTCGCAGATCTTCATCACTTCTGCTTTTCCTGCTGCACCATGTTTTTGTTCTCTGCTGCCTCTCGTACATTTAAACTCTCACACAGACTGATTGTTTTGTTTGCATTTGATCCCTTTTTGTAGCTTTTAGCTGATCTTTTTTCATGTGTGTGTGGTTTCAGGACATCTGTGAGGACATCTCGGACCATGTGGAGCAGATCCACGCCCTGCTGGAGACCGAGTTCTCCCTGAAGCTCCTGTCCTACTCCGTCAACATCATCGTCGACATCCGGTGAGTCCTCGCAAGGCAACACGAGACGTGCTTTAAGTTCTAAACGTCATGTTTGGATCGTTTCCGAAGCTTTTAAGAAACCTCAAACTGTGTGTTTCAGGACGGTGCAGCTGCTGTGGCACCAGCTCAGAGTCTCAGTTCTGGTTCTGAAGGAGCGTCTGCTGCAGGGCCTGCAGGACTCCAACGGGAACTTCACCCGGCAGACCGACATCCTGCAGGCGTTCACCGAGGACCAGCACCAGGTACGACCCGCACAAATGCATGTTGATGCAAAACAAACACTTAAAATGTTCAACGTACGTTAACCTGATCGTTTCTCCGTCTCCAGACTCGCCTGGACGCTCTGACGGAGGTGGACGACTGCGGTCAGCTGACCATCCGCTGCAGCCAGGACTACTTCTCTTTGGACTGTGGCATCACCGCCTTTGAGCTGAGCGACTACAGCCCCGGTGACGAGCCCGAGGCCCAGGCGACCGAGCCCGGCAGCGAGGAGCTGGAGCAAACCCAGGCCTCGAATCTCGACCTGGAGGCGGAGGAGAGCGACGGATCCGGCCTCTCCAACCACAAACTCCACAACAGCTTACCTGAGCTCACCGCGCCCGCCGACGCAGCCAACCACAACCATTCTCCTTCTGTATTACCCACGATGCAATGTGGCGTGCCCATCCACAGTGAAAGTGCGAAGCGCCCCCTGCAGGGTGTGAGCCACAGCACCGAGGTGTCGCCCACTCAGCCGTCGCTTCCCAAGAGAGCCGCTCTGTTCTCGGACGGAGGAACCGGGCTGGACGGTCCGGGGAACGTTAGCCTGGTCTCGGGGCTCCAGCACCAGGCCGAGCTGAGCCGGAGCACCCCCTCGCTCATGGATCCTCCGGACCGCTCCAAGTTCTGGCTGGAGCTGGACTCTGTTTATCCAGAAAACGTGTCACAGTCCTACGAGAGTCTGCAGGTTGGTCCCTTTTTTCACTTTCACGTAGAGAAACATTCCCAGCTGGCATTAGAAGTCAATTAGACGTCACAGAGACGTTTAATTGAGACGCCTCCAACGTTGAATAGACGTTCGGGTTAACGTCTGAACTTAACGTTGGTCCGACGTTGGATATCAGTTATGTCGGCTATCTTAAGTCAAATCAACTTTGTTGATAGATGTTGTCCAGACATTAGAATTTTGTCATCAAAAAGGTCATTATATTGTGTGAGTACAAGACGTCTGACACACGTTGGGTTTTGGTTGCCAGACACCACAACATAAAAACAACAAAATATTAAAGTCATTTGACGTCAATATTCCAAAAGATGTTGAAAGTAGATGTCAATGGACGTTGGGTTTTGGTCACCTGACGTCATGACTTGAATCCAACCAAAGACCAACGTCTATTGACGTCCGGTGCCAGCTGGGTTGGAACAACTGTGTAATTTGGACTTGAGTTTTAGGGTGTAGCCAAGTATTTGAGTTATATTTGTTGATTTTCATGGGAATTAAAAAAATATATATTTAAAGTGATGTAAGGGGGTGGGAACCTCTTTTAAGAATGTTTAACTTCTAATGATTTACTTTTGTCACTAATTAATTAATTGCTGTCAGGTCTACTTTGCTTTTTTAAATTTAAGCATGTGTTAATGTTGGTTTTGGTCACCTGACGTCATGACTTGAATCCAACCAAAGACCAACGTCTACTGACGTCCGGTGCCAGCTGGGATTGTATAGTGATAGTAGAGATTGTAGAGAACCAATGTAAACATGTTTCATTATTCTATATCAACTGCATTGTGCAATCAACATTAACACATGCTTAAATTTAAAAAAGCAAAGTAGACCTGACAGCAATTAATCAATTAGTGACAAAAGTAAATCATTAGAAGTTAAACATTCTTAAAAGAGGTTCCCACCCCCTTACATCACTTTAAATATATATTTTTTAATTCCCATGAAAATCAACAAATATAACTCAAATACTTGGCTACACCCTAAAACTCAAGTCCAAATTACACAGTTGTTCCAACCCAGCTGGCACCGGACGTCAATAGACGTTGGTCTTTGGTTGGATTCAAGTCATGACGTCAGGTGACCAAAACCCAACGTCCACTGACATCTACTTTCAACATCTTTTGACATCAAATGACGTTAATATTTTGTTGTTTTTATGTTGTGGTGTCTGGCAACCAAAACCCAACGTGTGTCAGACGTCTTGTACTTTGACGTTGAATAATGACCTTTTTGATGACAAAATTCTAATGTCTGGAAAACATCTATCAACAACGTTGATTTGACTTAAGATAGCCGACATAACTGATATCCAGACGTCGGACCAACGTTAAGTTCAGACGTTAACCCGATTTTCATTTTCAACTAAATACTAACGTCTATTCAACGTCGGAGGCGTCTCAAATAGACGTCTCTATGACGTCTAATTGACTTCTAGTGCCAGCTGGGTTCTCAACAGTTTGTCAAACTTGGAAACTCTTTTTCCCACTTCGTGTCTTTAATATATCTTCTTTTTCTCTCCAGGTCATGAACGGACGCAACCTCCAGAGAAACCACGTGAGCTCCAGACGCTCACAGGGGAGCGCAAAGAAGCCGCCGACCGACCAGAGGAGCTCATCTGGGGCCAGACCGACCGCCAGGGCCCCCCCGCCTCTGCAGGAGCCGCCGACTCAGGGTGAAACATCCAAACAAATGGAGAGGACGCAGAGGGAGACACATGCCCACAGCGAGGGGGACTCTGACTCCTCGTTGCCCTCCCCCATGAGGGAGCAGTTCCTCTCCTCAGACCTGGAGGCGTCCGGAGAGGAGTCGGACCCCCGACCGCCTCGCGGCAAGACGGCGGTCTGGATCGTGAAGCGCCAGGGGCAGAAGGTGAGGAGAGTGTGAAGAATTCATGTGAGACAGAGAGACACAAACTCTGCGTTACAATTCACAAGAAACCGGATCACTTACAAGCTTAGAAGCATCGAGTATCGTTTTTTTAATGCATCGAAGTTTAAAGGCAAGAATGTGGCCAAAACGGTTACTACACTCAAATTCAAAATACTGCAGCGAGTCGTCTCCGCCTCCCCTCCAGACTCGAGGATGCCAGTGCGGTTATTATAAATGAGGCTCTAAGACACAATTCTTTTCTCTCAGTAAAGACCAAGATGTATTATAATTTGTGTTATACCATGGTCTGGGGGAATACTCGTTTCTGATTGGCTGTAGGGTGTCCATTAATCCCTGGTATATAGACACCTACTAAGTAGTTCCAGTCAAATTGTCTGTTCACCGTCTAAATGAATGCGCTAGCTGCGTAACCATAGCGACGGGAACGCAGTCAAAGCCTCTGTTTACACTGTATTTCCAGCACTGAGTGCAGTCCGTCAGTCCTTCAGAGCCTTATCCTCTGAACACCACAGGATGGCGAATGAAACACACAAGCTGCAGAAAGTTCACTTTAAACTTACCGAATAATCTCACATCCCGTTGGCTGTTCAGCTCTCTGCTTCAGGCTGCGGCCACAGTAACGTTACACACGGCCGATCATTTGTTCCTGAACATCTTGATATTGATTTGGGGACAGTGACATGACTGGTAAGCTAGCTAGTCTTGTTGTTAAACATACTGTCAAATTATATTTACTGTTCGTCAACCGTACGCAATGTTATCGACTTTGAATCTTGCTAGCATAGCGTTAGCTTTCTGGCTCACCGCTGAGCGGACTAGAATATCTCCCGTTGCCAAGTCGTATCTAAGGTCCGTCCTATTTACTGGAGAGGTGAACAACGTTTCCGTTGCGTAAGAACCTTACGGGAGGGTAATGGTTGTTCCAGGTATTAGTCAAACCCTCAGGCGTTACCAGGGAAACTACGTTATTGCCTGTGAAAAACTTTATATTTTGATTGTAAAACGCATGAAAATATAAATTGATGGTCTTAATTTATTTTCTTTGGCGAGTGATCATGGTATAAGCGGGATAATGCCCTTCGAGGTGTCCATAATCAGGAATTAACGGACGACGAGGAGGACGGGTTCACGCCTCCGCGTCGTCCATTAATTTATGTTAATGGACACCTCGTCGGGCATTATGCCTTACTTTATGGCCAGTTGCTTTAGATTTCTTGCCTATTGTACCTTTAAAATTCTGGTATCATAACCGTCGTTCCAAATGCATTTTGTTCTGTTTTGAATCAGATAGTCGAGTATGAAATGTTCTTGCCCTCTCCTCCTCCAGCAGGGAGCCCAGGTGTCCTCTAAAACCAGCCCGGACAAGGAGCACTGGTACGGGTCCGAGGAGTTCCTGGCCCTCCCCGCTCAGCTCCGGAAGACGGAGATGCTTGCGATGAAGCTGGAGAGTCTGACTCAGTCCATCCCGCTGGTCAGTTATAGAGTCGGCGTGTTAATATAAAGATAAAGAAACAGGAAGTCGAACACTAAATCTTCTGTTTCTCGCTGCTTGCAGAGGCCCGACAGCTGCGACTCGACCCAGGAGGCTCTGCAGGACGTGGACGACTGGGACCTGACGGAGCTCAACACCGACTGGGACGTCGGAGAGAGCGGAGACGACGGTCCGTCTCCTCCACCTCCGCTGGTACGTCAGCTTATTTATATTTAATGTTTTCGCTCAAGACATTTTGATCCAGATGTAATGTTCTCTCTCCTCTCAGCTTCCCTACAGACGAAACCTCCTCAGCCGCTTCAGCCCGTCCTCCTCCAGCGACATCGCTCCGTCCTCGCTCGACGGCAGCATCGAGTCCGGTCCCCTGAGCGACCTGCAGTCCGAAGACGAGGAGGGACGGAGGTCAGCAGACCGCCGCCCGCCGCCACCGACAGCGCCCCGGTGGACGGACGAGGAGGTGCGTCGCTGGTGCAGCAGCTGCTGGAGGACATTCAGAGTCAGGACAGAGACCCCGACGTCTGGAAGAAGATGGAGGTGTGTGTCTTTTTAATTTCTTTCTTTCTCTTTGCTGTGTTTTTCTTTTCTGGTTGTTTTTCCTGAAGGTAAATTTTACGTGACTTCAATCTTGTCTCTAAAACAAACAACAAACCGTCAGAAATGTACGACAGATTCTGTTTGTCATCGCTTTCTGATTCTGCAGCCGACAGGACGACACTGTTTATCAGTTTGGGCACAAAATATACGAAGTTCAGCGTCGGGAACGTTCCCTAAAAGAAAACAGCGTTCTACGATTCGAGTACCAGACTTTGTACTCGGGAAAGATCAATTATCAGCCTTTGACTTTTGATCAGAATCTGAGTTCTTTGGTCCGAACGTTAATAAAATTAATGCATTTAAAAACGTGCAGCTTTGTCCAACGCCCAACCTGCCGCCTCAAAGTCTGTCTACCGGCGCCAATATGGCCGTCAGAAGTTGCATGACATCACTTGAAACTCAGCGGCTGGACGACCGGGCATTCTCATGTTCCTGCAGCAGAACCATCAGACGAACGACAACAAGTCGAAACCCAAACACACCGACCCTTTTCCTCCCGTTCTTGATGGATTGGAGGGGCTTTTCATTTCTTTCTTTCTCTCTGTTGTGTTTTTCTTTTCTGGTTGTTTTTCCTGAAGGTTCATTTGACTTTACTTCAGTTTTGTCTCTAAAACAAACAACAAACCGTCAGAAATGTACGACAGATTCTGTTTGTCATCGCTTTCTGATTCTGCAGCCGACAGGACGACGCTTTTTATCAGTTTGGGCACAAAATATACGAAGTCGAGCGTCGGAAACGTTCCCTAAAAGAAAACAGCGTTCTACGATTCGAGCACCAGACTTTGTCCTCGGGAAAGATCAATTATCAGCCTTTTTCTGATGATCAGAATCTGTGTTCTTTGGTCCGATTGTTGGTAAAATCAATACATTTAAAGATTTGCAGCTTTGGTTCTGATGCAGCTGCTTCTGAGACGTGAAAATGAATTGCAGGATATTTTGATAATCGATTGAGAGGTTAGTTTTCTGATTCCAACTTTGTTCAGAATATTTTGAGGTCGTCATCATTTGGAAACAGTGATCAACATTTTTCTGACATTTTATACACAAAACAACTAATTAATTAATCAAGAAAAGAATAAACAGATTCATAGACACTGAAAATAATCCGAACGCCCAACCTGCCGCCTGAAAGTCCATCTATGGGCGCCAATATGGCCGTCAGAAGCTGCATGACATCACTAGAAACTCAGCGCCTGGACGACCGGGCCTTCTCACGTTCCTGCAGCAGAACCGTCAGACGAGCGACAACAAGTCGAAACCCAAACACACCGACCCTTTTCCTCCCGTTCGTGATGGATTGGAGGGGCTTTTAATTTTTTTCTTTCTCTCTGCTGTGTTTTTCTTCTCTGGTTGTTTTTCCTGAAGGTTCATTTTACTTTACTTTAGTTTTGTCTCTAAAAACAAACAACTAACCGTCAGAAATGTGCGACAGATTCTGTTTGTCATCGCTTTCTGATTCTGCAGCCGACAGGACGACTCTGTTTATCAGTTTGGGCACAAAATATACGTAGTCGAGAAAACAGCGTTCTACGATTCGAATACCAGAGTTTGTCCTCGGTAAAGATCAATTATCAGCCTTTTTCTGATGATCAGAATCTGAGTTCTTTGGTCCGAATGTTAATAAGATAAATAAATGTAAAGATTTGCAGCTTTTGTTCTGATGCAGCTGCTTCTGACATGTGAAAATTAATCTCAGGATATTTTGATAATCGATTGAGAGATGAGGTGAGAAGTTTTCTGATTCCAACTTTGTTCAGAATATTTTGAGGTCGTCATCGTTTGTAAACACTGATCAACATTTTTCTGACGTTTTATACACAAAACAACTGATTGATTCATCAAGAAAATAATAAACAGACTCACAGACACTGAAAATAATCCGAACGCCCAACCTGACGCCTCAAAGTCCGTCTACGAGCGCCAATATGGCCGCCAGAAGTTGCATGACATCACTTGGAACTCAGCGACCGGACTACCGGGCCTTCTCACGTTCCTGCAGCAGAACCATCAGACGAGCGACAACAAGTTGAAACCCAAACACACCGACCCTTTTCCTCCCGTCCTTGATGGATTGGAGGGGTTTTTCATTTCTTTCTTTCTCTCTGCTGTGTTTTTCTTTTCTGGTTGTTTTTCCTGAAGGTTCATTTTACTTTACTTCAGTTTTCTCTCTAAAACAAACAACAAACCGTCAGAAATGTCGCTTTCTGATTCTGCAGCCGACAGGACGACGCCGTTTATCAGTTTGGGCACAAAATATACAAAGTCGAGAAAACAGCGTTCTACGATTCGAGTACCAGACTTTGTCCTCGGTAAAGATCAATTATCAGCCTTTTTCTGATGATCAGAATCTGTGTTCTTTGGTCCGATTGTTGGTAAAATCAACACATTTAAAGATTTGCAGCTTTGGTTCTGATGCAGCTGCTTCTGAGATGTGTGAATGTAATTGATAGTACAGTATTTTCCTCTGGAAGTACTGTATTGATCGGCAACTACAAAATGAATCGCTGACTATTTTGATAATCGATTGAGAGGAGAGGTGAGAAGTTAGTTTTCTGATTCCAACTTTGTTCAGTGAGAATATTTTGTGGTCGTCATCGTTTGGAAACACTGATCAACATTTTTCTGACATTTTATACACAAAACAACTAATTGATTAATCAAGAAAATAATAATAAACAGACTCACAGACACTGAAAATAATCGTTAGTTGCCTCCAAATATCGATTATTGATGCACTTGATTACTTGTTAATACTGTTGGATCCCAACCTGCTGCCTCAAAGTCCGTCTACCGGCGCCAATATGGCCGCCAGAAGTTGCATGACATCACTTGAAACTCAGCGGCTGGACGACCGGGCCTTCTCACGTTCCTGCAGCAGAACCGTCAGACGAGCGACAACAAGTCGAAACCCAAACACACCGACCCTTTTCCTCCCGTTCTTGATGGATTGGAGGGGCTTTTAATTTCTTTCTTTCTCTCTGCTGTGTTTTTCTTTGTCTGAAGGTAAATTTGACTTTACTTTAGTTTTATCTCTAAAACAAACAACAAACCGTCAGAAATGTACGACAGATTCTGTTTGTCATCGCTTTCTGATTCTGCAGCCGACAGGACGACACCGTTTATCAGTTTGGGCACAAAATATACGAAGTCGACGGAACGTTCCTAAAGAAAACAGCGTTCTACGATTCGAATACCAGAGTTTGTCCTCGGGAAAGATCAATTATCAGCCTTTGTCTGATGATCAGAATCTGAGTTCTTTGGTCCGAATGTTAATAAGATAAATAAATGTAAAGATTTGCAGCTTTTGTTCTGATGCAGCTGCTTCTGAGATGTGAAAATTAATCTCAGGATATTTTGATAATCGATTGAGAGGTGAGAAGTTTTCTGATTCCAACTTTGTTCAGAATATTTTGAGGTCGTCATCGTTTGGAAACACTGATCAACATTTTTCTGACATTTTATACACAAAACAACTGATTGATTAATCAAGAAAATAATAAACAGACTCATAGACACTGAAAATAATCCGAACGCCCAACCTGCCGCCTCAAAGTCCGTCTTGCATGACATCACTTGAAACTCAGCGCCTGGACGACCGGGCCTTCTCACGTTCCTGCAGCAGAACCGTCAGACGAGCGACAACAAGTCGAAACCCAAACACACCGACCCTTTTCCTCCCGTCCTTGATGGATTGGAGGGGCCGGTATCGGATCGTCCCGTGGCCCCGTTAATTCATCACCTCTCCTCTAAAGGTCACGTTTGATTGGCAGGCGGATTATTGATGAGGCTGCCCGGTGAACTAATCAGTCATATCTGTCATATTGAATATGGCGAAATGTCAATAGCTCTGGGGATTCGCTCCGCTCGCCGCTGCTCCTTTAATTAGCGCCATAAAGAAGCTCCGCCGCCTCCACCGAATATTTTTTATTGTTTTATTTTATTCACGTTTATTTCACTCGCTCTCTTTTATCGCCTTAATATTCTGATTCTGAGCACCTTTCGCTCCCCCGGCAGCGTTTCTTAACGTCCCGGCGTCCCCTCGGGGATCAATGAAGTTCAGGACGTCTGTCTTATCAGGGTCAGGAGCTCTCAGACGGAATCACACGGCTGTAAAAAGATTATCAGCCAGGATCAATCTGTGAATTAAAGGCGAGGACGTCCTTGGATCTGCGGATCAGTGACCCGGAAGGTCGCGAGTTTGATCCCCCCCCCCTCATCAAACTGTCCTCCATCGTCCCCGAATTCAAATCAGAACGTCGTCGTTATTAATATTCAGAATTGACGATGATTTGACTGATTAAATGTCAGAGCTGTCGCCGGCTCGCTGCGCCGTGGAAATATTTTGATCCCTTTTTAAGGCGGTCAGACGAAACAGACGTCCACGTGGAGAATGTTTCTGATCTTTGGGAGCTTCGCAGGAATTTGTGGATTTCGATGAGGCTTGTTTTTAACGACGACGAACCGGCGGGAAGGATTAGTAGATGATGTTGTGGTGACATCTTAACTTGCTGCTCGTCCTCGTCAGTCGAGAGATGAAGAGAGAAACGGAGCGTACGAAGAGAGAGGAAAATATCAAGAATATCTCAGCTAAGACGGAAAGACGTTGGCATTTTACGAAATCTGCCAAGTTTTCTCTAGCCGTTTTTATTCTGGGCAGTAAGCCGCCAATCTGCCGTCCTTTTGGCAGCTCGCTCTGCGGATTTAGACAGAAGGCAGCAAATTGGTGGTCTGTTTTGTTCCACCAGTTTTGCCCCTCGGAGGGTAACGTTACACTTATTTGCGCCTCCATTGCTGTAAATCCGAGGCGGCAATGTGGTGGCAAATGCTGAGATGGGCGGAGGTGTGGATGACGTGCACTGCTGCGCACCCACAGCCGGGAGTTTTAAAACCAGGAAACAGCTGATCACAGCAGTCAGTTCGTCACTTCATCCACCAAGATGAGCAGCTGGAAAGCCGCTGAGATCCGGGAGATGCTAGCGTCTCCTCGCTCTCTGTAGCTGTCTTGGTTGTCCGCTTGTTGTTGTAGCGGCGAGCTAATAGCGGTCGCTACTTTCAAATTAAAAGCCCCCCGCTAAGAACCCAGTTCTAAACTCCGATGGGGTGCAATGTAAAGCTCTTATTTTGAAGAAAAACTGCGAAAAACTTCCCATAAGGAATGAATGGGACGGGGTCAAAAAAGTCGCAAAATCATCGACGTTTTTCAAACATCTCCTGCTCTGGCAGACTTTGACCTAGAGACACCATTCAAACTTTAAAATGTAGGCACAAGTCTTATCTATTTGAGTTGTATTTGAACTTTCTTTCTACGATGTTTAGTTTTTGAACGGTGACCCTTAATTGATCGTGAGTGATTTCGAAAAAATTCAGGATTTTCAATGTGTGTGTATTGCGGAATGTTCGCGCAGCACCAACTGGCAGAGTGGGGGAGCCTGAAAAAAACTCTCCAAAAATGTTTCTTTAGATGACGATCCTAGCCACAGATTTCACACTACAATAGTGATATTTTCCAAGAACGTAGCCACACTTGTCTTCTGTCTGGCAACGTGTCCACTTTATCGGGAGGATGTACGGTTTTTGAATTATCTGCGTCTAACCGACACAAACTCCAGCAACTGCCCCATAAGCCCCAATGTTAAACGGGAAGAGGATTCTGGGAGAAAAGCAGAAACTGCCCTGCTTCTCTTCACGCCCAACTTCCTGCTTCACGTCACGTCACGTCACGTCACGTCACGTCACGTCACGTCACGTCACGTCACGTCACGTCACGTCTGACGTGTTTACGACTAATCTCCACTGTTTTCTGAATGTGTTTAAAACTGATCTGCTGTCAGAAAACATGCTGAGAGTGACCGTTGTTTTGCTCCGTATCATCACTTACTTCAAAATAAAAGTAAACCCTTGTTTCGCCAGTTGGATGCTTTTAATGTGAAGCTGCAGCTGGAGGAAAGCACGTCTTCTCTTGTCACCTCACATCATAATTAGTCATTTATAGTCCTCAGCTGTAAAATCAGACGTAACGTCTGGCAGTAAAATCTCTGAGCGCGAGCTTCCTTCTGTAAAAGCGGCGTCTCTGATTAGTGAGACGCTGGTAGAAGCTTCGCCCCCGCCCTCGCGGCGTGCCCCTGAACGCCGCAGACACAATAAGTATCTGTAATCCGCGGCACGTTCAGCTTCCCCTGAATCATTCAGACCCCCTCTGGCACTCGGTGTTTCTCTTCTGTGTTCACGTCTGAACAAAAAAAAGAGAAGCCCGTTCATGTGAGACCCAGAACAACCCCGAAATGTAAAGTACCGAGTCTGGTGTCGGTGAGAATGGAGGCAGATCTACGTATACGGAGCGTCTGAGGTGCAGAAACGCTTCTTTAAATCTCTATATTTTATAAGAATCACAGAAATAAACACACGGCATCAACAGAACATATGAAATAAAACATGTCGGAGCTGTGAGGCACACACACACACACACACACACACACACACACACACACACACACACACACACACACACACTCGTCGCTCCTCTCTGCTCCTGGGTAATTAGCTGATTAGCTGCTTAATTAGCAGCATGTAATCATGGCGATGGATGAGCCGCCTAATTGAGGAAGTGAAGAGAGGAGAAGGAGAGTTTCAGCGTTCATGGAGGACGACATTCTGCCTCTCTCCGCCGAGACTCTCTGCCGAGCGCAGAACAGAAACAGAACCGGGCCGGGGAGGAGAACTCTGCTGGAGCCGCAGTGATGGAGTCGGTCCAGGAAGTCTGTCTCCTCGGGGGAGACGGACCTGCTTCTGTTTGTCTGTTGGAGGCGAAGAACCGAGTAGAATTTAACAGAATCTCGTATGTGGATGGGTCGGACCGGTGTTTTCTACCGCGAGAACTGGATTTAGCTTACAGTTTTATCGTTTTCTGGGTCGATTCTGGTCCCAGTTTACTGTCGAGTGTTCAGAACAGAACCAAAGAAAGAAAGGCACGTTGTTTATTCCTTTAATTAATAATCAATGAAGTGAACTTCACTGTGTCTTCTGCTCCTACTAAAACAGAAATCTCTTGTAATCCAGGCCAGAAACAAAACAGAACAAAATAACGAAGGTACCGTTTGAAGGTTTTGGTTTTATTTCTCCGGGTCGTCATCAGTCAGAACCTGAGTTCTGGCTGTTTAAAGGAAACTGTCAGTGAAAATTCTCGTGAAGAATATTCGAAATTCGAGTAGAATTTAACAGAATCTTGTATGTAGACAGGTCAGACCGGTGTTTTCTACCGCGAGAAACAAAGCCAGAACTGGATTTAGCTTACAGTTGTTATTGTTCTCTGGGTCGATTCTGGTCCCAGTTTACTGTCGAGCGTTCAGAACAGAACCAAAGAAAGAACGGCACGTTGTTTATTCCTTTAATTAATAATCAATGACGTGAACTTCACTGTGTCTTCTGCTTCTTCTAAAACATAAATCTCTTGTAATCCGGGCCAGAAACAAGAAGAAGAACCGAGTAGAATTTAACAGAATCTCGTATGTGAGGAAAGAGATCAGGACGGGTCGGACCGGTGTTTCTACCGCGAGAAACAAAGCCAGAACTGGATTTAGCTGTTTTTTTAGTTCATAAAATAAAAGTTCAGTTACTTTTATTGTTCTCTGGGTCGATTCTGGTCCCAGTTTACTGTCGAGCGTTCAGAACAGAACCAAAGAAAGAAAGACGCTTTGTTTATTCCTTTAATTAATAATCAATGAAGTGAACTTCACTGTGTCTTCTAAAACATAAATCTCTTGTAATCCAGGCCAGAAACAAAACAGAACAAAATAACGAAGGTACCGTTTGAAGGTTTTGGTTTTATTTGTCCGGGTCGTCATCAGTCTGAACCTGAGTTCTGGCTGTTTAAAGGAAACAGAAACAATCGACTGTGAGGAGAGAGTTTGTGACCACGTCTGTAAAGAAGCGAATCTTTATTAAAACAACGTGAAAAACTGTGTCGTCTCTAAACGAGCGTGACTCGTTAGAGCTCGTTAACTTGCATCCAATCAGGATGCAGACGAGTTGAACCACGAGTTGACCTTCACTGTGTCTTCTGCTTCTTCTAAAACATAAATCTCTTGTAATCCAGGCCGATAATCTGTGTGATCGGATGATTTAAACTAATTTTTTGAACCCAGAAACAAAACAACGAAGGTACCGTTTGAAGGTTTTGGTTTTATTTGTCCGGGTCGTCATCAATCTGAACCTGAGTTCTGGCTGTTTAAAGGAAACAGAAACGATTGCTATCAGTGAAATTCTTCTTGAACTTTTACTATTTTTTACTATTTACTTTGTGTTTTGTCTCTTTTTGCACACTCGACTGTGAGGAGAGAGTTTGTGACCACGTCCGTAAAGAAGCGAACAAAAAACATCTTCACCGAACGAGAAGTAAAACCTGATGAGACGATGAATAAGAGATATCCGAGGTCAGAAGTCTGCGCTGTTTTATTAACACAAGATCAATATTTCATTTCTTAACAACGCCGACGGACGAGACGCTTCACTGTCGAGCTCCTGTCGCACCGGGAGCCAATCAGAGCTCTCGGTTGAGAAGCGGGACCTCGTCAACAACATGAAACAGTCTGTGTCGTCTCTAAACGAGCGTGACTCGTTAGAGCTCGTTAACTTTCATCCAATCAGGACGCAGACGAGTTGAACTTCTCTACTTCGTGTTTGTAAATGTATTTCTTGTGTGAACTTTCCCCTCGTTCGACCTTTACTTCCTCTTTGCTGTCGGACATGAATATTTTATCCAACACTTCTTCTTCTTCTTCTTCTTCTCTCTCCCCTTTTGACCGTCTGGACGCTGCTGCCTCGACCTTGACCTCCTCCTCATCATTTTCCCAACGTCGCTCACATCATCTGCATCCACGTCGTGTCCACAATCCGCCGCCTCGTTACCTGAAAAAGTTTACCGAGACTCGACGCGGTGAAATATACATACGCGCCAGCCTCCTAATTGCGCTGTGTGGGACGCGGCGCCTGAAGCGCGGCGAGATTTCCTGCAAAACAAAACAAAAAAAAACTAAAGCGAGGAGCAGACGGAGAAGCAGTCCATCAGTTAGATAAGTGTCCTGCGCGTCATGTGATCACATTGTGTGTCTGTCTGGGCCGACGGCGGCGTCCTCAGTGTGAGGCGTCTGTGTGTTTGGCGGCGCTGCGGCACGCCGGCCTATCTGCGAGCAGTGGGAGTCAGACAGACAACAGACTCAGATCAACACTTGTCTGATTGGCCCGGCGGGAGGGCAGGGACGCCCACCGACAGCAGAGGGGATAGGAAAATAAGAGCGAGGAGGAGGAGGAGGAGGAGGAGGAGGAGGAGGGTGGTGCTCTCTTCTTCTCTGGTTCTATAGATAAACAGGTGAAGGAGAAGGCCGACTTTTGTGATTTTTGATGGACTAAGTCGGTGAACTCTTGTTTCTACTAACAGCTGAGAGGATTTAAAAACAGTTCTCGTATAAAATAAGAGTCTGATTTATGTTAAAAGTAAGAAAACAGCTGAAATTGAAGGTTCAACATCAGAACCATTTCATTTTAAAAACATTAAAGGTCCACTGTGTCGTGTTTTAAGTAATTTATGACCTCAAATCAGCGTCTTCATTCATAAATAAGTCCTCATCGGTGTAAAATGATCTCTGCCAACAATCTCACTTCTCCTCCTGAGAGAAGAATCACACATTGTGACGTGAAGCAGGAAGTTGGGCGTGAAGAGAAGCAGGGCAGTTTCTGCTTTTCTCCCAAAATCCTCTTCCCGTTTAACATTGGGGCTTATGGGGCATTTGCTGGAGTTTGTGTCGGTTAGACGCAGATAATTCAAAAACCGTACATCCTCCCGATAAAGTGGACACGTTGCCAGACAGAAGACAAGTGTGGCTACGTTCTTGGAAAATATCACTATTGTAGTGTGAAATCTGTGGCTAGGATCGTCATCTAAAGAAACATTTTCGGAGAGTTTTTCAGGCTCCCCCACTCTGCCAGTTGGTGCTGCGCGAACATTCCGCAATACACACACATTGAAAATCCTGAATTTTTCGAAATCACTCACGATCAATTAAGGGTCACCGTTCAAAAACTAAACATCGTAGAAAGAAAGTTCAAATACAACTCAAATAGATAAGACTTGTGCCTACATTTTAAAGTTTGAATGGTGTCTCTAGGTCAAAGTCTGCCAGAGCAGGAGATGTTTGAAAAACGTCCATGATTTTGCGACTTTTTTGACCCCGTCCCATTCATTCCTTATGGGAAGTTTTTCATACGGAGGCTTCCATGTCCTTCCGCTCTATAAAAAACGATGAGCTGGTGAGAGGGACAAAAAGCTCTACGTGGTACAGATAAGGCTAAAGGCGTTTTCACTCAGAGCCAGCGTGACTGTGGAACGGAGGAGGAGCTTAGCCAGACGCGCTCGTCAGCTGCAGTTTGAAGTCTGTTTGAAATAACGTACCTCATCACCCGAAACTAAACTTGATGAAGTGCTGTTTGAAGACATGTTGTTGTCACAGCTTCTTGAATCTTGACACATCCCGCCTGCCGTAGTTCCAACAGACTGCAACGCACGTTTGAAAACGCGAGGCGCTAGAGAGCAGTATTCGTTTGAATGCAGGATAACATTTAACCACGAGATGGGAGAAATAATTCCACAGTGGGTCTTTAAAGGATCAACATCATCTAAAAATGTTGCACCTTTAATTTTAAAGTCTTCAGTTAAGAAGCGTTGCACCGTACCTTATCGATAGCTCACATTATCCTTCAAAACACGACAACGACTTCCTAAGTTAAACAATATTCAGTGCAACAAATCTTGACGTCAACGTGACTTATTATCACAAGAGCATTTTCATTTTCGCTCAGCAAACACAAAAATAGTTTATCGTGACATTTCATTGCAAGGTTCTGTGTGACAAAATTATTCAGGGTGACGACTACGAAGGTAGCTAATCGCATACATCCCACATGTCTATTAATCAGGGTTTTATAAGCCAAATAAAAACACAATATTTATGTATTGAAACTGTTTGTAACTGATCCATGAAGTGATGTTTTTCATGCAAAACCACAAGAAAAATCAGACAGGTGAGGTAATGTTTAAAAGTTCACCCACTTCCTTCCTCTTTGACTCATCGTTGGATGTTTTCCTGGAAGAGTTAGCGATGTTTTAATACAGAAATGTCGTCTTTTATATGTAGTTGTCAGCTGCAGGTTTATATTTTCTTGCACTGTTAGAAGTTTAAGGACTCAGGACACTGAAACCTGTCGAGAGCACCTCGTAAATGAGCGGAATAAACCTTTAAAATGTAGATTTTGTGCTTTCTGTCACATGATGCATTGAAAATACAATCAAGAGAGTGAAATCAGAGGCTGTGTGTGTGTGTGTGTGTGTGTGTGTGTTTGATTACATTAACATCGTACGGATGAAGACGAGTTTATCCCCGCGGCAACAGACAGCTGGTGGTGGAGGGGTCTCTGAGGGACGATCTCAGGGGCTCAGTCAGGTGTGTTCAGGTGTGACGGACGGTCTTATCTCGCCACATACCTCGCTCTTCTTCTTCTTCTTCTTCCTCTCAGCGCTTCGAATGTTCACTGACACAAAGTTCAAGTTTTAAAATAATAAATAAATAAAAGAAAATGAAATATAAACGTGGTGTGTGCGCGCTGATGAGCTGCAGTCCTGTCGCGTCCAGATTTTAACCCAAAACTCAGCTGCTCAGGTTTCTTTTCCATGTTTTCTATTAAAAAAAAATGATTTTAATGAATTTCTAATCAAACTCTCGTCCCCTCCAGTTCTTTAATTTCGGTCCAGCGGTGTGAAATGTTCAGCGTGACACGTTCACGTCGTCACACTCATAACTTAACCCGCTGTGGAAAATTAGCCGTCTCACCTCAATCCCCCAAAAAATGTTTGTGCAACCCTGCGCCGAAAATTGATGGTTTTAAATTTTCTCCCGGTCGTTACCTTCGCCGGGTGCTGAACTGCTGCTGAACCGGAGCCTCAATCATCCAAAACCAACAGAACCTGTCAGCCTCAAGGATGCTCGCAGCTAAACGTTAGCATAATAACTGTGTTAGCACGCCTGTTTCTCTCCGGTGTGGAGGAATATGTGAGGTCTTTATTAATTCAATATTTATAACAACAGGCATCTTCAGCTTGTCTGGACCTGAGAATCCTCCACCGCTCCGCTGCTTTACAATCACATTCAGCTGAAATATCATCTTTGTTGTCCGGAGGAAGAGGAAGAGGAAAGGAAAGGAAAGGAGGAGAGGAACAGGAAGAGGAAGAGTGGGAAAAG
>CM077801.1:26795714-26878214 GCA_039737535.1 Lagodon rhomboides
TGTGGTGTGAATGAGTGAAATGAAATGGTGAAGAAAGAAGGAAGGAAGAAGAAGGGGGTTGAGTTCAGTTCGACGATATGGGGTCTGTTCACGATCGACTGATGATCACGAGCAGGACGTTTTGTGTAAAGTTTGGTTTTTATGTGCCGTCGTTTCTTCTTCCTTTCAGTCAGAAGCCTGGATATTGAGATTAAGACTCTCTGAATGTGAACACACTCGGCTGCTCCGCCTCTTCAGTCCGGCAGCAGTCGCTCGCTCGGTTTGTTTGTCTCGAGCTCCGGGCGCGTTAAAGAATCCGACCTATTGCCTGTAACGTATTAATCATCGGAGCCGAACGCGGCCTGTCGGGAGTTCGAGTCTGAATCCATCAGCGTCGTCCTTCAGAAGGCCCCGTCAGCTGAACGGTAATTATCCAGCGGTGAAGAGCTGAGCCACAGGAGGAAGAGATGAAGCAGATATCAGAGCAGTTATCCAGGCGGCAGAGGATCAGATCAGGCGTTTCAGCTCCCAGCAGGCCGTTCTGCCCCTCCGGAGCCTCACTGGTTTAGAGACATCAAAGCAGCCGTAAGCAGCCCAGTGCATGCTGGTCGATATCCGAGCCAACGCCACTCCCTCTGCTGCCGTTCACGCCCGCATCCTCTTCCTCCTCCTCTTCCTCCTCCTCGTCTTCTCCTTCTTCTTCTTCTCTTATTCACCACGTTTCTCTTCTTCTTCTTCTTCTTCTTCTTCTTCTTCTTCTCTTATTCACCATGTTTCTCTTCTTCTTCTTCTCTTATTCACCACGTTTCTCTTCTTCTTCTTCTCTTATTCACCACGTTTCTCTTCTTCTTCTTCTCTTATTCACCATGTTTCTCTTCTTCTTCTTCTCTTATTCACCACGTTTCTCTTCTTCTTCTTCTCCTTCTTCTTCTTCTTCCTCTTTTGTTCACCACATTTCTCTTCTTCTTCTTCTCTTATTCACCACATTTCTCTTCTTCTTCCTCTTCTTCTTCTTCTTCTTCTTCTTCTCTTATTCGCCATGTTTCTCTTCCTCTTCCTCTTCCTGTTCCTCTCCTCCTTTCCTTTCCTTTTCCTCTTCCTCTACGCTCCCCCTCTTTTCCCACTCTTCCTCTTCCTCTCCTCCTTTCCTTTCCTTTCCTCTTCCTCCTACACTCCCCTCTTTTCCCACTCTTCCTCTTCCTCTCCTCTCCTCCTTTCCTTTCCTTTCCTCTTCCTCCTACACTCCCCCTCTTTTCCCACTCTTCCTTTCCTCTCCTGTTCCTCTCCTCCTTTCCTTTCCTTTCCTCTTCCTCCTACACTCCCCCTCTTTTCCCACTCTTCCTCTTCCTCTTCCTCTCCTCCTTTCCTTTCCTTTTCCTCCTACACTCCCCCTCTTTTCCCACTCTTCCTCTTCCTGTTCCTCTCCTCCTTTCCTTTCCTTTTCTCTTCCTCTTACACTCCCTACACTCTCCCCACTCTTCCCCTCCTCTCCTCTCCTTTCCTTTTCTCTTCCTCTTCCTCCTACACTCCCCCCACTCTTCCTCTTCCTCTCCTCCTCTCCTCTCATCAATACTTTTGATTTCCATCTCTCCTTCATAACAGGCGGCGGAGAGATGGACGGCGTCGTATCGATGTATTTTTTTATATTTATTTTTTTCGTAAGGTTCACGGTTGTAATTAACATACCGCCGCTCAATCGTCCAAGGTTTGTATCTCGCACACATGTCGACGCTATCGACGTCTATAAGGTGCACAAACACACACATCTGATCATTACAGGCGAGCAGCACACACACACACACACACACACACACACACACACACACACACACACACACACACACACACAGATTGGATCCAGCGATTTGTAGGCGAGGTGTAAGCATGGATGCACACATGTGGCAAGTAATTTCCATCAGATTTAGCTCCTCGCCGCGGCCTCCTTCACTCCGCCATTAGTTTTGGAGATAGCTCTCAGTGATAGATACGAAAACAACGGCGGATGTATAAAATATTGGAGTCGTCTCGTTGATGATCTGCAGTCACAGTTACACTTGTTATTCAGACGGGATGTTTGAGGTCTGACTGCAGAGAATGAATTCCTGAGCTCACGTCGCCTCGTTCGTCTTTCGGTTTTTATGTAAATGCAGCTCGCGTTTCTTTCTCGCTCGCTCCGTCTCCTCGGAGCTGGATCGTCTCCAGACTGCACAACGTTCAGGTCTCGGCTCCACGCCGACCTTCAGGTGCTCGTGATGGTTAGAAGCTTCTCTAAATGTGGAAGTGTGGAAGAGACATGAGACATCTGAGCCTTGTTTTCATTTAAAGGTTCAAAAGAAATAAGAATTAATAAAAGAAACAAGTTAACAAAATGTTGCCTCTTCTTCTTCTTCTTCTTCGTCTTCTTGTTCTTCTTCTTCTTCTTCTTCGTCTTCTTCTTCTTCTTCTTCTTCTTCTTCGTCTTCTTCTTCTTCTTCTTCTTCTTCTTCTTTGTTCTCGTACTCTTCAACATTTTCAAATCTGTGGACACGTTCTTGAGATTCTTCTTCGTCTCTTCGTCAGCTCTCGAGTATCTACAGTTGACGTGAAGACTAGAAACACGACAGTACGAGTGATTAGTTTAAATTCTTTAACACAACCTACAGTACAGTTTCATTTAACTTTGTCGGATGGAGAGGCTGATTTCCACTTCCTGTTTCCCACAAATCGATTTTGTTTCCTTTCAGCTCGACCGAAATCTTTCTGAAAACTCACCTGAGTAGATTTTCAGTCTGCTGTGAAGTTGATTTGTACAAAAATGAGCCTTTTTCAGACACGTTCGGGCTAAAACCAAATCTTTGCTGTTCAAACGTCTCTAATCTTTAATGTTTGTCGTCTCTTTTGTTTAAAGCTTCTGATCTTTGCTTCAACTCGTCCGCCTCCCTTTTCAAGAACGACGGTTTAAACTCTTCTTCTTCTTCTTCTTCTTCTTCTTCTTCTTCTTGACTGAAGCTTTAAACTCCTCCTCTCTTCTCTCTCCTGACCTGAAGGAGAAATCAATACCGGATCAGATTCTGTTTCACGTCGTCTCTTCTGATCTTCCGACACAAAGACGTGATAAATCAGCTCGTGTGTCGCTCTGACGCAGCGTCACCTGATGTCAGATTCAGCTCCGAGTCAGTTTCAGGTGGAGGTGCTTCATCCTTAATGCTCCTCTCAGCCAGTAGATGGCAGTAGCTTTCCACCAGCCGACGAGCTTCTTCTTCTCTCCCTCTGTTGTTTTTCCTCTCCTCTTCTTCTTCTTCTTCTTCTCTGTCCGTCTGTTTGCTCTCATGAAGGACAACCTGACGCACATGTTCATCTCTTTTTGAATCGCTTTGAATCAGCGTCTCTTATTTTCCTGTTGTTCATTTTGTCTCTTTTTCTTTCTGTCTTTAATTTCTCTTCATATTATATTTTTATCTCCAGGTAGCTGTGTTTCTTTCTTTTTAAAAAGTTTTCTTTATGTTGAGTCTCTTTTCTGTTTTCCTGCCTCTATATTCTCTTTATTTTCCCGGCCGTATCTTCCTCCTCTCTCTCTCTCTCTCTCGCTGTGTTTATCCTAATGTGTGTTTACCTGTTTGGTCCTGCGGGTCTCGTTTTTGTTCTCTTTCTGTCCTTGAATTAATTCATCTGGAATCGGCTCTGAAACTCCGTCCAGCCGCTCCCTCCTCCTCCTCCTCCTCCTCCTCCTCTCCTCCTCTGTTTCATCCTCTCATCCTCTCCTCCTCCTTCCAATCTGTTGCTTCTCCTCTCTCTCTCTCTCTGTTTCATGCCGTTACCTGTTGGATTTCTTCCTCACCTCGGTTTGATGTTGGAACGTTTCTGATTCCTCTTGTTGTTATTTCCTCTCGCTCTCTCCGTCCTCGGTGGTGTTTTGATGTGAGTCCAGCCGCGTTGATTCATGTTAATATCACTGTTTTTATAAAATCCTCTCTCTCTCTCTCTCTCTCTCTCCCTCGGCCTCTCTCGCTCGTCCCCAGTGCTTCGTGCAGCAGTTGGACGGGTTCATCTCGTGGCTGCAGGAGGCGCTGGACAGCACCGAGAACTGGACGCAGCCCAGACAGGAGCTGGACAGCCTGAGGGTGTACCTGGACACACACCTGGTGAGACACACACACACACACACACACACATGCTGGCACACACACACACACACACACTCAGGTCCTGTGAGGATACCAGGGTCTCACCTCAACCTGAAGGCCGAGTCTTAACCCTGCTGGAGGTCTTCACAAAGAGATCTGATCAGACATTTCACGTTGCAAACACACGATTTGAGCGGAGATGTCGTCTCTCCTTGTTAGCCAGCAATCCAACAGCAGAAATGCATCCTCCTTGTTAGGGTTTGTTTAGATGAAAACGTTACTCAAACTCCCAGGAAACCTCACACAGACACGCTTGTGAATATTCTCATTCATCCAGGTCATAGTTATCTCAAGGAAATTGAATCGAATGCAACTGGATTTGGTTTTTGTCTTGAAGACGTTTCACCTCTCGATGAGAGGTGAAACGTCTTCAAGACAAAAACCAAATCCAGTTGCATTCGATTCAATTTCCTTGAGAGAGCTCACACAGACACGAAACAGTTCCGTGTGCGTCTGTACGAGAAGCCGATTGGCGTTTTCTGAAAGTGTGCAGATGAACAATGGCGACCAGGTATCGCTCAAAAGAATTCGAATACTGATACCTCGACTTCCAGACCAGTTCCTGAACCATCCTTTTTAAAAACCTCATCAGTTTGCCTAAATGTGTTGTTTCAGGAAAAGCTAAAGATGATTGTTGTTGTTGTCACATCGTTCTGGATGGACGTATGTTTTTATACGTAAAGGCGACGTTAATGAGCTTTTAAATCCGCGGTGCTGTCCGTGGTGCTGAAGGAGCACACGGATATCTGACTCCACTGAAGTATCTGAACATCGACTCTGTTCAAAGCACAAACGTGTGAGTGTTAGAGGATCGTAAAGCGTCAAAAGTATTGATGAGAGGAGAGGAGGAGAGGAAGAGGAAGAGGGGGGAGCGTAGGAGGAAGAGGAAGAGGAAAAGGAATGGAGAGAAGAGGAAGAGTGGGAAAAGATGGGGAGTGTACAGGAAGAGAAAGGAAAGGAATAGAAAGGAAAGGAAAGGAAAGGAGGAGAGGAAGAGAGAGGGGGGAGTGTAGGAGGAAGAGGAAAGGAAAGGAATGGAAAGGAAAGGAAAGGAAAGGAGGAGAGAGGAAGAGGAAGAGGGGGGAGCGTAGGAGGAAGAGGAAGAGGAAAAGGAAAGGAGAGGAGAGGAAGAGTGGGAAAAGACGGGGAGTGTACAGGAAGAGAAAAGGAAAGGAAAGGAAAGGAAAGGAAAGGAAAGGAGGAGAGGAAGAGAGAGAGGGGGAGTGTAGGAGGAAGAGGAAAGGAAAGGAAAGGAAAGGAAAGGAAAGGAAAGGAAAGGAAAGGAGGAGAGGAAGAGGAAGAGGGGGAGCGTAGGAGGAAGAGGAAGAGGAAAAGGAGAGAAGAGGAAGAGTGGGAAAAGATGGGGAGTGTACAGGAAGAGAAAAGGAAAGGAATAGAAAGGAAAGGAAAGGAGGAGAGGAACAGGGAGAGGAAGAGTGGGAGAAGAGGGGGAGTGTAGGAGGAAGAGGAAGAGAAAATTTTTTGGTATATTAAGACTGCGATGAGGGTGTTGCTGCAGAATAAACGTCATCGGCCATTGAGCCGGAACGACACACGATATTTTGGGGCGGAGTAAAAAATCCTGACATCCTTAAATGTAGAGATGCACGATGTATCAGACGGAAACATTATCAGCCCCAAAATATAAAAATTTACATTATCGGTTGTCGGTAAACGCAAAGCTAAATTGCTTTTGTTGACTTAACAAGTGCAGCAGTTGTTTAGTGAGCAGCCAATGAAAACAGAGAAGAAGAACAACGAACACTCAGATGACGCACACATGTCGTCACCGGTGTGAACGACACAACTTAGCTGGAATATCAACTAAACCATCTTCGCTCTCTACGTCTGAGCCTCTCTGAAGCCGTTTTTATTCTGGGCAGTAAGCCACCAATCTGCCGTCCTTTTGGCGGCTCGCTCCGCGGATTTAGACAGAAGGCGGTAAATTGGTGGTCTGTTTTGTTCCTCCAGTTTTGCCCCTCGGAGGGTAACGTTACACTTATTTGCGCCTCCATTGCTGTAAATCCGAGGCGGCAATGTGGTGGCAAATGCTGAGATGGGCGGAGGTGTGGATGACGTGCACTGCTGCGCACCCACAGCCGGGAGTTTTAAAACCAGGAAACAGCTGATCACAGCAGTCAGTTCGTCACTTCATCCACGAAGATGAGCAGCTGGAAAGCCGCTGAGATCCGGGAGATGCTAGCGTCTCCTCGCTCTCTGTAGCTGTCTCGGTTGTCCGCTTGTTGTTGTAGCGGCGAGCTAATAGCGGTCGCTACTTTCAAATTAAAAGCCCCCCGCTAAGAACCCAGTTCTAAACTCTGATGGGGTGCAATGTAAAGCTCTTATTTTGAAGAAAAACTGCGAAAAACTTCCCATAAGGAATGAATGGGACGGGGTCAAAAAAGTCGCAAAATCATCGACGTTTTTCAAACATCTCCTGCTCTGGCAGACTTTGACCTAGAGACACCATTCAAACTTTAAAATGTAGGCACAAGTCTCATCTATTTGAGTTGTATTTGAACTTTCTTTCTACGATGTTCAGTTTTTGAACGGTGACCCTTAATTGATCGTGAGTGATTTCGAAAAAATTCAGGATTTTCAATGTGTGTGTATTGCGGAATGTTCGCGCAGCACCAACTGGCAGAGTGGGGGAGCCTGAAAAAACTCTCCGAAAATGTTTCTTTAGATGACGATCCTAGCCACAGATTTCACACTACAATAGTGGTATTTTCCAAGAACGTAGCCACACTTGTCTTCTGTCTGGTAACGTGTCCACTTTATCGGGAGGATGTACGGTTTTTGAATTATCTGCGTCTAACCGACACAAACTCCAGCAACTGCCCCATAAGCCCCAATGTTAAACGGGAAGAGGATTTTGGGAGAAAAGCAGAAACTGCCCTGCTTCTCTTCACGCCCAACTTCCTGCTTCACGTCACGTCACATGTTGACGCCTACCAGAGGAGGAGAAGTGGAGGCTGTTTGGAAAAGGAGGAATATTACACCTCCCTTTTAGACAGACAAGGAGGCACATTGCAGCCTTTACCTTGCTGCACATGTGCCACCTTTTCTATCTAAAAGGGGCTAGTCACTCAAACTGTGCTTGAAAAATAATTAAAATGTCAGTTTCTATTATCGGTTATTTTATCTGTATCGGTCATGAGAGTCAGGTGATTATCAGTTATCGTATCGGCTGAAATAAATCCATATCGTGCGTCCGAAAGACGTCATGATGGGAGGATGAAGAGGCTCCTCGTGGAGGAAATGTGAGACGGTTGAGTGACAGTTTGCGTCCGTCAGCTCGTCTTCAGTCGGCTGAGTCACTTCCTGTCACTGCAGGAAACTCTGCGTTCATAAAGTCCAGATGTGGAGAGCAGGGAGGTTTTAAATATGACTCTAAGCACACAGACGGAGGACGAACACGGAGCTTCATCTCCTCCTGTTTCTGCTTCTCTTTTCTTTCTCACCGTCTGCCTCTTCACTTCCTCTCGTCTCTCTGACTTCACGCGTTTGTTCTGCTAAACAGGAAGAAAGAAATCAAATTACTCTCCTCGTGTTCCTTTAATTTACACGAACATCCTCTGAAAGAAGCCGGCGCCTATAGATCAGAGCGCCGCGTCGCTCCACACACACACACACACACACACACACATATGAGATGCACTTTAGCAATTACTCACATGCTTTATGGCAAACATATGGGCTTCACACACACACACACACACACACACACACACACGCGGAGCAACACTCATCAAAAATGCATTCAAGAGTACAAGGAAATGAGACATGAACACACACATCACATGTCACTGTAACAACCAACTCATGTACGACGCTGAGTGTGCACGCACGCACACACACACACACACACGCGCACACACACACACACACACCATACGCACACACAAAGACAAACAGACAGATTGTATTTGCATAGAAGCGTACAAATGCAAACATATATGCACAACAGTAGGCATGTGTTTTAGCTGCACACACACACACACACACACACACACACACACACACACACACACACACACACACACACCCAGAGGTGCTATTTGCATACATTTGCATGTTCCTAGACAGATTTCCAAATCAGCATCTCCATATCCGTCCCTGCAGAACAGCACCGCGCACACACACACACACACACACACACACACACACACGGCAGAAATAAATATCCTGATAAGACAACTCTGTGTGTGTGTGTGTGTTTGTGTGTGTGTGTGTGTTTGTTTTGGGTTTGTTTACACGTGTCGACTTTGTTGTGGTTGCCAGCAGTGCTAACGTTAGCGGCGGTTAGCTTCAATTAGAATTGCCGGCGCTTAATTGGCGCGTCTCGTTAAATAAAGCAAAGGAGGATGAAAAAGCATCGCTAATAGGACTTTGAACTGCTACACTGTTGATAGCGTGTTAGCTAACTGACTCCGCGTGTGTGTGTGTGTGTGTGTGTGCTGCTGTCGATAGTCACACTTGCACTTTGTAGTTATTAGTGTGTGTTTGGGTGTGTAATTGTGTGTGTGTGTGTGTTTTGTTGATTAGCGCAGAGAGACAGGTTCCCTCTCGCGTCTCGTTGTCTGTCTCCGGATCCATCGACGGGTTTCATGTCTTTAATGTTTCTTCTCTCTGTTTTTTTCTGACAAACTGGGTTTTAAATCTCAACTCGTTTGTTTCCTCAGAGACGCCGAAGTCGAAGCTCTTTGAGACGGAGTTTAAAAACGTCTGTGCTTCTGGTCACTGTTGACTTTTCCAGTGTTTACCCAGGACCGCACTCTTTCCTCGGGTTTTTAAAAGTGCCCACAAGTTAAACTGAAAGAGTAACTAAACCCCGGAGGTCTGGCTGAAGTGCCTCGACCCTGAGAATTAAAAAAAAGCCTCAACATGAGCAGAGCTGGTGGAGGAAGACGAGCTCGTTCACTCCTTCATGCTGCCTCCAGCTCATAACCAACATATAAGAAAGGGTTTGTCCTCCTATAAACACGTCTGGAGATGAAGCGACTTCCTGGTCAAGAACATCCAGTTTTGTTGGAAATTGTCTCATGATGTCATAAAAAATATCCCCCAGTTTCACTTTTACAAATGTTGAAACTCAGGTCGCTGAATTGGCAGCTTTCTCTCCTGTAACTCCAACACCATCACCTCCACCTCTCGATACCCCTCTCTGCATCATGAGATGTTTGTTTTAAACGAGGGGATTTCTGCTAACAGCAAAATTAAATTGCAGCAGCCCAGTTTCAACCTGTAGAGGACCGTCAGATGTGGTTTGGGTTGAGTTGCTCTTTAAGTAAAAGTAAAGATGCACCGTATTTGTTGACAACTCTTGAGATCCATTTAGAGTCCAGAACCTTCATGAGGTTTTCAGTCAGATGTCACCTCCAGGACCCTCAGCTCCAACATCAGCTGACGATCTGCAACTACAGGTTATTTTTTACAGATTTGAGTTTTCCGTTTGCTCGTTTTCTTCTGACCAGCAGCAGAACAAGCTTTTTTATTTGGACTCGAGTAATAACCAACATATAATCAAGGGTTTGTCGCCCTAAAAACACGGCTGAAGATGAAGCGACGTCCTGGTCAAGAACATCCAGTTTTGTTGGAAATTGTCTCATGATGTCATAAAAAATATCCCCCAGTTTCACTTTTACAAATGTTGAAACTCAGGTCGCTGAATTGGCAGCTTTCTCTCCTGTAACTCCAACACCGTCACCTCCACCTCTCGATACTCCTCTCTGTGTCGTGAGATGTTTTATTTTAAACGAGGGGTTGCTAACAGCTAACAGCAAAATGAAACTGCAGTAGCCCAGTTTCATCCTGTAGAGGCCGTCAGACGTGGATGTACGGTGGCCCAGAGAGCTCACAGCTCTGCAACTTAAGAAAACGCATGCAAAAAGAAAAAACACAAGCAAATTAAGAAAACATCTTCATCAATTTGATGACACATGTGCAGCATTTAGAAAAAGTGTTTCCAGAGGACACTTAAAAGTGATGCACACGTCCGGACAAGCTTGTTGTTGATGCAGATTTTGAGATCATGGATCTGAATCATGAGATCACAATGTTAAAATAAATCATAAACACCACTGAGGGAAAGAGAACCTTCATTGGGCTGTGACTCAAAATCTGCGTAAACAACAAGCGTGTCCACACGTGTGCATCACTTTTAAGTGTCCTCTGGAAACACTTCCGTTGCTTGTGTTTTGTCTTTCTGCATGTGTCTTCTTCAGCTGCAGTGCTGTGTGAGCTCTCAGGGCCTCCGTAGGTTTGGGTTGAGTTGCTCTTTAAGTAAAAGTAAAGATATCCCGTTAAAATATCATTTTGGTAGAAACACGAGTCATCGATGCTCATTTGATTGATGCACCGTGTTTGTTGACAACTCTTGAGATCCAATCAGAGTCCAGAACCTTCAGAAGGTTTTCAGATGTCATGCTCCAGGTTAGCGACCCCTCACCATGAGGACCTTTGGCTCCGACATCAGATGACGACCTGCAACTACAGATTATCTTCAGATTTGATTGTCGATTGATTGTTTCGTTGACTAATCGTTGCATCTTCAGACGAACACCCAGCGTCGTTCTGATAAAAGCTCTCAGGGATCATGTCACAGTGCGGCTCACTGATGTGTTTCTGGACAACGATGGAGCTTTACGTCACGGAGACGAAGATGAACCAGACGTTTCCTCTAATCGAGCTTCTGACGACGCAGAGTCGCCTCTCGTCTCGTCTGTCTTTGCTTCTGGTTTTTTCTGTTTCTCTTTCGTTGCCTCTCACATACTCACACACTCTGTTGCTCTCTCTATATATTACTTTCTCTAACACACACACACACACACACACACACACACACACACAACACACACACACATACAGCTCCAGGGCAGCAGTGGGTGGAGTGAAGCTGCTCTCCCAATTGAATATTTGGTCCAGCTGGCGTGTGTGTGTGTGTGTGTGTGTATATATTTGTGTGTGTGTGTGTGTGTGTGTGTGTGTGTGTGTGTGTGTGTGTCTATATGTGTGTTTTAGGGCGCGTGGAGCGAATAAGCACAGGTCTTTCCGGAACCCCGGGGAGATCAGTGAGGCGAGAGGACGCTAACACACACACACACACACACACACACACACACACACACACACACACACACACACACACACAGGCTGCTCTTTGTAAGGCGCTGAGAGATGGCGGCCAATGAAAGGCCTATTGATTGGGTCTGATGGGCGATCCAGGCCTTTGAATCCCATTACCAGCAGCAACACACTATTGGTGGCAACACGAGGGGGGAGACGGGGGAGAGACGGGGGAGATAAAGAGGTGTGAGGGGGAGAGAGAGGCCTCAGAGTACCTCCACACTCACCGACTGAATCTGGAATAAAAAAATAAAAAAAAATGCAGATTATGTGTGAAAACAGACGCAGCCGAACTTGTGCTGCAGCGATTCGTCAATTTATCGATCGGTTGTCAGCCATCAAATTACCCGACTGGTCACCAACTATTTTGATAGACGATCGATCAGTTTGACGACAAATCACAGCTTCCTGGTTTCATTTCTTCCTCTGTGACGGTAACCTGACTCTCGCCAGATGAATTTCGTTCCGCCTCGCTCCACTCATCCATCTGGGATCGCTCCATTGGAGATGTGTTTCAGAAGGCTGGGCCTGATCAAAAATCCTTGCATATGATTGGATGAACCACTTGTCTGTCATCTTTACTGACGTGCTACTTCAACCACTCACATCGAAACCAACCTGTGACGTCGATGAGAGCGACGTTCTTTTAACGAACAAATATTGGGTAGATTGGACGACACGGATGAAACAGCAGCATCAATGTTGACGCTTGCTTCCTCGATGCGAGCCGCCATTGTTGTCTGAATCAAAACAGTCGCTTCTCCGCTACGTCACATCTATGAAACTCCCGCCCGGCGGTCCTGATTGGCTCGACCTGAAAATCTGGTGCCGAAATCCCTCCCAACGGGAGCGATCCCAGATGGATGTGAGTGGAGCTAGGCGGAACAGAAACTGCACTGAGAGATCAATTAAATCAGGGTTTCATGATCTGACAGAACAAACAGACGTGCAGCTCCTCCGTGCTGTGATTGTCTTCTAAACTGGACTGACTGAAGGTCCTGAGGTACGACGGAGTATTAGGGCCATACTAAGAGGAAAAAAATAAATAAATAAAAAAAAAATTGGGGGAAATTACGAGAATAAAGTCGTAATGTTACGAGAATAAAGTCGTAATGTTACGAGAATAAAGTTGTAATGTAATGGCTTTTTTCTCGTAATATTTTGACTTTTTTCTCGTAATATTTTGACTTTTTTCTCGTAATATTTTGACTTTATTCTCGTAATATTTTGACTTTTTTTCTCGTAATATTTTGACTTTAATCTCGTAATATTTTGACTTTTTTCTCGTAATATTTTGACTTTATTCTCGTAATATTTTGACTTTTTTCTCGTAATATTTTGACTTTTTTCTCGTAATATTTTGACTTTAATCTCGTAATATTTTGACTTTTATCTCGTAATATTTTGACTTTTTTCTCGTAATATTTTGACTTTAATCTCGTAATATTTTGACTTTTTTCTCGTAATATTTTGACTTTAATCTCGTAATATTTTGACTTTTTTCTCGTAATATTATGACTTTATTCTCGTAATATTTTGACTTTATTCTCATAATATTTTGACTTTATTCTCGTAATATTTTGACTTTATTCTCGTAATATTTTGACATTAATCTCGTAATATTTTGACTTTAATCTCTTAATATTTTGACATTAATCTTGTAATATTATGACTTTATTCTCGTAATATTATGACTTTATTCTCATAATATTTTGACTTTATTCTCGTAATATTTTGACTTTATTCTCGTAATATTATGACTTTATTCTCGTAATATTTTGACTTGAATTTCGTAATATTATGACTTTATTCTCGTAATATTTTGACTTTTTTCTCGTAATATTTTGACTTTATTCTCGTAATATTTTGACTTTAATCTCGTAATATTTTGACTTTATTCCCGTAATATTTTGACTTTTTTCTCGTAATATTATGACTTTATTCCCGTAATATTTTGACTTTAATCTCGTAATATTTTGACTTTAATCTCGTAATATTTTGACTTTAATCTCGTAATATTTTGACTTCATTCTCGTAATATTTTGACTTTATTCTCGTAATATTTTGACTTTAATCTCGTAATATTTTGACTTCATTCTCGTAATATTTTGACTTTATTCTCGTAATATTATGACTTTTTTCTCGTAATATTTTGACTTTTTTCTCGTAATATTTTGACATTAATCTCGTAATATTTTGACTTTAATCTCTTAATATTTTGACATTAATCTTGTAATATTTTGACTTTTTTTCCTTGTAATATTATGATTTTAATCTCGTAATATTTTGACTTTTTTCTCGTTATATTTTGACTTTAATCTCGTAAAATTATGACTTTTTTCTCGTAATATTTTGACTTTAATCTCGTAATATTTTGACTTTATTCTCGTAATATTTTGACTTTAATCTCGTAATATTTTGACTTTAATCTCGTAATATTTTGACTTTATTCTCATAATATTTTGACTTTATTCTCATAATATTTTGACTTTATTCTCGTAATATTTTGACTTTATTCTCGTAATATTATGACTTTATTCTCGTAATATTTTGACTTTATTCTCGTAATTTGCCCTCCAAAATATTTTTTTTTTCTCTTAGTCTGGCCCTAATACTCCGTCGTACCTCAGGTGTGTCCACTGAAACGAAAAGCAAAGCATGAAAAACTACCAAAACATGAAGAAGAAGACGTG
The DNA here is from genome assembly GCA_039737535.1 of Lagodon rhomboides. Classification (NCBI taxonomy): domain Eukaryota; kingdom Metazoa; phylum Chordata; class Actinopteri; order Spariformes; family Sparidae; genus Lagodon; species Lagodon rhomboides. Next base: position 26,809,678 of record CM077801.1, read on the forward strand.
TTTTTAAATCCAGCCTCGTGTGGACAAAGGAGGAGGAAAGAGAGAGAATATGGGAGAGAAAGGTGGATGAGGGAGGCTGGAAAAACAAGAAGGACGGATCAGAAAGAGGGAGAGAAACGAGAGGAGATTATGTGGAAGCCAATTGAGGGATGACAGGGGAGGAGAGGAGAGCCAGGTGAGAGATGGAGAGGGGGAGCGAGGGATGAAATGGAAAAGAGGCGAAGAGAAGGGGAAAAAAGGACGGAGGGGAAAAAAGAGAGAGAATCGCATTTTATTGCTTAATATAAAGGCTGTAGGAAAATAGAGACACACACACACACACACAGACACACACACACACACACACACACACACACACACACACACCTCGGGGGAATACAGCCTATAGTTTCACTCGGCTCGCTCTCTGAATGGAGACAATTTGATCATCATTATTACAAAGACTCTTTGATCAGATCATGTCTCATCAACCTGACTCTGTGTGTGTGTGTGTGTGTGTGTGTGTGTGTGTGTGTGTGTGTGTGTGTGATCAGCGCAGCAGCCCCCTCGAACACACACACCAGTCTCAATGTCAAACCTCAATGTCATCTCTGGTATCGGCGGCGCGCACCTCTTAGCGCTCCTCGCTAATATGCTAATGCTAAAAAGCTAAATGATATTAGGTAGGCTTCTGAGGCCCGTGCTACGCCGCGCTCCGGGCTAATATGCTAATGCTAACAGGTAATCTGATCACTCAGGCTTTGAAGCAGCTCGTCTCTCAGTGTGTGTGTGTGTGTGTGTGTGTGTGTGTGTGTGTGTATGCTAATCAGAGCAGGGAGTTATAACGTTTGAGGCCACCGGCCACAGCTGCTGAGGAATCACCACCTCCACCTGCCTCTCTCGCCGGTTTGATTTTTAAATTAATGACAGAGGACTAGTGATGGTTAGTTACCTGCTGACGAGTCAGCTGTCCGACTGCACACGTCATCCCGAAAAAAAACACAAAGTAGTGAAGCTTCGGGTGTCGTACTTTCCCCAAACTTGGTCGTTATTTAATTGTAAACTTGGCTTTTATTGTCTAAATGAGAGTTATGAGACACAAGACAAGAGGAGAGACATCAACCACTGTCTCAGAAAGCATCATAGCCTCGTGCTCAACGTGCATGGTTGAGATTTCGATCTGAAATAACTTTTTTAAATCAATGAAGAGGTAAAAAATGTCTGCAGGAATTACTGTTTATCGTCAGAGTTTTGGCGCATTGCTTTGGATTCCTCATGCAACAACGTCTTGTTGGATTTGGATATTGATTATCATGACAACAGTCGGAGTTTCGAAGCTGTAAAAAGCTCTCAGGTCAGTACCGAGGGGCCTCCACTACATGTAAAGATGCAGTTTTCCTTCCTGAGTGAAACAGGACCTCTGAGACCATCAGTTTCTACGTGACGTAGCTTAACTGTGTTAGTAGCCCCTTTTAGACAGAAAAGGTGGCACATGTGCAGCAAGGTAAAGGCTGCAATGTGCCTCCTTGTCTGTCTAAAAGGGAGGTGTAATATTCCTCCTTTTCCAAACAGCCTCCACTTTTCCTCCTCTGGTAGGCGTCAACATGTGACGTGACGTGAAGCAGGAAGTTGGGCGTGAAGAGAAGCAGGGCAGTTTCTGCTTTTCTCCCAAAATCCTCTTCCCGTTTAACATTGGGGCTTATGGGGCAGTTGGTGGAGTTTGTGTCGGTTAGACGCAGATAATTCAAAAACCGTACATCCTCCCGATAAAGTGGACACGTTGCCAGACAGAAGACAAGTGTGGCTACGTTCTTGGAAAATATCACTATTGTAGTGTGAAATCTGTGGCTAGGATCGTCATCTAAAGAAACATTTTCGGAGAGTTTTTTTCAGGCTCCCCCACTCTGCCAGTTGGTGCTGCGCTGAACATTCCGCAATACACACACATTGAAAATCCTGAATTTTTTCGAAATCACTCACGATCAATTAAGGGTCACCGTTCAAAAACTAAACATGGTAGAAAGAAAGTTCAAATACAACTCAAATAGATAAGACTTGTGCCTACATTTTAAAGTTTGAATGGTGTCTCTAGGTCAAAGTCTGCCAGAGCAGGAGATGTTTGAAAAACGTCGATGATTTTGAGACTTTTTTGACCCCGTCCCATTCATTCCTTATGGGACATTTTTCGCAGTTTTTCTTCAAAATAAGAGCTTTACATTGCACCCCATCGGAGTTTAGAACTGGGTTCTTAGCGGGGGGCTTTTAATTTGAAAGTAGCGACCGCTATTAGCTCGCCGCTACAACAACAAGCGGACAACCCAGACAGCTACAGAGAGCGAGGAGACGCTAGCATCTCCCGGATCTCAGCGGCTTTCCAGCTGCTCATCTTGGTGGATGAAGTGACGAACTGACTGCTGTGATCAGCTGTTTCCTGGTTTTAAAACTCCCGGCTGTGGGTGCGCAGCAGTGCACGTCATCCACACCTCCGCCCATCTCAGCATTTGCCGCCACATTGCCGCCTCGGATTTACAGCAATGGAGGCGCAAATAAGTGTAACGTTACCCTCCGAGGGGCAAAACTGGTGGAACAAAACAGACCACCAATTTACCGCCTTCTGTCTAAATCCGCGGAGCGAGCCACCAAAAGGACGGCAGATTGGTGGCTTACTGCCCAGAATAAAAACGGCTAATAAGTTCACGTAACTCACCGTTGAGTTGACTTTTGCCTCCTCGGTGAACGTCCTCCTCCCTAAGTGGACATTTATTCCCTTTATACGTCTTCACCTGACTTCCTCCTTTGCTGCCGTAATAATAACTACAACCACTAGAGGTCGCTGCCTGAGAACAAACACAATGTTGAACACAATTAGCTGCTTTCACAGTTGAAATATGATAAAATTGTTCTCCTGATTCTGGAAACAAATGTCTTGACCTGAACGACGGCTCATGAGCTCTGTTTTTGGTATTTTTGTGTGTGTGTGTTACTGCTCATTAGTTAAAGCATAAACACACACACTTCTATCTTCTTCTTCTGTCTTCTATCAGTCACACACACACCTTCTGTCTGGATCTCCTTCCCTCCGTCTCTCGTCCTCCCTCTCAGACACATAAATACATACACACAGCCTCTTATTACCGGCTGCCGTCTGACGTACATAAAAGCAGCTCTGCATGCCTTATCACCGCGTGATTGATGGCTGGCTGTTCTACTCTTATCGATTCTATGCTCTCCATATATTAAACGCGGGGAAACGGCGGGCGAATCGCTCGTGGAATAAGGCGCTGAAATACGATCGCTCTCCGATAGCCCCGGCTAATCTGCACAACCTAATTCATTCCTAACGCGGGCCGGGCCTATCCCTGAGACGCAGACAGTCACGCTGTGTTTTCTGTAGCGCTGATAAATGTACTTTATGTTTATTAGCTGTGAGGTTTTTCACCAGCTTATCTGGAAATTATGTGGGGCAGAGTGGCCGCCGAGTCTGTAAAATTACTCAATCAGCCGTGAGATTTGAAGTAATTTACGACGTTTGCGGGGCGGTAATGATCGCGGGACGCAGACAGTCATGTTTTATTTGGATAATATTGATGTATGAATGTGTTTTTGGCTGCGTGGTGGAGAGATATCGCCGATGTGTTTGACTCCCGGAGTGATATTTTATTGTTTATCTGTGAAATGTAATATGTAAAGGACGGTGTCGCCGCTATCTGCTCGCAGCAGCGGAAGCTGGAGGAGGAGATGTGTGGCTTTAACGTGGAGCTCAGTCGGGTGGAGCAAGGCAGTGATGCTGTCGGGGTTGAGGGTTTGATTTCCTGCTGAATTTAGTTTTATTTCTTTCTCTTTGTAAACTTGATTTAAAACAGGAGTTCCTCTTCTTCTCACGGAAAGTCAAACAGAAACCGTCTTCACCTCTTCAATCAGGCTAAAAGGTGTTGATGTGATGCTTTTAGTGATGCTCAGGTGAGATCAAGGTAATTTAATCGGATGAAGAAATGTTATAATCTTAAAGGGATATTCCGGTGTAAGTTTAATCCATGGTCTAACACACCTTGACACCGAGTAAGACTCCCCCTCGAGAGGTCAAGTTAGCTGACCGCTAGCTTAGCTAGTTTTAGCAACCTCAGAAAAGACCGCACGATAACAACACACTGCAGCTTATGCCTCCAACTAGAAACCGCCATCAAAAAGCCACAATTAATGGTGAGAACAGCAGCAAACTTCAGCAACAGTACATGTACAGTCCCAGCACACAGTACGAAGCATCAAACATCTGCTAGCTTTGCTGGATTTGTATTAAAAACACAGCACAACTCACCCTCTCCTCCAGCAGCCTGCCTGTGTGGGGAAGCCCTGACGAGTCGATTACCGAGTGCAGTAGATTTCTGCAGCTCAAGGATGAAAATGTCTGATTATTACTCCATTACTTCCGTTCTTTTCCCTGTCAGCTCTCGATAATAAGAACTGAGCGTTCCATGGAGTAATAATCAGACATTTTCATCCTAAACTAAGCTAGCGGTCAGCTAACTTGACCTCTCGAGGGGGAGTCTTACTCGGTGTCAAGGTGTGTTAGACCATGGATTAAACTTACACCGGAATATCCCTTTAAGTGACAGACGTGGTCCTAAAACACAGCTGTTTTCAGTCTGAAGGTTTTGTTGCTGCTAAAAATGCTTTTAATGCACAGAACTGATGGAGAACTGAAGATGTGAGTGTTTAAAAGTCATTATTAACTCAACGGTGTCGCCTTCTTTCCTTCATCTGGCAGGGAAGTGTGGGGAAGCCCTGACGAGTCGATTACCGAGTGCAGTAGATTTCTGCAGCTCAAGGATGAAAATGTCTGATTATTACTCCATGTACTTCCGTTCTTTTCCCTGTCAGCTCTCAGGATAATAAGAACTGAGCGTTCCATGGAGTAATAATCAGACATTTTCATCCTTGAGCTGCGGAAATCTACTGCACTCGGTAATCGACTCGTCAGGGCTTCCCCACACAGGCAGGCTGCTGGAGGAGAGGGTGAGTTGAGCTGTGTTTTTAATACAAATCCAGCAAAGCTAGCAGATGTTTGATGCTTCGTACTGTGTGCTGGGACTGTACATGTACTGTTGCTGAAGTTTGCTGCTGTTCTCACCATTAATTGTGGCTTTTTGATGGCGGTTTCTAGTTGGAGACATAAGCTGCAGTGTATTGTTATCGTGCGGTCTTTTCTGAGGTTGCTAAAACTAGCTAAGCTAGCGGTCAGCTAACTTGACCTCTCGAGGGGAGTCTTACTCGGTGTCAAGGTGTGTTAGACCATGGATTAAACTTACACCGGAATATCCCTTTAAGATTATAACATTTCTCATCAATCATCATCATCACATCAACACCTTTTAGCCCGATTCAATCTAAAAATTTGAGAAAATAATCAATAGATCCACTGTTTGTGCACCGTTTCCTGATAACGATCACATTTTTGAACCGTCCGGCTGTTTCCCGCTCAGTGTGTGTGTGTGTGTGTGTGTGTGTGTGTGTGTGTGTCGTCCCATCCGTCTCCACTCTGTGTATCCTGCTCCATAAATATTGGTGGTGTTGGAGGTCTGACCTTGTCACGTGTTGACTGATGCCGTCGCCCGTCTATCCTTCACCGCAGACGGAGGGAGGAGGACCGTCTCGGGCCGAGTCCACACGGCTGAACCGGGCCGCACGCCGATAATGGAAATATGAAAACGACCCGAGACTCGGCAGACGAAACACTTCGTACAGTTTAATGTGGTTTCAGAGTGTTTTTTTGTACGATCACGTTTATCAGAAGGTCTCGATGCTTCATCCTCGTTCTGTTTCTGTCAGATAACGACACAATCACGAGCGTGTCGTCTCGTTATTGTGCTGCGTAACAGTCTTAAAAAACACAGTGGGAGATAAGAAAGAGAAACAAGTCAAGAAAAAGAGACATTTAGAAAAGTAAATATACATTTTATTATTTATTTTTTGTAGATTTCTGTGTTTTTTATTTGAGTCGTATCATATAATCACTGCAAAACAAAATGTGCAGAGGACCTTTAATGCATTGATCTCTGAGATCAGGCTGATCAGAACACACACACACACACACACACACACACACACGCACACACACAGCCTCTGAGAGGCTGTGTGTGTGTGTGTGTGTATGTGTGTGTGTGTGCAGCATTTCCCATTGCAGCACAGCAGGATGTCAGAAGTGGTTAAGTCTTGAGGACTGAGCACCTTGAGGCTTTTACACACACACACACACACACAACACACACACACACACACACACACACACACACGGATCAGAGGAGGCTGGAGTGTTTTCCAACATGGCCTCAGGCTGCTGTTTGCCTCCATCCATCCATCTTTACCTTCTTCCTGTTTACATCAGCACCATTGTTGTTTCTTCTTCTTCTTCTTCTTCTCGTCTACGTTCGTCTGGACGCTGACGATGTTCTTCTTCGTGTGTTTCAGAGCTTCAAGCTGAACGTGGACGGCCACAGCGCTCTGAAGGAGAGCGTGATGGAGGAAGGCAAAGCGCTGCTGCTCGTCATCACCTCCCACCAATCAGGTGCCTCCTCTCTCTCCCACACACACACACACACACACACACACACAGGTGGCCATAACGTAGCCACAACTCTGTTTCCATTCATTATTAATATTTGGATTAACAGCGCGACCTTCAGAGGGGAGAGCTCATATGAATGTAGCCCGAAAGAGAGACGGAGAGAGATAAAGACAAAGAGCGAGGCGGAGAGGCAGAGATAGAGAGAGAGGAGAAGAAGAAGAAGAGCCGGCGGGCTGGAAGTGACTGACAGGAGGAGAAGTTTCACAATCATTTCTTAGATTCGCTCAGAATATATGCAGCCAAAGAGAGAGAGAGAGAGAGAGAGAGAGAGAGAGAGAGAGAGAGAGAGAGAGAGAGAGAGAGAGAGAGAGAGAGAGAGAGAGAGAGAGAGAGAGAGCGAGAGAGAGAGAGAGAGAGAGAGAGATCACACTGTGGGTTAAAATATATTCTGCTTTGTAATTTAATGGAAGTGTGGAGGTTTGGATTGTAAACAGCAGAAGAAGAACCGAGTCAGAATAAACCAACAGGAGAAGAAGAGCGGCGTCTGATTACGTACGTTGCGGATTACGTCATATTTGGGTATTTGAACAACGGACAGATGCATCAAAAGTCTTCGATGAAGGCAACTGATGTGAATGTTGGTGTTTAGTTGGCGTCAAAACGCTCAGAAGTAGGTTTGGGATGACACGAAACATTACCCAGTCATTGCACTGGTTGCATGTACGTTGCGGAACAGCTCGGCTACGGTTTTACTCCGTGCTCCCTCGCCAGACAGCTTCGAGTTGTGAGGCCGATGTCTGCACAATAATTACAAAATCACGCGTGACGGCAGTTATACGTATGCGTTGTAAACACAAGGACCAAAGGTCTTCCCAACTGAAGCATCAGAAGAAGAAGTGCTCTGGTTTGGCTCTTTTTGGAGATTTTTGTTCTGGCATCAAAACTGAGCGTTTTATTCTGAAAATGAAGTGGATTTTACGTGACTTCCTGTCTGCTCTGTGCTGAATTCGGCTGATGCACTGTGCTCCGACATCCAGCAGAAATAGGAGAAATTCTGTAGTCAGTCGGATATTTAAAAGAATATTTAGTAAAATTAAAAGTGATATTTGCTTAAAAAGCTCAGACGCCTCGTCACATACATTTGAAATCCGTCTTACCTGAGTTCGAGGACAACATTTATATCCGGAAATGAAGAGTCACAATGACCACTAGAGGTCCGAGGGTCGTATTTGGGTATTTGAACAACGGACCGATGCATCCGAAGTCTTAGATGAAGGCGACCGATGTGAATGTTGGCTTCAAAAAGTAGGTTTGGGATGACGGAAACATTACCCAGTCATTGCACTGGTTGCATCTACGTTGCGGAACGGCTCGACTACGGTTTTACTCCGTGCTCCCTCGCCAGACAGCTTCGAGTTGTGAGGCCGAGACGTTTCCACAATAATAACAAAATCATGCGCAACCGTAGTTATACGTATGTGTTTTAAACACAAGAACAAAAGGTCTTTTCAACCCAAGCATGAGAAGAAGTGCTTAGATTTGTCTCTTTTTGGAGATTTTTGTTCTGATGAGTGTTTTATTCTGAAAATCAAGTGGAATTTATGTTGTTGTTTCGGTGTGTGACTTCCTGTCTGCTCTGTGCACCGTCAGGGTTCCCACGCGTCCTTGAAAACCTTGAAAACCTGGATCAAATGTTTGACCAATTTTCCAGTCATGGAAAACATGTGGAAAATGAGAAAAAAGGACAAATATCCTGAAAACGGTTAAGTTTTCCTGGAAAATAATTTCAGGGTTCCCACGCTTCCTGAAATTATTTTCCAGGACTTTTTCAGGACATTTTCGCTGTCCTGATCCAGGTTTTCAAGGTTTTCAAGGACGCGTGGGAACCCTGACGGTGCACAGAGCAGACAGGAAGTCACACTCCGAAACAACAACATAAAATCCTCTTGATTTTCAGAATAAAACACTCGTCAGAACAAAAATCTCCAAAAAGAGACAAAACAAAGCACTTCTTCTAATGCTTCGGTCTTTTGTTCTTGTGTTCTTGTGTTCTTGTGTTGACCGTGCTACGGCATCCGGCAGAAATAGGAGTTCTGTAGTCAGTCGGATATTTAAAAGAATATTTAGTAAAATTAAAAGTGATATTTGCTTAAACACCTCGTTACCTACGTTTGAAATCCTTCTGAGTCGAGGACGACATTTACATCCTCGTCTCCGCTGACAAATATCACTGCCTCTGTTTCACCGAAGCTCAGTTTGAACGGAGAAAAGACAGAAAAGGAGAGAATCAATCCACACTGAGTTTAGAAAAACATCTCGCTGCTCCAGCAGGAGGAACGTTACTGACTGGTTCTAAGGTTTGTCACCTTCTTTTCTGTCGTGCGTCACAGAGAACATCCTCCTTAAACCATCTCTTCAAACACGGATTCGTGTCCGTTATTTAAGCTTCATGTCCGTTATTTCAAGCTAAGCTAGCCGGTGGCGAGGGAAGAGAGACAGCTGTCGTCGTCTAGAACTGAACCTCGTGTTCACTCGTAACACAGATTATGACAAATTCACACTTCAGCTTCGGATTTCTTTAGATACGACACGAGATCTGTGATGGGAACAGTGAGCTGTATCGGCTGCAGGCTCAGTTAGAGGTCAAAGTTCAACATTTTAATATATAAAATCTGGTTTTGCTCGTGCAGTAAATCTGTGGTTTAAGGAGGATGTTCTTTGTGACGCACGACAGAAAAGAAGGTGACAAACCTTAAAACCAGTCAGTAACGTTCCTCCTGCTGGAGCAGCGAGATGTTTTTCTAAACTCAGCTGGATTGATTCTCTCCTTTTCCGTCTTTTCTCCGTCGCTCTCTCTCTCTCTCTCTCTCTCTCTCTCTGGTTCATCCCGGTGTCTCTCGCCCTGCAGGTCTGAAGGAAATCCTCCATATGGTCTCCAGCCAATGGGATCAGCTCCAGCGGCAGATCCGGCGCCAACATGGCTGGATGCTGCGCGCCCTCCGCTGCATCCAGGCCCGCCTCCTCTACACCAGCCAATCGCACGAGCACTTCGTGGCCCAGGGGGAGCCGTCGGCCAATCGGCAGGCTCCGTGCCCATCTGACAGCCTCAAGGTAAAAAAATTATTCTGGTTTTATTCTCGTCATCTGCTTTCTGTTTGTCTCTCGCTCTTCGGTTTATATCCTTCCATTTCCTGCCCGGTTGATCCCAGTTATCCCTCCCTCTTCCTATCACACACACACACACACACACACACACATCAAATCAAACACACACACACACACTCGTCCTTTTGTAAATTTCTCTGTAACGTTTGTATCGGCTGCCAATTAACATCCTGATTGGTTTCTCAGTTCTAATTGGCTGCCGGTTAATTGGCTGGACTTGGTTAATTAGATGTAATCTCCCTTTCTGTCTCTCTCTCTCTCGCTGTTACCATCCTGTCATTCACATCCTGTTACTGTGTGTGTGTGTGTGTGTGTGTGTGTGTGTGTGAGAGTCTGTCCTTCGTCCTCCTCTTCCTCATTGTTCATCTCCTTTCTTATCCTTCATGTTTGCTGATGTCATTATAGACGATAACGTTCGGCCAGTTTGTATCGATATCGTGATATTTGGCTTTCTACCATCTGTTTTACCCCCCGAAAAACATGTTCTAGCCTAAAATAATGTCAATTAAAAACATTTTAAACAAATATAAAGTGTCAAAGGAAATAATATTTGAATTCTCCAAAGACCAAAATAACCGAGGCGTCAAGAACGTGACGTGGCTTATTTACAACAACACAGGCAATGAATCGACGAGGTCTGAACAGAAAACCAGGACTTAAATGACAAGACACAGGTGAGACACGAGAGGACAGGTGCAGGTAAACAGAACAGTGACAGGAAGGACAAGGACTACAAAATAAAACAGGAAGTGACCTGACAAAAACAAAACATGACACAGAAACTTGACATAAAGATTAAAAAACACGAGAAGAAATCAACAGATGATGAGATGATCTCTAAAAAACATGTTCTAGTCTAAAATAATGTCTTTAAACATATCAAACAAACATAAAGTGTCAAAGGAGCGTGGTAGAAGGACCCAGATGCATCGACAGCAGAACGTGGTCGCAGGGATTCAAAAAATATTTTAATTCTCCAAAGAACAAAATAACCGAGGTGTCAAGAACGTGACGTGGCTTATTTACAACAGACAACACAGGCAATGAATAGAAAACCAGGACTTAAATGACAAGACACAAATGAGGAACAAGACACAGGTGAGACACGAGAGGACAGGTGCAGGTAAACAGAACAGTGACAGGAAGGACAAGGACTACAAAATAAAACAGGAAGTGACCTGACAAAAACAAAACATGAAACAGAAACTTGACATAAAGATTAAAAAACACGAGAAGAAATCAACAGATGATGAGATAATAAATAAAAAACTGATTAAGTACCAGATGATCTCTAAAAAACATGTTCTAGTCTAAAATAATGTCTTTAAACATATCAAACAAACATGAAGACGTGGTAGAAGGACCCAGATGCATCAGACAGCAGAACGTGGTTGCAGGGATTCAAAAAATGTTTTAATTCTCCAAAGAACAAAATAACCGAGGCGTCAAGAACGTGACGTGGCTTATTTACAACAGACAACACAGGCAATGAACCGATGAGGACTGAACAGAAAACCAGGACTTAAATGACAGGTGAGACACGAGAGGACAGGTGCAGGTAAACAGAACAGTGACAGGAAGGACAAGGACTACAAAATAAAACAGGAAGTGACCTCACAAAAACAAAACATGAAACAGAAACTTGACATAAAGATTAAAAAACATGAGAAGAAATCAACAGATGATGAGATGATAAATAAAAAACTGATTAAATACCAGATCACGAGATCGTTTAAATACATCTGGGTTCTGATCCGATCAGGACTCGTTACCTGAAACCAACAAGCTTCTGCATTCAATTTGTTCTCGTCTTCTTTCCCTCCGTCCCGTCTGTTCCTCTTCCTCTGTTTTTCTTTCTTGTCACTTTTCATCCATTTAGTTTTGTTTTCTCTCCCCTTCCTCCTCCTCCTCCTCCTCCTCCTCCTCCTCCTCCTCCTCCTCCTCCAGCGGACCGACCGGCTCTGCTTGTTTTCAGATTGTTTAGTTGCAATTAGAGCTGCAGCAGGCTGATCACTGTGATCAGTCAACAGTGACAGCCATTAGCCAGCTACCACCTCTGTGTGTGTGTGTGTGTGTGTTTACCTTATACTGTGTTCAGTGTGTGTGTGTGTGTGTGTGTGTGTGTGTGTCCATTAGCTGCCCGGCCGCAGCACATTAACAGTCCGTTCATTATCTGTGTGAATCTCCCTCCGCACTTAAAGCTCTGATCCGTAAAACCTCCCAACAACAAGCCGAGGTGTGAACCTGCTGAATTATCTCCGTCGGCTGCACACGGTTCTGATGTTCTGATGTTCTGAGCGGTTTCAGTCCGTGTTCGTGTCTCCGCAGCTGAACACTGAACCCAAACTGACAGAGTGGCAGGTTCTGTACGTCATCCAAGACAAGACCGGGTCAGGAGTCAAGTTACTGAAGACACGTTCAAGTCTAGACTCGGGTTTAGAGCCAAAATGGCCGCTTGTGTTTTCAGTGACACACAACAGTGTTTTTGTGAGAGTCTCAGTGTGATTGAGTCCAAGTTCTGGACTGAAGCTGTTGGAGAAAAGTCTCCTCTCATCCATCCTTCTCTCCTCTCATCCATCCTTCTCTCCTCTCATCCATCCTTCTCTTCTCTCATCCATCCTTCTCTCCTCTCATCCATCCTTCTCTCCTCCCATCCATCCTTCTCTCCTCTCATCCATCCTTCTCTCCTCTCGTCCATCCTTCTCTCCTCCCATCCATCCTTCTCTGCTCTCATCCATCCTTCTCTCCTCTTGTCCATCCTTCTCTCCTCTCATCCATCCTTCTCTCCTCCCATCCATCCTTCTCTCCCCTCATCCATCCTTCTCTCCTCTCATCCATCCTTCTCTCCTCTCATCCATCCTCCTCTCATTCATCCTTCTCTCCCTTCATCCATCCTTCTCTCCTCCCACCCATCCTTCTCTCCTCTCATCCATCCTTCTCTCCTCCCATCCATCCTTCTCTCCTCCCATCCATCCTTCTCTTCTCTCATCCATCCTTCTCTCCTCTCATCCATCCTTCTCTCCTCTCATCCATCCTTCTCTCCTCTCATCCATCCTTCTCTCCTCTCATCCATCCTTCTCTCCTCTCATCCATCCTTCTCTCCTCTCATCCATCCTTCTCTCCTCTCATCCATCCTTCTCTCCTCTCATCCATCCTTCTCTCCTCTCATCCATCCTTCTCTCCTCTCATCCATCCTTCTCTCCTCTCATCCATCCTTCTCTCCTCTCATCCATCCTTCTCTCCTCTCATCCATCCTTCTCTCCTCTCATCCATCCTTCTCTCCTCTCATCCATCCTTCTCTCCTCTCATCCATCCTTCTCTCCTCTCATCCATCCTTCTCTCCTCTCATCCATCCTTCTCTCCTCTCATCCATCCTTCTCTCCTCTCATCCATCCTTCTCTCCTCTCATCCATCCTTCTCTCCTCTCATCCATCCTTCTCTCCTCTCATCCATCCTTCTCTCCTCTCATCCATCCTTCTCTCCTCTCATCCATCCTTCTCTCCTCTCATCCATCCTTCTCTCCCTCATCCATCCTTCTCTCCTCTCATCCATCCTTCTCTCCTCTCATCCATCCATCCTTCTCTCCTCTCATCCATCCTTCTCTCCTCTCATCCATCCTTCTCTCCTCTCATCCATCCTTCTCTCCTCTCATCCATCCTTCTCTCCTCTCATCCATCCTTCTCTCCTCTCATCCATCCTTCTCTCCTCTCATCCATCCTTCTCTCCTCTCATCCATCCTTCTCTCCCTTCATCCATCCTTCTCTCCTCTCATCCATCCTTCTCTCCTCTCATCCATCCTTCTCTCCTCTCATCCATCCTTCTCTCCTCTCATCCATCCTTCTCTCCTCTCATCCATCCTTCTCTCCCTCATCCATCCTTCTCTCCTCTCATCCATCCTTCTCCTCCTCTCATCCATCCTTCTCTCCTCTCATCCATCCTTCTCTCCTCTCATCCATCTCCATCCTTCTCTCCTCTCATCCATCCTTCTCTCCTCTCATCCATCCTTCTCTCCTCTCATCCATCCTTCTCTCCTCTCATCCATCCTTCTCTCCTCTCATCCATCCTTCTCTCCTCTCATCCATCCTTCTCTCCCCTCATCCATCCTTCTCTCCTCTCATCCATCCTTCTCTCCTCCCATCCATCCTTCTCTCCATCTCATTCATCTGTGAGTGAGCACGTATGGATTTAGCGGTCCTGCTCGCTGGTTCTGGTTCTGGTTCTGGTTCTGTACCTGTGAGTGTGTTTCCGTCTGCAGAGCTCCTGAGAATCTGTGAACGAGGCGTCGCTGTGTTCATTATCTGCTCTTTAATGACAATCAGATGCACGGACCTAATTACTGCCACAGACACCGAGGTGTGTGTGTGTGTGTGTGTGTGTGTGTGTGTGTGGGGCTGCAAGGTCAGCCAAGGGCATCGTGTGTGTGTGTGTGTGTGTGTGTGTGTGTTTGGACCACGGTTAAAAAAGAAAAAGGTGATACAAGAATGACCAAGGGCAGAGGACAGGTAAACACACCGCAGTCCATTTGTGTGTGTGGGAGTGTGTGTGTGTGTGTGTGTGGAGGCTTGTGAGCACTATTAGCATCGCTGGTGTGTGTGTGTGTGTGTGTGTGTGTGTGCGTGTGCGTTTTAAATGAACGTAACCTTGACTAAAGGGCAAAATAAAGGGCAAATTGGAATAAATTTATCAAATTATGAAGCCTCGTACAATATTTATAACCGGCGGATCCACTATTCATTACAAAAGATTAAATACCAACTTGTATCAATAATTCATCCTCTTAATCTTCATTTTTAGTGCAATTAAGAGCAGAGAGGCAAATGACACATTTCACACCCGGCGCTGATAGTCAGCAGCGACTCTGACTCTGTTAGAGCTCGATACGTAACGCGATCAGACATATTTATCTAAAGGCAATAAGATCACCGATCACTCATGATGTGACTGGTAAAACTCCAGATTAACGCTCATCTGAAGGAATCAAGACTGATGGAATAGTTAAGATACAGAAATGAATGTTTAATTCACAGCTTTAATCTAGTTTGTGCCTTCGAGGACGGACTGAAACAGATTAAAAGACGTATTAATGTTGTATTATATTGATCCGTATTTAGACGTCAGTTCTTCATGAAACATCAGATTTGTCCGCTGTGTTTCTGCTTCTTCTCGGCTGGTTTTAGTCGCTCCTCACTATAACAAACACCTCCTGGAAATAAAAGGATATATTAATCTCTCTGGCTTTTTAAGATTATCTTATTTATCTTATGTGAAACTGTTACAAAGTCATTTATCGTGTCGTCATTGTATCGATTCTTCTGCCCCGTCTTGTCACTCAAATACCAAAAACAGCTGTGGACACACTGAAGTCAGATGTTTCCATCCAGCACGAGCATCTCGTAACGGTGTTTCCTTCTACATTGAGACAAACAGAGATTTTCTTTGTTTGGTTACTGGTCTTGTTTTTAGATTTTAGCGTCGACTCCTCACTCGACCAGGTTCTGGAAAAGATTGGTGTAGATGTCTGAATTATCTTTTTCTTTGCTCCTCTCGTGGTCGTTTTATATAATTCACATCTAAATCCCAGGTAAAGTAACTTCAGTTTGTCAACTTAATAAATAAACGAATAAACAGAGATTTTCTTTTGTTTAGTCTCCGGTCTTGTTTTTAGATTTTAGCGTCGGTCCTCACTCGACCTAACCTGACTCTCGCCAGATGAATTTGGTTCCGCCTCGCTCCACTCATCCATCTGGGATCGCTCCATTGGAGATGAACCTTATCAAAAATCCTTGCATATGATTGGATAAACCACTTGTCTGTCATCTTTATTGACGTGCTACTTCAACCACTCACATCGAAACCAACCTGTGACGTCGATGAGAGCGACGTTCTTTAACGAACAAATATTGGGTAGATTGGACGACACGGATGAAACAGCAGCATCAATGTTGACGCTTGCTTCCTCGATGCGAGCCGCCATTGTTGTCTGAATCAAAACAGTCGCTTCTCCGCTACGTCACATCTATGAAACTCCCGCCCGGCGGTCCTGATTGGCTCGACCTGAAAATCTGGTGCAGAAATCCCTCCCAACGGGAGCGATCCCAGATGGATGTGAGTGGAGCGAGGCGGAACGAAATGCATCTGGAGAGAGTCAGGTTACACTCGACCAGGTTCTGGAAAAGATTGGTGTAGATGTCTGAATTATCTTTTCCGTTGCTCCTCTCGTGGTCGTCTTATATAATTCACATCTAAATCCCAGAGAAAGTAACTTCAGTTTGTCAACTTTAGATTAAGTTTGACCTTTCTGCTCGTTGGTGATTCGATCCGATCTCTCCTGAACTTAATTCATCTCTCCCTCTCTATTAATTAACCGCCGGTGTGGTTGCTGTAGCAACAACAGGTGCTGTGTGAGGTCATTAATTTAGGCCGGAGCCTTAACGAGTCTCCGATGAGTAATAGTGTGTGTGTGTGTGTGTGTGTGTGTGTGTGTGTGTGTGTGTGTGTGTGTGTGTGTGTGCATCTCTTGTTGTTATTGCTGTTAACATATGTCGCTGACAAGGTGTCCGACTTTCTCGTCTTTCATGTCATTTTTTTTATCCCTCCTTCGTTTGACTTTCGCTCCTCATCCATCCTTCTCTCCTCTCGTCCATCCTTCTCTCCTCTCATCCATCCTTCTCTCCTCTCATCCATCCTTCTCTCCTCTCATCCATCCTTCTCTCCTCCATCCATCCTTCTCTCCTCCCATCCATCCTTCTCTCCTCTCATCCATCCTTCTCTCCTCCCATCCATCCTTCTCTCCTCTCATCCATCCTTCTCTCCTCTCATCCATCCTTCTCTCCTCCATCTATCCTTCTCTCCTCCTCATCCATCCTTCTCTCCTCTCATCCATCCTTCTCTCCTCCCATCCATCCTTCTCTCCTCTCGTCCATCCTTTCTCCTCCTCATCCATCCTAGTCTCCTCTCATCCATCCTTCTCTCCTCTCATCCATCCTTCTCTCCTCTGATCCATCCTTCTCTCCTCCCATCCATCCTTCTCTCCTCTCGTCCATCCTTCTCTCCTCTCCTCTCATCCATCCTTCTCTCCTCTCATCCATCCTTCTCTCCTCTCATCCATCCTTCTCTCCTCTCATCCATCCTTCTCTCCTCTCATCCATCCTTCTCTCCTCTCATCCATCCATCTCTCCTCTCGTCCATCCTTCTCTCCTCTCCTCTCATCCATCCTTCTCTCTTCTCATCCATCCTCCTCTCCTCTCATCCATCCTTCTCTCCTCTCATCCATCCCTCTCTCTTCATTCATCCTTCTCTCCCCTGATCCATCCTTCTCTCCCCATCCATCCTTCTCTCCTCTCATCCATCCCTTATTCACTCCTTTATTTCACATTATTTCCTTCCATCCCTCCTATTTTCCTGACTTCCTTTTGCATCAGTCCATCATCCGTCCGTCCTCTTTCCTTCCTGTTCCCCTGCTTTCTACCTTCTCCTTTCCTTTGTCCTCTCATATTCCAATCGATCATCCTTCCCTTCTACCCTTCCTTCCTCTTCCTCTTCTCTAATATTTTTCCTTCCCTCCATCCTTCCTCCTCATCTCTCTTTTCCCTCTCATCCTCACCATCTCTCCTGTCTCTCCCTTCCCTCCTCCATCCATCCTGGCGTCCATTATTCCTTCGTTCAAACCCTTGTGTACCGTTACATTCACTCACTCTTCTCTCATCCTGGATCTCCCCCTGCATCCCCCATCTCTTCATTCATCCTCCATCTCTCCCTCCATCCTCCCTCCCTCCCTCCCTCCATCCATCCGTCTGGAGAGGGGCGATTCATGTAAATGTCAGGAAATATCAGAGCCGGGGTGGTGGGATTAGGCGGCGAGGAGAAGATACACTGATACCAGCAAATATAACGCTCCGACAAGACGGCCAGCACCGGGGATTAGGACACACACTCCACACACACACACACACACACACACACACACACACACACACACACACACACACACACACCTCTGGCTGGGTTTACGTGTGTGCGTCGTATGAGAACATCGTGTTGTGACTTCTGCGGTGTGTCGCTGCATTTTAAAGATTTGTTGTGCATGCGTGAAGATTTTCAAGTGACATGTGTAGTGTTCTCCTGCATATCACAGATGAAGGTAAAGGTTGGCTGTGTGTGTGTGTGTGTGTGTGTGTGTGTGTGTGTGTGTGTGTGTGTGTGTGGGTGAGTGCACACGGAAAGAGAGAGAGAGAGAGGTAGAAAGGTGTTTAATACGAGTGTGAACGCAGTGTAATATTTAACAGCTTAGTGGGATTTGTCTGTCACATTACAGGGGATTGGACTGTGTCTGGTAACACACACACACACACACACACACACACACACACACACACTGGAAAGGTGAATGGACGTGCTCGGCGACAGCTCCTGAATCTGAATCTCTCCTCCAGAGTTACAGGTGTTCACGGTCGTGTTTTTAATAACCTCGCCGACACGCCGAGGTCACGTCGCCTGTGTTTTTATAGCAACACAAGAGGAGTTAATATTTAAAGAATCGACAATATGAGTGAATAAAAATGAGCAACAACAACAACATAATGTTCAGCGTCTCCTCGTCGAGACCAGACGAGTCTTTGGATCCAGTTTTCAGCCGTAAATCTGCAGAATTCAGCGAGATGTTTCTTTACAACAAGCGGAGGAAGAGGAGAGTTGGAAATCCTTCTCTCCTCGTTCATCTTTCTCTCCTCTCATCCATCCTTCTCTCCTCATCCATCCTTCTCTCCTCTCATCCATCCTTCTCTCCTCTCATCCATCCTTCTCTCCTCTCGTCCATCCTTCTCTCCTCTCATCCATCCTTCTCTCCTCATCCATCCTTCTCTCCTCATCCATCCTTCTCTCCTCTCATCCATCCTTCTCTCCTCTCATCCATCCTTCTCTCCTCTCATTCATCCTTCTCTCCTCTCATCCATCCTTCTCTCCTCTCATCCATCCTTCTCTCCTCCCATCCATCCTTCTCTCCTCTCATCCATCCTTCTCTCCTCTCATCCATCCTTCTCTCCTCCCATCCATCCTTCTCTCCTCTCATCCATCCTTCTCTCCTCTCATCCATCCTTCTCTCCTCTCATCCATCCTTCTCTCCTCTCATCCATCCTTCTCTTCTCTCATCCATCCTTCTCTCCTCTCATCCATCCTTCTCTTCTCTCATCCATCCTTCTCTCCTCTCATCCATCCTTCTCTCCTCTCATCCATCCTTCTCTCCTCTCATCCATCCTTCTCTCCCCTCATCCATCCTTCTCTCCTCTCATCCATCCTTCTCTCCTCTCATCCATCCTTCTCTCCTCTCATCCATCCTTCTCTCCTCTCATCCATCCTTCTCTCCTCTCATCCATCCTTCTGTCCTCTCATCCATCCATGCTTCTCTCCTCTCATCCATCCTTCTCTTCTCTCATCCATCCTCCTCTCATCCATCCTTCTCTCCTCTCATCCATCCTTCTCTCCTCTCATCCATCCTTCTCTCCTCTCATCCATCCTTCTCTCCTCATCCATCCTTCTCTCCTCTCATCCATCCTTCTCTTCTCTCATCCATCCTTCTCTCCTCTCATCCATCCTTCTCTCCTCTCATCCATCCTTCTCTCCCTTCATCCATCCTTCTCTCCTCTCATCCATCCTTCTCTCCTCTCATCCATCCTTCTCTCCTCTCATCCATCCTTCTCTCCTCTCATCCATCCTTCTCTCCTCCATCCATCCTTCTCTCCTCCATCCATCCTTCTCTCCTCTCATCCATCCTTCTCTCCCCTCATCCATCCTTCTCTCCTCTCATCCATCCTTCTCTCCTCATCCATCCTTCTCTCCTCTCATCCATCCTTCTCTCCTCTCATCCATCCTTCTCTCCTCTCATCCATCCTTCTCTCCTCTCATCCATCCTTCTCTCCTCTCATCCATCCTTCTCTCCTCTCATCCATCCTTCTCTCCTCTCATCCATCCTTCTCCCCTCTCATCCATCCTTCTCTCCTCTCATCCATCCTTCTCTCCTCTCATCCATCCTTCTCTCCTCTCATCCATCCTTCTCTCCTCTCATCCATCCTTCTCTCCTCTCATCCATCCTTCTCTCCTCTCATCTATCCTTCTCTCCTCCATCCATCCTTCTCCCCTCTCATCCATCCTTCTCTCCTCTCATCATCCTTCTCTCCTCTCATCCATCCTTCTCTCCTCTCATCCATCCTTCTCTCCTCTCATCCATCCTTCTCTCCTCTCATCCATCCTTCTCTCCTCATCCATCCTTCTCTCCCCATCCATCTTTCTCTCCCCTCATCCATCCTTCTCTCCTCTCATCCATCCAAATTGTTGTATAGAAATGGATAAAATGGCTAAATAAACATTTTCTTCAACCCTTGTTCCCTGTTGCTTCTGACCAACAACAGACACAATACAAAAAATCAAATAATAGAGAATTAAACATGTCTTTAAAGGTCCAGTGTGCAGGATTTACACCCCTCGTCTGTCCCCGGCTGCAGAAACACGGCGGACTCGGTCTTAGTTTCAGGTGAACACACGCTGATGAAAACATGATTATATTCCGGTTTCAGCTCTGAGTCCTGCTCACTGGATCTCTGAAACAGAAAAACTGAGGGACAAAGAAACTGAGGGCGGCTTAAAAATCTGAATGTGACCCTGAACGAGGATGAGAAGAAGAAGAAGATCCACATGAATAATGATTTTAGTTTATTTTCTGTCTGCTTCTTCCTGAGACGGCTCGTACTGTACACCATGAAGGGAGGCTCACTGTATATTTTATTTATATCATTTTCTTTTTTTTTTTCGGGAGTCTGGAAGTCTGGAACGTACCAATTTCCCCCGAGGAGAGGGGTGTGTGTGTGTGTGTGTGTGTGTGTGTGTGTGTGTGTGGGGGAGGAGGTCGGGGCGTGTCGCGCAGGTTGAGGTGGTGGAGAGGCGATGGGTCGAGATTAGACCATGTTCCTTTGGACACGGGGGACACAAATCCTGTTAGAGGGCTGAACCAAACAGCCCTGAGCACGCACACACACACACACACACACACACACACACACACACACACACACACACACACACACACGCTGGGGCACGCATACATCAACATATCTGACGTGCAAAGACCACATGTCGTGTTTTTTTGTGTGTTCCGGTTACATTTTGAGCACAAGCACATTATGTGTGTGTGTGTGTGTGTGTGTGTGTGTGTGTGTGTGTGTGTGTGTGTGTTTGTGTGTGTGTGTGTGTTGTAGAGAGAGAGATTTTCAGGTAAAAGTGACCTCCCAGGTGGCACTTCACTCAGTCTGAGCCGAGTTAAATAACATTTACCGTGTGCGCGGTGAGTGTGTGTGTGTGTGTGTGTGTGTGTGTGTGTGTGTGTGTGTGTGTGTGGACGAGGCACTTGTACATTTGTGATTGTGACTGTTGGCACTTGTATGGTGACTCTGACTGTGTGTGTGTGTGTGTGTGTGTGTGTGTGTGTGTGTCTTATCAGTGTCGCTGGTGGAGACAGCTTGTTGGCCTCAGGCCTCTATTTCACCCTACAGACCACACAGAGGAGGAGAGAGGGGGGAGGAGAGAGGGGGGAGGAGGGGGAGAGCTGAGGGATGGCGGAGGGGGAGGGGAGAGAGAGAGAGAGAGGAGGTAGGGAGGGATGAATGGAGCGAGGTGGAGAAAGGTGGAGTCGTCCAGATGAACCTCCTCACGTTGTTTTTTAGCTGAACTCCTCATCGTTCCGTTTGTGTTTCTGTAAACCAATCACAGTCGTGTTGGGCGGCGCCGAGTCGGGTCGGGTCACAGACAGCTGAAGGAGGGCGGACCGACTGTGGGCGGAGCTGAGACTTTGTTTGGCTAAAGCATCAATTAACGCGTCATTCATACTCAATTGGCTCGATGAGCGAGGACCATCCATCCATCCATCCTTCTCTCCTCTCGTCCATCCTTCTCTCCTCTCATCCATCCTTCTCTCCTCTCATCCATCCTTCTCTCCCCTCATCCATCCTTCTCTCCATCCATCCTTCTCTCCTCTCATCCATCCTTCTCTCCTCTCATCCATCCTTCTCTCCTCTCATCCATCCTTCTCTCCCTCATCCATCCTTCTCTCCTCTCATCCATCCTTCTCTCCCCTCATCCATCCATCCTCCTCTCATCCATCCTTCTCTCCTCTCATCCATCCTTCTCTCCTCTCATCCATCCTTCTCTCCTCTCATCCATCCTTCTCTCCTCTCATCCATCCTTCTCTCCTCTCATCCATCCTTCTCTCCTCTCATCCATCCTTCTCTCCTCTCATCCATCCTTCTCTCCTCTCATCCATCCTTCTCTCCTCTCATCCATCCTTCTCTCCTCCATCCATCCTTCTCTCCTCTCATCCATCCTTCTCTCCTCATCCATCCTCCTCTCATCCATCCTTCTCTCCTCTCATCCATCCTTCTCTCCTCATCCATCCTCCTCTCATCCATCCTTCCCTCCTCTCATCCATCCTTCTCTCCTCTCATCCATCCTTCTCTCCTCTCATCCATCCTTCTCTCCTCTCATCCATCCTTCTCTCCTCTCATCCATCCTTCTCTCCTCTCATCCATCCTTCTCTCCTCATCCATCCTTCTCTCCTCTCATCCATCCTTCTCTCCTCTCATCCATCCTTCTCTCCTCATCCATCCTCCTCTCATCCATCCTTCTCTCCTCTCATCCATCCCTTATTCACTCCTTTATTTCACATTATGACAGAAAGTCAAACTTTTTTAGGGGCTTAATGAGCGAAACATTGAAACTCGGTTCGTTATGAACAACTGAAGAGGAGTCAGGAAGCAGGAAAGTGAATTAAAAGGCTTTTAAATCCTAATGTTTGGACAGTGGAGGCGACTCGGAGCGACGTTCAGGTGTGATTGAAACCAGCCGAGCAGAAAAGTTGAAGACTAATTAGTTATCTGGTCAGAATAATTTAATTATTAGAACATTTATCAGAGAAAAGACCATATTTAACTTAAAAACTCTCCAATACGTCTCCGACCAGCTGCTAATATTAACTCCTGTGTAATATTTGTCCTCCATCACCGACATGATTAAATCCAAATATGAATTTAACTCTCTGGTCAGAAATTAAATACGCGCGTTAAAACATACACTGAATACAAAAACTGCAACTTTGTACTTAGACGTTAGAACTGTCTTTTTAAAATTATTTTAAAGTCGTCGAAAGAAAATTTGTTGCCGGCAATTTTGAAAAAATGTGTGTTAGCTTTTTCAGTCAAAGTGTTATTTACGTAACGTCTTTGTTGTGTTGTTTGCTTTATGGATAAAAGCTGCAGCCAATGATGATCGTGAATCGCATCTAATGTCCCTCTAATATCTATTTTAGATAAATCGTTCAGCTCCTAAAGTGTCCGTCACAAGCCAGCCGTCCAAAAAACAGACAAACAGCTAATCAGAGACAATTTAACTTTAAAAACTCTGATCGTTAAATCTCAGATCATCACGGAACGTTTCACAGCAGCTGTTTTTAGTTTCAGCTAATACATATTTAGTGACACAGTGTCGTCTGTAATACAATTTATCATGCACACGAGCAATAATGCAAAAAGCTGTCGAACTTTTTGCACAAACATCTATTCGAGAGGATGTTTTTCAGAGTCACGTGAACCTTTTAAATACAGATGAGGCTGACAAAAGAAGGAAGGTGGAAATAAAATAAAGTAAAGAGAGAGAGGAGGAAGAGATGAAGAAGAAGAAGAAGAAGAAGAAGAAGAAGTGAAGTAAGGTAAAGGAGAGGAGAGCGAGGGAGAGGAGGAGGCGATAGAGATCCGGGCCGGGCGACTCTCAGCTCGGAGATTGAAGCATTCTGAACATGCAGAGCGGCTCTTCTCCCCCTCTGAGTGATTTAAATATTGACCTCAGGTTATTACGAGCTTTTTAAATCAAATTACCGAGTGTTGGACTCCTGCCTGATACCTGATAGAGCCAATCAGACGGCTCGTCCCGCTCCCGGAGCTCCGCCACACAGCACTTTACATAAATTAAGATTAAAGTTGGGAAGTTTGGGGAGTTAGTTTAACCACGCAGTGACACTATAGCAAGATAATTTGTGTTGAAAAAAAAGTCTCAGTGTTGGTGTTAATCCCTGGTTCAAGATCTGCTAAAGCTGCATTTCCAGGTCATTTGAAAGTGATAAAACTGTGTTTGCAGCTGCAGGGTGTGAACGTCTCCACCAACACTGCAGGTTAGCGCTGTAGAATAAACCACCAGATGAAAGTTAGCAGCGTCGGGAATATATGCATTACATTTACAGATATTTAACATACTGAGCTGATATTCCTCATAAATGTCTCCATTAGAGCCCCGTAGTTATAAGAAAAAATATTAAAACTCCCCCCAAAAAGATTCACTTTTAAGCCGCGAGGCTGCTTTTATGGCGTCATTGTAAATTTACTCGATGTAGATTTAAAACCGCTTGAGTTTAAAATTAAAAGCTGAAGTCAATGTTTCACATATTTTATCCATCAATTAGTAATTTCTTTCAGTGGTTTGGTGCAAAATAAAATGTTGAATGTGCGGAGGAGGGTTCGAGTGACCCGAACCCAAACTGAGGGCGGAGAACAGGGTGAGATCCCACTTCACAGCTGTTTATGCAAACATTTTTACACAAAAAAATAAATATCTTCATGTGCAACGTTTGCCGAATGAACAAGAAGGCTGAAATAGTTAAGAATTTGTTGAAAACAGCATTTCTTAAAGTTTATACACTTTCTTTTAACGCAACAAGTCTCAAAATAGAGCGTTTTTCTAAGGGAGTCTGGTGACTTACTTCAGACACGGACGCAGACAGGCTTTTACAGCGATGCTGCGACAAACTGACACATTTTACAAAGAAAGAAACATTGTAATGTTTTGTATTTGATGCCGATTTTACAAGAAGGTGCTGATTATTCAAACTTTGCTGTAGCCGCTTTATAATGTTTGTTAAGTTTCTCCTCGTGACGCAACAACTCTTAAAATCACACGATTTGTAAGGGAGTCTGGGATATGGCTCTGGAAAACGTGCATCGTGATTTTACTGAACCAAACGATGTACAGGTATCACGACATGATTGGTTTCAATTTACATGGATACAGGATACAAAAGAGCCTCTAACGGCTTGTTTCTACACAGTTTTGTCCGTAATAACTCAGATATTCAACGCGTGGAAGCTACATTTTCTGTTTATAGATGTGCATGGAAGCGACACTACTAGCACGAGCAGGAAGCTGGAGTTCTGTGTTGATATCTAACCCTGAAGCAAAGTCTGATGTTATTTCACACTATAAATATTGTAAATCATTTAAAAAAGACAGTTTGTTCATGTGATCTGTTCTAATGTCTAAGTACAAAGTTGCAGTTTTTGTATTCAGTGTATGTTTTAAAGCGCGTATTTAATTTCTGACCAGAGAGTTAAATTCATATTTGGATTTAATCATGTCGGTGATGGAGGACAAATATTACACAGGAGTTAATATTAGCAGCTGGTCGGAGACGTATTGGAGAGTTTTTAAGTTAAATATGGTCTTTTCTCTGATAAATGTTCTAATAATTAAATTATTCTGACCAGATAACTAATTAGTCTTCAACTTTTCTGCTCGGCTGGTTTCAATCACACCTGAGTCGCCTCCACTGTCCAAACATTAGGATTTAAAAGCCTTTTAATTCACTTTCCGTCTCACGACGTGTCCGTTCCTGCTTCCTGACTCCTCTTCAGTTGTTCATAACGAACTGAGTTTCAATGTTTCGCTCATTAAGCCCCTAAAAAAGTTTGACTTTCCGTCGTCGTCCTCGCTCATCGAGCCAATTGAGTATGAACGACGCGTTAATTGATGCTTTCGCCCAAACAAAGTCGAAACACGTCGAGGTTCTTAAAACTGTTTTCTGACCTTTTCCGCATCAGAGCCGGCGTGATATCGAACGCTGATGTTGTTAATTATCACCGATGATCACGGAAACAGCCTAAATGAGTTCCCCTCCGAGCACGTGCGGTCAGCGAATCCATCGCTTCCATCCCAAAAGTTGTGGAAGTGGAAGCCGCCTCGCTCTCCTCCCTCCCACCTGCAACATCTATAACAGCTAAATGAAATATGCAAATAATCGCCGCCGATCCCAATAAGAAATAATTAACGCTGTCTGCTCTCCGTGGCAGCCGCATGCCAAAGCACTCCAGAATGTAATTTATAAAGTGAGTTTAAAAAAAAAAAACAGAGCTCTTTCTGTGTCTTTGCCGACGGCGATCTGACGTTTCTAATGCACTCGGAGAGAGGGAATAAATTGATAGCGGTGGCGGCGGAGCTTTTTTTTTCTGTTTTAATTTTCCATTCCTGATATTTTTCAAATATTTAATTACGCGGATGGTGAAAGTGAATATTTAAAGTGGGTGTTTTTCTTTTTTTTTTTGAAGCCACACGGGGTTTGTGTCACATTACCTTGTTAAACACGGATGTGTCGGCGGCGGTTATTAGAGGAAGTGGTTGAGTTTGATGAAAGTTGTTGGGAAAGTGGCGGCGACGGCGAGTCGGTTAACGAGCCGACGCCTCGAGAGGGAAGAAATGAGTTTGCTTTCCTTCAGCTCGGCTCTCTGACGGAGCAGGAAAAAGTTTGGATGTTTGTCCTCCAGCTGTCTCCGAGCGCTTCGACACGGACGTGAGACTCAAACCGTCCACATGTGAGGCTTCAGCGCCGGACGGAGACAGAAGCCAGGAGGTTTCGTTTGGAGAGACAGTAAACAAAACAGGACAGTAAATTATAAAGACAGGGAGGATTTAATTTCAAAGTAAAAGCACGGCAATGACATGTGTTTTCAGACTGGAGAAGCTGGGAAGCTTTTATTCTTCAGGTAATTCTTCTCTGACAGAAAAAAGACACGTGTTCACAACATGGACACACACACACACACACACACACACACACACACACACACACACACATTGGACATATGACTTACACATGAATACAGATGAATAAATCCAAACCATTCAAAGAATAAACACATAAAAACATAAACACTAATGCAGACGGACTCTCTCTCTCTCTCTCTCTACCTCACACACACACACACACACACACACACACACACTGTCCTGCTGGTGACTTAATTACATCCCCTCCTCCCCCTCTTTGTTCTCAGAGCCACACAATCAAAACCACATTTTCATATCATTTCACTCATTTGTATTCGTACATCAAGGCGCACACACACACACACACACACACACACACACACACACACACACACACACACACACACACACTTGCCCCCTCTCTCTCTCTCTCTTAGTTTCTGATCAAAGATTCTTCATCTTGTTCTTAAATAAAAGAGATAAAAAAGGAGCACTAGACTGTAATTACTACCAGAGCATCTGATGCTGAGTGTGTGTGTGTGTGTGTGTGTGTGTGTGTGTGTGTGTGTGTGTGTGTGTATCTCTGTGTGTGTGTGTGTGTGTGTGTGTGTGTGTGTGAAAGAGTATGCAGGTTTCATTGTTATTCTACTTCTTTATCTTCTGTTGTTATTTTACTGTCCGAGCAAATAATGACTCAGAATAAACAGTGTGTGTGTGTGTGTGTGTGTGTGTGTGTGTGTGTGTGTGTGTGTGTGTGTGTGTGTGTGTGTGCTTTACACAATCTGATGCTGTTTAAGAAATAGTGAGAGGAAAGCAGGAAGACGAGCGCTGGATTGGATCATGGATAAAAGGAGAAGAGGGCAGTGAGGGAAGGATATAAGAGAGTAGGAAGAAGGAAGGAAGGAAGGAAGGAAGGAAGGAAGGAAGGAAGGAAGGAGGAAGGAAGGAAGGAAGGAAGGAAGAAAGGAAGGAAGAAAGAAGGAAGGAAGAAAGAAAGAAAGGAAGGAAGAAGGAAGGAAGGAAGGAAGGAAGGAAGAAAGAAGGAAGGAAGGAAGGAAGGAAGAAAGGAAGGAAGGAAGAAGGAAGAAGGAAGGAAGGAAGGAAGGAAGGAAGGAAGGAAGGAAGGAAGGAAGAAAGGAAGGAAGAAGGAAGGAAGAAGGAAGGAAGGAAGAAGGAAGGAAGAAAGGAAGGAAGGAAGAAGGAAGGAAGGAAGAAGGAAGGAAGAAAGGAAGGAAGAAGGAAGAAAGGAAGGAAGGAAGGAAGAAGGATGGAAGGAAGAAAGGAAGGAAGAAGGAAGGAAGGAAGGAAGAAAGGAAGGAAGGAAGGAAGAAAGGAAGGAAGGAAGGAAGGAAGGAAGGAAGGTGGGAGGAGATGAGGATGACAGGAAACAAATGAAGGAAGAAAGGAAAGAAAGATGGAAGTTGGAAGGAAGAAGAGACCGAACAGGAAACAGGACGAGAAAGGTGTAGAAGGAGAAGAGAGGAACGATTTAAATGAGTGTAAAGGAGGAAGAAGATGATGGAGGGATGAGATGTGGACCGAGGGATGGATGGAAGTCGGTTGAGGTTGAAGAAGGATGAAGAAAAGATGGAGAAAGGTTTAATCAGATGAAACAACAAGAGGAGTAAAAAAGATAATACAGGATATAAGAACCGAAGACGAGAGGAAGGCAGGAGGAGGAGGGCGATAGAAGAGTGATAAAAGCAAGGTTGAGGAGCAGGAAGGGGGGAAGTGTGAGGAGGTGGAGGGATGGATGGAGGGATGGATGGATGGATGTGACGGAGGTGTGGAGGCTGTTTTTGTCTCTCTACCTGTGAGGCACAGTAAATCAGAGGCAGATAAGGTAATTCTGCGAGCCGTACATCATCAGGCTGCAGACAGTTTTATGGCCAGCAGATTGGCTGTAAGGGCTGCTGATTACAATGAGAGAGGGAGACGGGGGGGAGACGGGGAGAGACGGGGGAGAGACAGGGGGGAGACGGGGGAGAGACGGGGGGAGACGGGGGAGACGGGGAGACGGGGGGGAGACGGGAGGGGAACATCCAGGAAGGTGTTTGGAAATGACATCCTGTATCTGGTAACGTCTGAGGTCGACACTGTGATCAGAAACGAATCCGTTGCTCGATTTATCAGCTTTTATTTTGAAAAAAAGTAGTAAAACAAGAATGTACATCAAAACAGGACTTCAAAATAAAATCTCTAAGATCACACAGAGGTTTAATTTGAAGTTTAAATCGTTCCTCGCCAAAATAAAATGTGTGTATTGTCGTTGAGAGTAGCTTTTATTAAGCTGTGAAATGAAAGCTACACTCTTAGAAATAAGGGTTCCAAAAGGGTTCTTCTACAAGGGCTGAGGTTCTACCTGGAACCATTTGCTTCTGAAAAACCCTTTCCCGGAGAAACGTTTTTTCAAGGGTTCTTGGTAACACTAACGGTTCCAGTAAGAACCATTTTGATCCAGAGAACCCTTTAAAAACCCTTTCCTGAATAAAGGGTTTTAAAAGGGTTCTTGGTAACACTAACGGTTCCAGTAAGAACCATTTTGATCCAGAGAACCCTTTAAAAACCCTTTCCTGAATAAAGGGTTTTAAAAGGGTTCTTGGTAACACTAACGGTTCCAGTAAGAACCATTTTTATCCAGAGAACCCTTTAAAAACCCTTTCCTGAATAAAGGGTTTTAAAAGGGTTCTTGGTAACACTGACGGTTCCAGTAGGAACCATTTTTATCCAGAGAACCCTTTTTTGGAGAAAGAGTTCTTCAGGGATTGTTGAAAGCATGGGTATAAGATCCTGTATGGGTTCTTTGTAGAACCTCTCATGGGGGGTTCTGGGTGGAACCTTACACACACAGTTCTAGGTATAACCCTTTATGTTGGGTTCTAGGTAGAACCCTCCACCTTTATAAAAGGTTCTACCTGGAGCCAAAAAGGGTTCTCCTATGAGGACAAGCCGAAGAACCTTATATGGTTCTACTTAGAACTTTTATTTCTAAGAGTGTAGCTGCTGAATGTTTAGTCTGTAACTTTAAAGAAACGTTATTCATTTATTTTTATTAGCAAAAAATGAAACGACTTATTAAAACAGCTGATGTATGAAGCTACAGAGCCAAATTCTTCCCTTCAGGAGGCGGTGGAGACCAAAACCAGAGCTGAAAGAGAGAGAATATTGGTCTTACGTTCGCTTATGGGAGGATCCTGTTGTTCTGTGCCTGTTTGAGGTGGATGTAGTTGGTTATTTGACGCATAACAACTTTATAAGTTGACGTTCCATCAGCTACTAAGCTTCGAAATCAATTAATAAAGCGTCCCTGGACGTTTCCGACCGCACGGTTGCTGCGTTTCTGGATCTTTCTCTGTGTTTTCTCACCTTCGGTCTCTCGCTCAAGGGCACTTCAGCAGCACTCGCAGCTGCTGACGCGGTAGTTAAACTTGCAACCTCTCTGACACAGCCGGCCTCTCCTCCACCGAAGCGCTCTGAATATTTTACACATTCGACGCTCCGGCAGATCAACAGCGGATTAAAAATTACAAATGCCGCCGGTGCTTAATTACGATTTCATGACCTCCTCCAGTGAAACGGGTCCAGTCCGGCGAAGGCGGGGGGGGGTGGCGAGAAGGACACAAAATGGCCGATGAGAAATGGCCGCCAGCGCCGAGCGGCGTTACAGTATGTGGAGCGAAAGCAGAGGGTGTTTATTTAGTATTTATTCTGCACTTCATCATCTCCCCTCCACTAATCCACTGGCTGCTGAACGCACCGCTGACCACGGCGTATCGCTAACCTCTGCCTGGATCACAGAGTGTGTGTGTGTGTGTGTGTGTGTGTGTGTGTGTGTGTGTGTGTGTGTGTGTGTGTGTGTGTGTGTGAGAGAGAGAGAGGGAGAGAGAGGGAGGATGATGTCTATCCCTCCATCTGAAACCTTGTTAAATATTCATTGACAATTATTCCGCTTTGACCGAGGAGTTAGATGATGCTACTGCAGAGAGAGAAACTGAAAGAGAAAGTGTGTGTGTGTGTGTGTGTGTGTGTGTGTGTGTGTTAGAGAGCGAGCGAGCGAGAGAGAGAGGGAGGGAGGGAATGAAGGAGGCGAAGAATAATAGAAGATTGTCTTGGAAATATTATGATAAATCACTTGTATGTAAAATCATTAAACGACCTGCGGACAAACCAAAAAAAAACGCAGACTGACAGACAGACAACACACACACACACACACACACACACACACACACACACACACACACCGGTCGGAGCATGATTAGGTGAGCGTATTAAATATTAAATATCAGATAGTGCCCTTGGTTCGACTCTGACAGGCTGACTCTTAGTGGAGGAGACAGAAGCGAAGCTCTCGGCCCGTCCAGGTCCGATCAGCTCTCTGCTCGCTTTTCAGAATAAGAGTCTGAACTGATCGAGTCTGCTTTCACATGTAAGTTGTAAGAAACCTTCGATATACTTTAATATCCTTCAGAACCTTTTCATCGTCGTAATTTAGAGACTGCGTCCACGAGGAGACTGTCTCCTTCTTCCACTGAACACATGGAACAAACAGGAAGGCTTAATTTCATGACGGTTTAAAGTTTTAAACATGGTTTTCTCACCGTTTGAGGTTTGACTGGAGCTCTTTTAACTGCATCATCTCAGTCTGAAGGAAGGAAAGGATCGAGAGAGAGGAAAGAGGAAGTAAAGGATCGAGAGAGAGGAAAGAGAAGGAAAGGAGGAAGGAAAGGATCGAGAGAGAGGAAAGAGGAAGTAAAGGATCGAGAGAGAGGAAAGAGAAGGAAAGGAGGAAGGAAAGGATCAAGAGAGAGGAAGTAAAGGATCGAGAGAGAGGAAAGAGGAAGTAAAGGATCGAGAGAGGAGGAAGTAAAGGATCGAGAGAGGGGAAAGAGAAGGAAAGGAGGAAGTAAAGGATCGAGAGAGGGGAAAGAGAAGGAAAGGAGGAAGGAAAGGATTGAGAGAGGAGGAAGTAAAGGATCAAGGAGGAAAGAAGAGACGAGGAGAGGAGGAAGTAAAGGATCAAGAGAAAGGAAAGAGGAGGAGAGGAGGAAGGAAAGGATCAAGAGAGAGGAAGGAAAGGATCAAGAGAGAGGAAAGAGGAAGGAAAGAGGAGGAGAGGAGGAAGTAAAGGATCGAGAGAGGGGAAAGAGGAAGGAAAGGAGGAAGTAAAGGATCGAGAGAGAGGAAAGAGGAAGTAAAGGATTGAGGGAGGGGAAAGAGAAAGGAAATGAGGAAGGAAAGGATTGAGAGAGGAGGAAGCAAAGGATCAAGAGGAAAGAAGAGACGAGGAGAGGAGGAAGTAAAGGATCGAGAGAGGAAAGAAGAGACGAGGAGAGGAGGAAGTAAAGGATCGAGAGAGGAGGAAGCAAAGGATCAAGAGGAAAGAAGAGACGAGGAGAGGAGGAAGTAAAGGATCGAGAGAGAGGAAAGAGAGAAAAAAATTCGTTCAACCAGACAAACCAAACAGATGAACTTGCTTCAGGAAGACAGAGTCGCTCAGGGTGATCGCTTAACCAGATGAAATAAAAATGAACTGATCAGTAGATAGATTTTTAAATAAATGAGACTCTTAGGACTCAATTATAAAACAGAAACGACTTCATAATGTTCTCGTAGGCAGCGGATGGATGGAGGAGAAGAAGTGAGGTGAAGAAAGAAAGAAAGAAAAAGAGGCGAGTCCTCAGTTTTCTGACAGAAATGTTTTACGGCGGTTGGCAGCTGCCACGTCGTGCCACCACGGCCCCCGAGGGTCTTCTTCTCTGGATTATTATGGTCGCCGCGGTGACAACGCCACAGCAGCGCCGGCAGAAAAAAATAAAACAAACAGTAGCAGGGGAGAGCGTTAGCTCGCCGCTCAGCCGGGAACAGATTCTGATCTTTTTACAGCCTCGTTAGTCGGGATGGAAACCCGGTTCGACCAGTGAGATCGCTCGGCTGGAATCAGCAGCTGCCGTAACGACACCTGGGAGGACGCTCGTCACCGCGGCGACTGGAGGAGGAGGACGGCGTCCCCGCGATCTCGATAAATAACGTCCTCGAGGGGGGGATGAATTTCATTGGACTGTTTGGGTAATACTGTAAAATTAAATCACCGCGTCTCTGAACAAATATCTTCTAAAGATCACCTTTGAACGGGACGACCGAGGCGCTCCTCCCGCTCTGATGAGGTTTGATGACGGTTTATCAGCAAACCAACCAACCAACCAACCAACCAACCAACTCTCTCGATCCTTTACTTCCTCCTCTCGTCCTCATTTCCTTCCTCTTTCCGCCTCTCTCGATCCTTTCCTTCCTCTTTCCTCTCTCTCTTGATCCTTTACTTCCCCTCCTCTCGTCCTCATTTCCTTCCTCTTTCCTCCTCTCTCGATCCTTTCCTTCCTCTTTCCTCTCTCTCGATCCTTTACTTCCTCCCCTCCTCCTGTTTTCCTTCCTCTTTCTCCTCTCTTGATCCTTTACTTCCTCCTCTCGTCCTCATTTCCTTCCTCTTTCCTCCTCTCTCGATCCTTTCCTTCCTCTTTCCTCTCTCTTGATCCTTTACTTTCCCTCCTCTCGTCCTCATTTCCTTCCTCTTTCCTCCTCTCTCGATCCTTTCCTTCCTCTTTCCTCTCTCTCTGATCCTTTACTTCCTCCTCTCCTCCTGTTTTCCTTCCTCTTTCTCCTCTCTCGATCCTTTCCTTCCTCCTCTCCTCCTCTTTTCTTTCCTCTTTCCACCTCTCTCGATCCTTTCCTTCCTCTTCCACCTCTCTCGATTCTTTCCTTCCTCTTTCCTCTCTCTCAATCCTTTCCTTCCCCTTTCCCCTCTCTCGATCCTTTACTTCCTCCTCTCCTCCTCTTTTCCTTCCTCTTCCCTCTCTCTTGATCCTTTCCTTCCTCTTTCCTTTCTCTCGATCCTTTACTTCCTCCTCTTTCCTTCCTCTTTCCTCTCTCTCGATCCTTTACTTCCTCCTTTCCTTTCTCTCTCTCCTTTCCTTCCTTTTTCCTTTCTCTCGATCCTTTCCTTCCTCTCTCTCGATCCTTTACTTCCTCCTCTCCTCCTCTTTTCCTTCCTCTTTCCTCTCTCTCAATCCTTTACTTCCTCCTCTCTCGATCCTTTACTTCCTCCTCTCCTCCTCCTTTCC
Source organism: Lagodon rhomboides (assembly GCA_039737535.1). NCBI lineage: Eukaryota > Metazoa > Chordata > Actinopteri > Spariformes > Sparidae > Lagodon > Lagodon rhomboides. The sequence goes on from CM077801.1 coordinate 26,843,350, forward strand.
TTCCTCTTTCCTCTCTCTCGATCCTTTACTTCCTCCTCTCCCCTCTCCTCCTCTTTCCTCTCTCTCGATCCTTTACTTCCTCCTCTCCTCCTCTTTTCCTTCCTCTTTCCTCTCTCTTGATCCTTTACTTCCTCCTCTCTCCATCCTTTCCTTCCTCTTTCCTCTCTCTCAATCCTTTACTTCCTCCTCTCTCGATCCTTTCCTTCCTCTTTCCTCTCTCGATCCTTTACTTCCTCCTCTCTCTATCCTTTCCTTCCTGCTCCTCGTCACTCTTCCCTCCTCTCTCCTCTTCATCGTCTCTCTGTATCAGTCGGTGGAGGCGCTGTGTCACGCGTTAGTTTTGATTTATGTTCCATCTTTGATATTGAAAATAACGGGAATGGTGTCCTTGAAAAGAGCGAGAAAACCCAGACAGGAGGAGGCGGAGGAGGAAGAGGAAGAGGAAGAGGAAGTGGAGGTTTGGAGAGAGAGAAGTAAAACAAATAAACCGGAGGACCATATACTCCTCTGCTCTCTCCGTCACGTCACAAGTTAATTCCAGTCCCAGACGCTCGCCGTCAAATTACATCTAATAGCTGATAATTACGCGGAATGGACCTTAATTACCTGTAATGTACCCCCCAAAATCTTAATTCTCCTCCGCCACCCGCCACGTAAATAAACGCCACATCTAATTTGCTTGTTTTGGAGACCGCACGGCGCTCGGTGATGGATATGTGAGGCCTCTGAATCGGCTCAAGTTAATTTGATTCTGGAGGAGCCCGCTGCATTTTTAATGATCCGAGCTCAGCGAGGCGTGAGGAGACGTCGGAGGTGTCACCTCTGATACGACGCCGCGAAGAGGAGGAGGCGTGTTTAAAGTTTATTTTCATATATAAAGAACATCGTAAAGGTCCAGATACTGACGCTGACCCACCGATCTGTAATAATCCTGGAGCCACAGCGATTAATCGATTAGTTGTCAGATAATCAGTCATTTTTTTAAGGAAATAAATGTCCAAATTCTGATTCCAGCTTCTTAAAAATGAATATTTTCTGTTTTCTTTCCTCCTGTGACAATAAACTGAATATCTTTGCATCATCTTCCAGTTCATAACAATTAATAGACCAAACTTTTTCCCCTCGACGGCCAAAAAAAACCTCTCTCGATGCTTTACTTCCTCCTCTTCTTCTCTTTCCTCTATCTCAATCCTTTCCTTCCTGCTCTTCGTCTCTCTTCCTTCCTCTTTCCTCTCTCTCCATCCTTTATAAAGGATGGAGAGTAAATGTCCAAATTTTGATTCCAGCTTCTTAAAAACTGAATATTTTCTGTTTTCTTTCCTCCTGTGACAATAAACTGAATATCTTTGGGTCTGAGGATGTCATCTTCCAGTTCATAACAATTAATAGCCCAAACTTTTTCCCTTCGAAGGACCAAAACTGAAACTGAAACGGTGCCAGAAACAAAAACATTGTGCTTTACTGTTTGGATGCAAAATGGTTCGAGGATTAATGAGAATAGTTAATATTTAAAGACCATTTTTAGCTCACAAAAGATTTGTTTTGGACAAAACAACTAATTGATTAATCGAGGAAAACAGTTATCAGATAATCATTTTAAGATTTTTTTTAAGGAAATAAATGTCCGAATTCTGATTCCAGCTTCTTAAATATGAATATTTTCTGTTTTTTTTTCCTCCTGTGACAATAAACTGAATGTCTTTGACTTCATCTTCCATTTCATAACGACTGATAGACCAAACTTTTTCCCTTCAAGGGACCAAAACGAAAACATTGTGTTGTTTTGTTTAGATGCAAAATGGTTCGAGGATTAATGAGAATAGTTAATATTTAAAGACCATTTTTAGCTCACAACTAATCGATTAACCGAGAAAACAATTGTCAGATTAATCAACAATGACACTGATCGTTGAGGTGTTCACATATACAAATACTGACTCTTTCCAGATAGCAGTGGAGTAAAATTATATAGTAGAATAAAAATAGTAAAGTATATAATCTTGTAATTTTCAAAAACAAAGGACGGACCGGTGAAACAAAAGAATCTGTCAGGTCAACTCTTGTAAAATCAGAATAAATTCTTCCTGCGGAGGTTTTATGAAAGATCCTAAAACTTTCTGACCTCTTCCTAAAAGCTCAATCTGTAATCGTATCGATCGGACACATTTGATTGATCCTCTCACACTCGTGTCGATGACGATCGTCAGCAGCAGAACGAGAATATCGTCATCTTCTTCTTCCTGCAGTTTGTTCTTAATGTCTGCAGGAGAAATCAGAGCCACAGTTTCTATTAGAACAGAAGCAGACGAGAATCCATACAGTTCATCTTTTATTGTTACGCTTTCATCTCCTCCTCCTACACACACACACACACACACACACACACACACACACACACACACACACGAGCACACACACACACACACACACACACAGATCTGGACAAAAAACACACACTCAATCATCACCATCATCTGCCTCCCTCTCCTGCTGAGTGTGTGTGTGTGTGTGTGTGTGTGTGTGTGTGTGTGTGTGTGTGTGTGTTCATGTGTGTGTGTGTGTGTGTGTGTGTGTGTGTGTGTTCGTGGCGAAGCATTGAAAAGAATTTTCTTGTGAAGTTGTTTTTTAAATCATATTTGATTTCATGCATAATTAGCTCGGCCATCAGCAGCCGCCGGGCCGCATGCTGGGTGTTTACACTCCGTCTCACACACACACACACACACACACACACACACACACACACACACATATACGCACACAAATACAACCCAGGTCAGGAAGGGTATACACACTGTAAAGAAATCACTACATTTCTACCTCTCGAGCAACTAAAAGGTGTGCTGCTTACCTGTGTGTGTGTGTGTGTGTGTGTGTGTGTGTGTGTGTGTGTGTGTGTGTGTGTGTGTGTTCTCAGGAGCCCGCGGGCATCTTTCAATTTAGCGACGGAGCGAGGCAGAGCGGAGAACAGAGAGCGAGAGGAGTCGTCTCTGCTTTGCGTTGCCGGAGACTCCTCACTCGCAGTCGGATTAGAAACTTAATTATGTTTTAAAATGATATTTTAATTAAATATGGAGGGAAGCAGAAATGGATTGGCACCCAAAATAATTAATCAAACATCAAAAAAATTAAAAAAACTAAGCGGCGTCTTTCTGCTTCGGCCAGCAGAAAATAAAGTCAGCAGGTCCGTTAGCTCGGCTGAACGCTCGTTTAATTCTTCCTCTCTGTGTTTTTTTTTTTTTTCTCTCTCTGCCTCATAAACACGACCAGATTATTCCCATTCCCACAATGCATTTGTGATGATTACTATATGTAATTAATTATCAGCCCGCTAATTAATGATCAGTATATTCTGTGAGGTCTCCGGTCTGGAGTTTCTTGAATGAGGACACTTCCCGGCTTCTTCATTTCAGCCTCATTGCTGCTAGCAAACATTAATTATAACATTTAAATCCACGTTGTGTTAAACTTCCTGTTGCTGCTGTGATCATTGTGTCACTGTGGCAGCTTGTAGCGTAACGCTGAACTGTTTCTGGTTGGTTTTTGAACTGTCGACAGACATTAACATCGCAAATCTGTCTTTAGCCCCTTTCAGATAGAAAAGGTGGCACATCTGCAGCAAGGTAAAGGCTTCAATGTGCCTCCTTGTCTGTCTAAAAGGGAGGTGTAATATTCCTCCTTTTCCAAACAGCCTCCACTTTTCCTCCTCTGGTAGGCGTCAACATGTGACGTGACGTGAAGCAGGAAGTTGGGCGTGAAGAGAAGCAGGGCAGTTTCTGCTTTTCTCCCAAAATCCTCTTCCCGTTTAACATTGGGGCTTATGGGGCAGTTGCTGGAGTTTGTGTCGGTTAGACGCAGATAATTCAAAAACCGTACATCCTCCCGATAAAGTGGACACGTTGCCAGACAGAAGACAAGTGTGGCTACGTTCTTGGAAAATATCACTATTGTAGTGTGAAATCTGTGGCTAGGATCGTCATCTAAAGAAACATTTTCGGAGAGTTTTTTTCAGGCTCCCCCACTCTGCCAGTTGGTGCTGCGCGAACATTCCGCAATACACACACATTGAAAATCCTGAATTTTTTCGACATCACTCACGATCAATTAAGGGTCACCGTTCAAAAACTAAACATCGTAGAAAGAAAGTTCAAATACAACTCAAATAGATCAGACTTGTGCCTACATTTTAAAGTTTGAATGGTGTCTCTAGGTCAAAGTCTGCCAGAGCAGGAGATGTTTGAAAAACGTTGATGATTTTGCGACTTTTTTGACCCCGTCCCATTCATTCCTTATGGGAAGTTTTTCGCAGTTTTTCTTCAAAATAAGAGCTTTACATTTCACCCCATCGGAGTTTAGAACTGGGTTCTTAGTGGGGGGCTTTTAATTTGAAAGTAGCGACCGCTATTAGCTCGCCGCTACAACAACAAGCGGACAACCAAGACAGCTACAGAGAGCGAGGAGACGCTAGCATCTCCCGGATCTCAGCGGCTTTCCAGCTGCTCATCTTGGTGGATGAAGTGACGAACTGACTGCTGTGATCAGCTGTTTCCTGGTTTTAAAACTCCCGGCTGTGGGTGCGCAGCAGTGCACGTCATCCACACCTCCGCCCATCTCAGCATTTGCCACCACATTGCCGCCTCGGATTTACAGCAATGGAGGCACAAATAAGTGTAACGTTACCCTCCGAGGGGCAAAACTGGTGGAACAAAACAGACCACCAATTTGCCGCCTTCTGTCTAAATCCGCGGAGCGAGCCGCCAAAAGGACGGCAGATTGGTGGCTTACTGCCCAGAATAAAAACGGCTAGTGATTAAACTTATAAGTCCCGTTAAGATCGCTTGACTGTTTTCAGCAATGCAGTTCAGCTCCCAGCCTCTAGTTTGTTTTGAATCATTAGACCTCACCCCAGTTTTGTAACTGTTCGTACTTCTTCTGATACCACTTTAAATAAATTTAAACCAGCAATGCAGTTTAGTACCCAGATAAATCTCAAGTCGTGCAGTTTAGCTCCAGACCTTTAGGACATTTTGCATTCTTCAACCCCACTTTTCTAACTATTCATATATAGATATTACAATTCTAGCAATTCAGTTCAGCGCCATCTTTTCAACATCTAGGAATCTCACTGCCGTTCCCTCAGAAACGGCTTTCTTTAGTTGAAAATAGCGATGTGGTTGCTCGCATACGATGCTAACAGAGGCCTGTTCGTTCTGATGAAACAATCTTGAGTACAACTTCGATTATAGAAATAAAACAATCCGTCCATCCGTGGGTTTCCTTCTCTCTCCGTCTGCTTCGTCGTTGGTTTCTGTCTGATTCTCAAACAGTTTGGCGACTGACGGAGGGATGGATGGATGGATGGATGGATGGATGGATGGATGGATGGACGGATGGATGGAGTGGAGGAGGGATGAGCGGAGGAGAGAGGGAGATGATAGAGGCAATCAATATTTCTAGCATTCTAATTAAAGCCTCTCTGTGGAATAAATCCATGTAATTATCAGTAAATGAAATACAAGGTCACTCTACCTGACGGAGGGATGGACGGAGGATGACGGAGGCTCGGACGGAGGGGAAAACAACAGCGGAGGATGTTTAGCTGTGTGATTTCTGCTGACTTTAATGTTTAATTTTCTATTATTTCGGGGGATTTCTATTGTTTCGGAGGATTGGTTTTCTTAAATTAACCTCACTTTTCACGGGAATGTCTCCACATCTTTACAATCTCCTACCTTTTCTTCTAACACCTCGACTTCCAGAACATCTTCATGTCTTTTAAAATGTCCTCACTTTTACTAAAATCTCACTGCTTTACAAAAAAAGTGGGAACTTTTCAAATCGTCCTCGCTTCTCTAAAAATCTCTACAACTCAAATATCCCGAAGTTCCCAAAATGCTCTCGCTTTACCAAATGTCCTCCGCTTTTTTACTCACTTTCCACAAAAAATTCACACACATATACACACATATACACACATATATACACACATTTACACACACATATACACACAAAGGCAGCGAGGTCGGGAAGTGAAGACATGCAGAGAAATTGAATCTCACCTGGAGCCGTCTGGACCGACTCGAGTTATTTATCACTGGAACAATGTTAATGAAACACTGAAGCTGGCTGTGTGTGTGTGTGTGTGTGTGTGTGTGTGTAGATGATCCGGCGTACTCCACCTTTTCTGCGGTGTTTAGATAAAAACTCCCGATGAGTCGACGGAGGAAGATAAACACTAAATAAATGACTGAACTCTCAGCTGGAGACTTCAGATGTTTTCCATCTTCTCTCTCTCGCTCCGTTTCTTTACTCTCTTCTATCCTCGACTATCTGTTCGGTGTGTGTGTGTGTGTGTGTGTGTGTGTGTGTGTGTGTGTGTGTTCAGTTGAATAGAAACACAGTAGAATAGAATAAAGCGACCTTGTCTGTCATTCAGCGTCTCTGAGCCAATCAGAGTCGTTTCCACCTGCACGCTGCCGCGTCTTTAACCAATAAACCGTATTGTTCTCTGTCTTTCTATCTGTGTGTGTGTGTGTGTGTGTGTGTGTGTGTGTGTGTGTGTGTGTGTGCGAGCAGAGACTACAGAGATGTTATTGATTTTCTCAGGTGATCATCATTTTCTCTCCGCTCTCTCTCTCTCTCTCGTTGGGCTGTTTGACGTTTTTTCTTAATAGTGTTTTAGGTCTGCATCACTAGAGCATGCTGGGAGATCAGCTAATTTCGCACCGAGACGTGTGTGTGTGTGTGTGTGTGTGTGTGTGTGTGTGTGTTTAAGATGCTGACTCTCAGACTATAAAGGTCAGCAGAGGAATGTCGTCTCTTGTGAAACAGCGACTGCCGAAGTGCTTTTGAGCAAACTGAAGCGTCTGAACCTGGAAATTAAGATCCCAGATTCTCCTGGAAGATTTTCAGCTTGTTGAGTTTGGATCATTTGAATTTTTACCTACTGGCTTCATTTAAATCCGTCTGTTCTTGGATGTTTGCAGATAATCAGAGCTGCAACTTATGTTATTTTCTCGATTGATCGATTAGTTGTTTGGTATTAAAGGTGTTAAAATGGTGATAAATGTCGATCAGTGTTTCCCAACATGACGTCCTCAAATATCTACCACAGATGTGACTAAGTTGTAGAAGTGTTCTGAGAGACGAGGAAAGAAACCTTTAACATTATTCAAACTGATAAATCAGGTATCGTAATAGTTCCAGTTGATCGTTTCCAACTAATCGATCGAGTGTTTAGTCGTTGCAGATCTTTACATTATTGTCATAAACAAACATTTACAGCTTTTAAAACTTACTGACATAAATTTAAAGATAACAGTGTCCAGACACTCAGAGCTGCTGCTGCTGACCTCTGTGGATTATAAAGCGATTTAAATGATCATTGATCACTGATGGCTGCTGGAAAACCAACCGACCAATCAGAGCTGGTGGGAAAAATTCAAAATGCAGACGTCACTTTTTTTTTACCGGAGCCAGAAAACATGACATGAACCTGGTTGGATGCTTTAAATTAAAAAAACTGAAGTCTACGACAGAAGTGACATCATCGGGACAGATGTGTAAATCGCTCCTGATTGGTTTAAAACCTGCAGAAGCTGATTGATCATGAAGACAATTTTCCGACAATTGTTTGGTGTCTGATGGAGCTGAAGTTTAAATTTACATTTGGTTCATCCTCGTAGATTTTTCCTTTAACACTTAGCGAGGTCGACAACAAGTTCAAAAAGAAAAGCTTTTGGAGACGAGTGAACGTCCACGTGTCGCGTTAAAACAGTAAACAAATGAAAACGCGAGAATATAATCAGAATCTTATGCCGTTTTTCCACCGACAGTACCAGCTCGCCTCGGCTCGGCTTAGCGTTTCCATCTAGAATTAGTATCTCTTCAACGTGGGCGGGTCGTCATCAACGTGGGCGGGTCGTCATCAACGTGGGCGGGTCGTCTTCAACGTGGGCGGGTCGTCATCAACGTGGGCGGGTCGTCATCAACGTGGGCGGGTCGTCATCAACGTGGGCGGGTCGTCATCAACGTGGGCGGGTCGTCATCAACGTGGGCGGGTCGTCTTCAACGCGGGCGGGTCGTCATCAACGTGGGCGGGTCGTCATCAACGTGGGCGGGTCGTCTTCAACGTGGGCGGGTCGTCTTCAACGTGGGCGGGTCGTCATCAGTGACGTACTTATCCACGCGACACATAAACAGGGCTAGCTGTGGGCGACGCAAAACACGTCCACCTTTTCATTTCCTGTCGCACCATCAAGCTCGTTCTGGATGCGTCTTCAGCGACAACACTCAGGAGCGTCTCCACCTCTGCCACGGTCCACGCCGTGTTCCTGCGCATTGTTCCTTCCATGTAATCGCTATGTTGACTGAACGCAGATGCTAGTTTTTAAAGGTAGCGGGCGTCAGGCTCGGACGTCGCGCTCGTCACGAGTCGTCAAGTGGCGTCGCTCTCTGTCCAATCAGTGGCCGGCTGCCAGCTTACGTCACACAGAAGTATCAGCTCAGCTCGGTTGGAACTTATACGGAGGTGATACTAAAAAAGCTCCACTTTAGCAGGTACCAGGTACCAGATTTCAGTAATGGGAACGCAAAAAAGGCGAGCTGAGTCGAGGCGAGGCGAGCTGGTACTGTCGGTGGAAAAACGGCAATATTTATAGCTTCTGTAATTCATGAAATCTGCAACTTTAAAAACACAAAACTCTTCATTTAAAGTCTCGTTTTACATATTTAAAGATGAATATGTTTCCTGTAGAAGCTTGTGAGTCTGCGTGTTGTTTCGTCACATATATAATAATAATATATAAGTTATTGTGCTGTGATAACTTTTCCATCAGTCATGTTGAACACGTCGTCTCTCACTCAGTGCGGTTTGAGATGAAGATATTTGGCAGGCAGCGGTGGCGGCGGCGGCGCCCGGCGCTGGGGGCAGGTGTTACAGCAGCGCCCATTAATACAGCTAATTAACATTAGCCACTATTCTAATTAACACGCAAACTAATTAGGAAATAATTAACCAACATAAAAAAGAATCTGATGTTAATGAGAAAGACGGAGAGACGAGGTCGAGGCGACGTCGCAGACAGACACGCCGCAGAGCGGAGGAGACGACAGGGGGGATTGTGGGAGTTTTAGAAGGAGGTGAGGATCAGTGGGGTTTGTTGTCTGCGGCGCCGACAGCGGGCCGAACACGGGACGAGCAGGTCCGGTGGGAGAACAGTGAGATGTGACTGTGAAACATCTGGACGGTTCTGAGCTTCAGTCTCTGGTTTAATCTTCATTCTGCTTTTTCTTCTTCTTCACTTCTTCTACTTTTTCTTCTCCACCTCCATCCGCTAGAGTTCATAAGATCTAGAGATTTTCATAAGATCAGAATAACAGTCCGACCCAGAACCAGACTAAGAGAAAAAAAAAATATTTTGGAGGGCAAATTACGAGAATAAAGTCAAAATATTACGAGAAAAAAGTCAAAATATTACGAGAAAAAAGTCAAAATATTACGAGAATAAAGTCAAAATATTACGAGAATAAAGTCAAAATATTACGAGAATAAAGTCAAAATATTACGAGATTAAAGTCAAAATATTACGAGAAAAAAGTCATAATATTATATATGTATATATTTTTTTTATTTATTTTTTCCCCTTGTATTATTATTACATTATTCTCGTATTATTACGACTTTATTCTCGTAACATTACGACTTTATTCTCGTAATTTCCCCCCAATTTTTTTTTTTATTTATTTATTTTTTTCCTCTTAGTATGGCCCTAATACTCCGTAGAGTGTTAACTCTGGGTCACCTACAAGTCTACAAGTTCTGAGATCTTTGCGTCAAAGCTTCGGAAGAAAGAAGCTCGAGTAAATGATTTTTATCTTTATATATGTATGAGTCAAACTTCCCTCTGCCGTTAGCGTCCACAGCGAGTTTACGGGTCGAGGTTCTGGAGTTCTGCCAGTCTGTTCAGCAGATGTGATGAGTGGATCTTTAGCCGAGCTCATCTTCAGAACCGCCACAGTTCTGCAGAATCAAACCCAGGCTGAGAAAAGATCAAAATACCAGCCGGTCACAGTTTCTCTCTTTCTGGAGTCCACCGCCTGCAGAAATGTGTGTGTGTGTGTGTGTGTGTGTGTGTGTGTGTGTGTGTGTGTGTGTGTGTGTGTGTGTGTGTGTGTGTGTGTGTGTGTGTGTGTGCATGTGTGTGTGTGTGTGTGAGCTCTACAGCTGTTCTTGATGACAATTTCTTCCTCAAATTCCTCGCTCAACTTCTCGCCACCGCTGCAGTTTATCTCTTTGTTTTTCTTTCTTTCTGATACAAAGTGAACGAGGAGGAGGAAGAGGAGGAGGAGGAGGAGGAGGAGGAGGAGGAGAGGGAGGAGGTTAGGACAGGTCAGGGGTCAGGGAGGAGGAGGAGGAGGAGGAGGAGGAGGAAGAGGAGGGGGACAGGGAGGAAGAGGAGGAGGAGGGGGAAGAGGAGGGGGACAGGGAGGAAGAGGAGGAGGAGGAGGAGGAAGAGGAGGAGGAGGAGGAGGAGGAGGAGGAGGAGGAGGAGGAGGACAGGGAGGAGGTTAGGACAGGTCAGGAGGAGGAGGAGGAGGATGAGGAGGAGGAGGAGGAGAAGGAGGAGGAGGAGGAGGAGGAGGAGGACAGGGAGGAGGTTAGGACAGGTCAGGGGTCAGGAGGAGGAGGAGGAGGAGGACAGGGAGGAGGAGGAGGAGGAAGAAGAAGATGAGGAGGAGAAGGAGGAGGATGATGAGGAGGAGGACAGGGAGGAGGTTAGGACAGGTCAGGAGGAGGAGGAGGAGGAGGAAGAAGAGAGAGGAGGAGGAGGAGAAGGAGGAGGATGAGGAGGAGGAGGACAGGGAGGAGGTTAGGACAGGTCAGGGGTCAGGGAGGAGGAGGAGGAGAAGGAGGAGGATGAGGAGGAAGAAGAGGAGGAGGACAGGGAGGAGGAGGTAGGACGAGGAGGAGGAGGAGGAGGAGGAGGAGGAGGAGGAGGAGGAGGAGGACAGGGAGGAGGTTAGGGAGGAGGAGGAGGAGGAGGAGGAGGACAGGGAGGAGGTTAGGGAGGAGGAGGAGGAGGAGGAGGAGGAGGAGGAGGAGGAGGAGGAGGAGGAGGACAGGGAGGAGGTTAGGAGGAGGAGGAGGAGGAGGAGGAGGAGGAGGAGGAGGAGGAGGACAGGGAGGAGGTTAGGACAGGTCAGGAGGAGGAGGAGGAGGAGGTGAGGAGGAGGAGGAGGAGGAGGAGGAGGAGGTTAGGACAGGTCAGGAGGAGGAGGAGAGGAGGTGAGCTGGAGGTTTGTTTAGTTGATTTTAGCTTCAGATGAAACGCTCAGTGGAAACATCTGGACAGCACAACCAGCCTGCGGACAAGACACACACACACACACACACACACACACACACACACACACACACACACACACACACACACACACACACACACACACACACACACACACACACACACACACACACACTTGTATCTCTGTGCTGCAAATGTTCAGATTCATATGAACTGTTCATCGTTTTGTTTGTAACCTGCCGCCTCTGTGTGTCTCACATCTGTTCTGGTCTGATTGTCATAAACTGAAACGGTTTACTGTGTGTGTGTGTGTGTGTGTGTGTGTGTGTGTGTGTGTGTGTGTGTGTGTGTGTGTGTGTGTGTGTGTGTGTGTGTGTGTGTGTGTGTGTGTGTGTGTGTGTGTGTGTGTGTGTGTGTGTGTGCGTGCGTTCTTGTATCGCTGGCAATTATTTATTCGGCCCCTCAAAGATGAAAGCGGAGCATTCACTCAACTGCGTCGCACAAATCAAACTGTATTACAGTATCGACACGCACAGGTGTGTGTGTGTGTGTGTGTGTGTGTGTGTGTGTGTGTGTGTGTGTGTGTGTGTGCTGGATGCAGCCCTCTCATATCCATTATTGATCCTATATCATTACCCACTGCTCCGCTCTATCAAGACAAAAACACCCTGTTATTGGAATATCTCACCTCCAGTATTGACCTGCGACACACACACACACACACACACACACACACACACACACACACACACACACACTGATGTCTCTAGAAATTAACATCAGATGTGGATTGGCAGGACGAACCTCTCTGACTGATTAAAACCTTGTTTTTTTACATCATTACTATCAGTTTTAATATTTTTGTCCTTGTTCTGTTGTTTTTATATCACATAATATTATATATCATATATTATATAATATTATATATCATATATTATATAATATTGTATAATATATAATATATGATATATATAATATTATATATTATATTTCTAATGATGGTCACATGATGTTCTGAAGTTAAGATACTGAACAGATGAAGCTGATTATTTAACCTTATTGTGCCGACGACTCGTCTCGCTGCCTTCAACAACAGCTGGAAAACAAACCGACTGACTTTTCCACAGTCGAACATTAAAACCTTTCAATCTTCCGTCCACCTGCTCGTTGACGACCTGCAGAAATCTTCCAGCGATGTTTCTGGGCGTCGCTCGCGGCAACAATCAGCGCGGTCGGCCGACGGGCCGGAGCTCATTCATGTTTCTGTCAGAGCGAAGACGAGGCCGAGGCGACACCGCCGGCGCCGCCGGACGCTTCAAACCCAGCTGACTCTCAGCGTCTGCAGCCGAGATGTGACGAGCCATCACACCGTCCTCTAATACAGCGTGACTCTGTGACATGATTGATCGGTTGATTGATTCCCGTATCGACTTATCAGCTGATAGCTGCTTTTTAATGAGTGGTGTGGAGGAGCAGACGATGTGTTTTGGATCCTGCAGTGCGTCTGTACGCTGCTGCTGCGGCTCGCCTCTCGGTCCGAACACCGCTGTTTGATTGGCAGTTATAGCCCCGGGAAAACCCCAGGAGACACACACACACACACACACACACACACACTTGGACCGTGCACACACACACGTTGGGGATCGAGGCACATTTTCACGGTAGCAAATCAACCAGCGCGCTTGCCAAGAAAACACACACAAACAAACACACACACATACATATATTTTTTGAAACATGAAAACATGCAGTAAAGACACACACACACACACACACACACACACACACCAACACACACACACACACCTCGAGGGAGATGTACTTGTGAGGGTTTCCAGGGATGCTGGGTAAATTGGCCCCGACATGTAAACAAAAAGCCCCAAAATGACTTGATTCAGCACATCCAAGAGCTACACACACACACACACACACACACACACACACGCATGGCTGTGTGTGTGTGTGTGTGTGTGTCAGGGGACGTCTCCATATTCATCAAATGAGACAGATTCTTATTGATTCTTGTGTCTATTAGCAGCGTTAAAGACGAGACTGGAAACACTGGATTCAGCCATTTACATCCGATATATCACACACACACACACACACACACACACACGATACAGCCAGTTAGGGGAGAAAATAGACAAAATATTGTATTCTATTTGATCTGAATTTGTTTGTGATCTCACTTTCACCATCAACTTGTAACTCGTGCAGACGGTCTCCCTGTCCTGACGACATACGACCCGTTAGCATCTCTGTAAACTCCACACATGAAGCGACCTACAGTCGGATCTTCTCGCTAGAGGCGACAGTGCTGCGACCTTACCACTGACCAAGTTAAATCTGATGGTCAGCACTGTTGTTACCATCATTCAGTCTGTCCACAATCCTTCCAACAACTCATTTCTACCTCACAGAGGCACTAGAGGAAAAAGTCTGAGGGTCGTGAACGTCACCATGTTGCTAACATTGAAATATCTAAGAAACTTTACACTTATTTTGTCCTCCAGTCCATCTTTTCCCTTTTCCCAGCTTTCTCGAGATAAATAACCACTGACGTTTCAAAATAAATGTGACATGATTCAGATTTCTTGGTAAGGCAAGGCAAGTTTATTTGTATAGCACAATTAATACACAAGGCAACTCAAAGTGCTTTACAGAATCGTAAGAAGACATTAAAAATTGCATATAAAAAAAACATTTAAAAACAAGTTAGAATACATCAAGAAACAAAACATTAAACAAGTTAAGAGAAGGGGAAGTAGGCTAAAATAGAAAAGGTTACAAGACTAGAAAATAAAAATCACAGTGCAGTTAAAAGCTTTAAAATGGCTTCAGTGAAAAGCAGCGGCAAACAGAAAGGTCTTCAGTCTTGATTTAAAGGAGGTGAGAGTTGGAGCAGACCTGCAGTTTTCAGGAAGTTTATTCCAGATACGTGGTTCATAATAACTGAACGCTGCTTCTCCATGTTTAGTTCTGACTCTAGGGACTAAAAGCAGACCTGAACCTGAAGACCTCAGAGGTCAGATTAGAAATATATCTTGGCCCGAAACCGTTCAGTGCTTTATAAACCAATAGCAGGATTTTGGTGTTAAACCCGGGATGAGCTGTGAGGCTGAGGTCTTCACCATCTTCTCTCCTGTGGAGCTCAAAAATAAACTTAACTGTTGCTCCTACGAACATTAATAAACAGAAAACATTGATCTGTACGCCTCTGACCAAATTAAGTAACTTCAGAAGGTCTCAGGTAACGGAGGAGATGAAGATATCATCTCCTTTCAGCCGAGCTTAGCTTTCATAGCATGAGTCAGCTGTTTTGGCACATGATCAGCACCTCGGACAGCTCTCATCACACCAAGTGTGTCAGGTGATAATTTAGCAAAATTAGAGTTTTGTTTTTGGAAAGTTTTGGGTAGAACGTCGTCACAACGTTTGGAAACGATGCTCAACAGTTAAAGAATAAGACACAGGATATAAAACACACACACACACACACACACACACACACACACAGTTCATCTCTGTGTGTCAGATGTGTAACGATGGCTCACGGAGGTATGTACATTTTTGTTTTGATCCGTTTTAACAGTCCAGTAGAAGAAGACAATGCACAATCAGCAACACACACACACACACACACACACACACACACACACACACACACACACACACACACACACACACACACACACACACACACACACACTCTTAACAGATGGAGCCATGAGTCTAGTTTGAAGAGAAATAATTTCTGACAGAAATCCTTGAAGATCCTTCAGACTGGGAAGCAGCCCAACTCATCACTCTGTGTGTGTGTGTGTGTGTGTGTGTGTGTGTGTGTGTGTGTGTGTGTGTGTGTGTGTGTGTGTTTCAAACAGACACTGTGTTCCAGTCCTGTGTCCTCAAGGCGTCCAGGAGAAATTGCTTCACTCTGGTTGTGCATGTGTTGTGTGTGTGTGTGTGTGTGTGTGTGTGTGTGTGTGTGTGTGTGTGTGTGTGTGTGTGTTTCATTATGGCTGTAGTCAGCTGTTAGGTATGAAAAAGTCAATTACGACCATAAGATTGCGTTCGCTTGCTCTCGCTGCAAACTTTGGAAACGACGAACTGAATAAATAACCGAGTGAGTCTCAAACTGTGAAACTGACTCAGTTACTGACTGACTCACTGACTGACTGACTTACTGACTGACTGACTCACTCACTGACTGACTCACTGACTGACTGAATCACTGACTGACTCACTGACTGACTGACTCACTGACTGACTGACTGACTGAATCATTGACTCACTGACTGACTGACTGACTGACTGACTGACTGAATCACTGACTGACTGACTGACTGACTCACTGACTGACTGACTGACTGAATCACTGACTGACTGACTGACTCACTGACTGACTGACTCACTGACTGACTGACTGACTGACTGACTGACTGACTGACTGACTCACTGACTGACTGACTGACTGACTGACTGACTGACTGACTCACTGACTGACTGACTGACTGTCTCACTGACTGAATCACTGACTGACTGACTCACTGACTGACTGACTGTCAAACTCACTGACTGACTCACTGAATTACTGACTCACTGACTGACTGACTGACTGACTCACTGACTGACTCACTGACTGACTCACTGACTGACCGACTGTACTGAATCTCTGACTGACTGACTCACTGACTGACTCACTGACTGACTGACTGACTGACTGACTCACTGACTGACTGTCTCACTGACTGAATCACTGACTCACTGACTGACTGACTGACTGACTCACTGACTGACTCACTGACTGACTGTCTCACTGACTCACTGACTGACTCACTGACTCACTGACTCACTCACTGACTCACTGTCTCACTGACTGACTGACTGACTGACTGAATCACTGACTGACTCAGATTTCACGCAGATTGAAATAACGAAGAATAGTTTTGTCTTTTGGAGAAAGACACGTAAAGGATGAACAGTGAGGTGAGGGTTAAATCCACCTCTCTGATTGGCTGTCCGTCTGTAAGCACACATGTGATTAATCACCCGATCACCTGGCGGCTGCAGGTAAAGGTCGTCTCACCTTACAGTAGGACGTCTCTTGATAAATGTGTCCCGTCCACTCTGAACAAAGACGTCTGTTCTTACTCTTAAACCAGACGACTCTCGAGTGTAATTCTGGGCCCGGATTCGGAGTTATGAGCCGCACGAAGGAACAAATTAGCAAAGAAAAGAACAATCTAACCAGCTAATGAACAACTCGACTGATTTACTGACTCACTGACCGACTAACCAGCCAGCAAACAGCCTGCAAGGAGACGCAGCCGAGAGGGAAGCAGCGCCGGGTAATGAATGAAAAGTGGAGAGACATTTAGACAAAGTGAGGAGAAATTTCTCTGAGAGCTTCCAGTTAGTTTCATTTCTGTAACAGACACACACACAAACAAAACATACCGAGCCACACACACCTTGATAACACACACACACACACAGATGCAGGCGGCGCTGTTGATTGTGTATTGCCTGTTTGTTTATTAGCTCCCTGATTGAGCGGCTCTGCCTTCCACAGATTGGATGACCTTTCCAGATCCTTCCGCCGAGTCCGCTAAGTAGATCGGACGGCGAACGCGACGCGGCGACACTTTATTCAGATTGTTACAGAATGAAGGAAAAAAAAAGAAGCTTGGCGGTCATGAGTGTGTGTGTGTGTGTGTGTGTGTGTGTGTGTGTGTGTGTCGCTGTTTGTACACACTCACTCTGCCTTCATTGGTTCAATTGAAGCCTCATCTCCATATAGTTTGTATGCAATTACATCTGAGCGGCGCGCTGAGTGCCTCTATATGATTGTGTCTGGATACTGAGTGCGACCGCCTGCGTGTGTGTGTGTGTGTGTGTGTGTGTGTGTGTGTGTGTGTGTGAAGGATAATTTGTGAAAGAGAAAGAGCAGCGATTCATGCTCGATGTGTGTATATGTTTATTTTGTGTGTGTGTGTGTGGCTTTATGGGAACATTTGTGCAGACGTGATGGTGTGTGTGTGTGTGTGTGTGTGTGCCAGAGAAAAGCGGTTCATGCTAAATGTGCGTGTGTGGTTTTATGGGTAATTTGTGTTAGCGGTGTGTGTGTGTGTGTGTGTGAAATCTGAAGGGGGATATACATCTATATGCATATACATGTACGTAGGGATATACGGGTGAGTGTGTGTGAGTGTGTGTGAGTGTGTGTGAGCCCGGATGAGAGCGCGGGATAAGCGTGGAGTGTGTTTCTAGTGGCTTGTTGGCCGCTCGCGGGGCTTTAAAGGGCACGTCCGTCAAAATATGGCACCGCGGAATCTCATTCATCTGCAATAAACAGCTAATCACACTCAGAGGGACGAGAGATCCCACACACACACACACACACACACACACACACACACACACACACACACACACAACCTCTGTTCGCCTTCAGAGGACGAGCACCTGACAGTCATCAAGGTGATTCGCTGTGTTGCTTTACTTTGAGTCGGCTCATCAGCGAATGACACGTGAAGGGCAGCTCCCGAGCTCGTGCGAATAATACGTACACGACACGTCGGCGTAAAGACGACACTCCTACGTCTGGGAAAAGTCGTTTACGGTGGTTGGTGTTGAAGTTTCACTCGTTCGTCGTACGTGGTGCCACAAACCGGTGCACACAAGTCTTACGAAGGCAGCTCGTAGCGCCCCCTGTAGGCTACTGCAGTGTTCGTTATATCTAGCTTTTCTTGTTCCAGGTGCAAAAAATAAAAAATTATTAAAAACGTTTCATCTTTTCGTCGCTTAAACCTTAAAATGAGAAAGTTTGTCCCGCTAAAGGAAACGTCACGGGTCATTAAATTCTAAAGGGTTGGTCAGGAAATAAACGTTTATTAGATGATTATATTATTGGCCCAGTATCCAGGATATTAAGGCCCCCACACACCGGCTCCGACGACTTCCTTATCCGACCACTCCGTCGGATCCGTTCGGTAGAAAAGTAGCATTGAAACACACCGCCCCGGCTACACAGCAGCGTATACGTTCTGCGCCTGCGTGAAATGCAATAAGTCTCCTAAACATCGGGTGGCGCTAGTCTCGTGCCAGTCACCCAAAACATAAAAACAGGAAATGACAGAACGGAGTGCGGACCGTAGCTTATCAACACAAAGCACACACAGTGTTAGCTCGGCATTACTTGCGTGATGTCGTATTACGGTGGTCTCTCTTCCACCAGGGCAGCCAGCTGCTCCTCAAAGTCCTCGGTCCACACAGCCATGGCTTCCAAACATACGCTGGTTTATCCCCAAAATAACGAACGGTGAAGTGTTGTTTGTAACTCTGTGCCGTCTCTGTTTATGTGGTTTGTTTACCGTCGTCACTTCCGCCGCCCCTCCCACACGCCGCGCTGATTCGGTGGCACGCCGCCAATCAGAATGGTCACTGAACAGCTAGCTAACAACCAATCAGAGTATCCGACGGCGTCCAACCTCAGACGGCCGACTTTGCATGTTCAGTCGGATCAGACGCAGCTGAACACACCGAACAGAATAGCTCCCGAACTCGTCCGACTCTCTCCGAACGCTTCAGACGTCCGACGTCGGACCCGGTGTGTGCCGACCTTTAAGATATAATATGCAACATTTCTGCATTAAAATGTCTAAAATGGACAATATTTTATTGAGTTATGTTCTCAGATCATCCCAGTTTTTTCCAACAATGTTCAAACCCACAGAAAGTATCAAGTTGTTTGCAGATGATACTGTGAGAGAGCGAGAAACAAACTAAATATAGAACATCATGTCGTCTGCAAACCTGTTTACCGCCCTGACAGCAGTGGTGGTTGTTTAACAAGAAAGACAACATCTCCCATAATCCCACAGACATCAAACTAACTCTTGTTTCAATGCTTTGATTTGAGAGACTCCTGGTCAGAGACGTAATACATAATTTGCTACTAGAGCAAAGAATGGTTTCCTTTCCAGATCATGAATATCTTCATGATGTCGTGTGATTGACGCCTCCACGTCCTGCTTTGTGTCTTCCAGGCGGAGCTGTTCTCCAGTCAGTGTGAAGCCCAGCGAGCCGCCCTCGAGCAGATGGCCATCAAGCTGAGGAGCCTGCAGTACCCGTCGCCGGCCAGCAGGAGGCACTACAGCCAGCTGGCCCGGAACAACAGGTAAACACACGAGTAGACGTTTTAACAGAGCGAGACAACCCGGCACGTTCAAGAATTCCATCGGTCGCTGGGAACGATGTTGTTAGCTCTTGTTTTTAAGCATTACACAGTATTTTGAACGTGCAGACACTGAAGCGACACGTCCACAGATAGAAGTTGAACACAAGTGTTTGTGAGACTTTCCAACTTCAACAGAGCGACGAGTCATGCTACGTAGCATTGATCGACCCACACAAGTTCGTTGTTCTGAGGGCTGCTGGGTCCGAAACGTTCATATAAGACAATAACGTGCTTGACGGATCCATCTGAGATTCTTGAGCCTGTAGACAGATCTACAACCAATCAGAATCAAGCGTCAGAGTCTCAGGGAAGTCTGTCTGAATGTGAGCGGACCAACAGAACCAGGAAGCAAACTGCACTCTTAGAAATAAAAGTTCCAAGTAGAACCATATAAGGTTCTTCGGCTTGTCCTCATGGGAGAACCCTTTTTGGCTCCAGGTAGAACCTTTTATAAAGGTGGAGTGTTCTACCTAGAACCCAACATACAGGGTTATACCTAGAACTGTGTGTGTAAGGTTCCACCCAGAACCTCCCATGAGAGGTTCTACAAAGAACCCATACAGGATCTTATACCCATGCTTTCAACAATCCCTGAAGAACTCTTTCTCCAAAAAAGGGTTCTCTGGATCAAAATGGTTCTTACTGGAACCGTTAGTGTTACCAAGAACCCTTTTAAAACCCTTTAATCAGGAAAGGGTTTTTAAAGGGTTCTCTGAATCAAAATGGTTCTTACTGGAACCGTCAGTGTTACCAAGAACCCTTTAAAAACCCTTTATTCAGGAAAGGGTTTTTAAAGGGTTCTCTGGATCAAAATGGTTCTTACTGGAACCGTTAGTGTTACCAAGAACCCTTTTAAAACCGTTTCTTTGGGAAAGAGTTTTTCAGAAGCAAATGGTTCCAGGTAGAACCTCAGCCCTTGTAGAAGAACCCTTTTGGAACCCTTATTTCTAAGAGTGTGGGAACAGACGGAGACGGTTATCGTCCCTTAAGCTGAGCGAACAGACGTCCTCGTAGGACATGTTGGGGTTGATGGTCCTGTCTTTGGAGCAGCAGATGAAATGTTGGTCAAGCAACCCTCATTTCCACCGCTGAAGTGCTTTTGAGCAGCACATGTACGTCCCGACAGCTTAACGTCTGCGTCGGAGTGACGGGGCCTCGAACGTCCACGTCACGTAACGACGTTCTCTCTCACGGCATCGATGAATAACAGACGAATGGAAAGAGACAAAATGGACGATTAGTTTCTGTTGTGATGAGAAGGACAGGAGGAAGAAGACGACACACAACAGCACAGGAACATGTGACGCACACAGACACACACGGTCCGGTGTAATCACGCACACACACACACACACACACACACACACACACACACAGTTTGAGTGTTAACAGCAGTAATCTGGTGTGGCCAGGCTCGGCTCGGCGAGCGCCGTCTTTGGTCACGCTGCCTGTCGGCGTTTCATCCGCGGCTTTGAGGAGCCTCCCTCCGCGGTTATCGCTCACACGCAGGGCACACACACACACACACACACACACACACACACACCGACGCACAAAGTTGTGTGTATGCAAATTGCTCACTCCGAGTCTGTAGTATGTTTTTGTTCTGCGGACTTTGTTGGTGTTGTCAATGTGTCGTCACAGTGAATTACATGAAGGATGTGGTGTGTCCTCGGTGCAAGTACTCACACACACACACACACACACACACACACACACACACACACACACACACACACACAGACACACACAGGGAAACACTGGTTTTGTTTGTGTTCTTCGGTCCTCTGTGGACGCTGTAATGTTTCAGTAATTCACACTGGATGTGTTGGACACTAATTGGTTATTCATATATTAGTTGCTGCTCTTCAGATTTACATTCTGTATGTGTGTGTGTGTGTGTGTCTGTGTGTGTGTGTGTGTGTGTGTGTGTGTGTGTGTGTGTGTGTGTGTGTGTGTGTGTGTGTGTCCAGTGCAGCGGCGTGTGGGATGAGTTTCGTATTAATTGGATGTTGCATGTTTTTTTGGTTTTTTTCCGAGTTCAGCTCAGTTGAGATTTCTGGTTTTGGTTCAGTTGGAAAGAAAATGAAGGTCAGACTGAATTATTTACCGATCGCACACAAAAATATCTCAATTCTGAGCGAACGGCGAAAGAAAAAATGTAATAAAGACGGAATAAAACATCGCTTTTTTAAATGTATATACAGCTAAAAAACGCTCAATAAATGTCTCCTTCTATTGAATGTTTACTGATTTAATTTTTATTAATTAGTAAGAAGAAAAATATAACTCTCCGATTAGTTTTTAAGGGTTTAACAGATGTTTCTAAATTAAAAATGATCCAAATTGATGAGCATGTTTTCTCACACATAAAAGAAAATAAATAGAAGTTTGTTTTTTTATTGTGACGGACACGTGAAGCAGCTAAAACCTAAAAATAGCGTGTCCAAGAAATATCGATCATTTAATTAATTTATTATCAGCAAAATGATCTTAAAACTCTCCCATTTAATTGATAATCTGTGTCTGAAAAACACCAGTGAATGAGCCGATGAATAAATAAATTAATGATGGAATAAGAAAAAGAAGTGAATGAATGTTTTAATAAACGAGTGACCGATGATGAAACCAATTAATTAATGTCTGGAGCGAGTGACTGGGTGAATAAAGAGATAAATAAATGAAATAAACGAGAGAGTAACGTCAGAACGAGGTGAGCGGATGAGTCTCCGTCCTGCTCGTCTCCGGCTTCAGCGTCTCCGTATGAATCCATTAGAAAGACGAGTGTCACTGAATCGCCTCATAAATCCGGCAGAGCCTCTGACTGAAAGGTGACGGCTGCCGATATGACTCATTCAACCTTTCACTCCATCACTCCTCTTCCTCATAAACCTCCTTTTCTTTTATTTAGTTTAGTTTCATCTTCGTCTCCATCTTCCTCCTATAACTCCTCTCTCCATCCTCACTATGTTCCTCCTCCTCCTCTTCCTCGTCTCCTTCCTGCTGTATGGAGGATGATGAATTAGAGACAGTGGTTACAGCTGCTATCGTCGTCGCAGCAGCAGGCAGCAGAAAGAGAGAAAAGTGGAGGATGAGAGTAAATCCATCCATTTAAGGCCGACTGGAAAAAAGAGTGCAAGAGTGTTAAAACCAACACGTCTGATCGGAAACAAACAAATCGAACAAACGCTTTTAAAAAGGTGAAATTCTGCAGCTCGTTCTCTGATTCACCGTTATCATTCGGATCGGAGTAAAGTTTAACTTGGTGAGCTAGCAGCCGCCTGGACTCCCGCCAGAGTTTAAACTTTTTTCCACGTGGTCAGTCAGATGAGTCGATGCTACAATTGTATGTTTTAAATCGACTGTGTGATGCTAAGCTAACTAGCTCGTTCACCACCGACGACACCGAGTTTGAGAAGCAGATATTTCTTAAAGACACACTGTGGAATTATTTCTCCCATCTGGTGGTTAAATGTTATTCTGCATCCAAATGAATACTGCTCTCTAGCGCCTCGCGTTTTCAAACGTGCGTTGCAGCCTGTTGGAACTACGGCAGGCGGGATGTGTCAAGATTCAAGAAGCTGTGACAACAACGTGTCTTCAAACAGCACTTCATCAAGTTTAGTTTCGGGTGATGAGGTACGTTATTTCAAACAGACTTCAAACTGCAGCTGACGAGCGCGTCTGGCTAAGCTCCTTCTCCGTTCCACAGTCACGCTGGCTCTGAGTGAAAACGCCTTTAGCCTTATCTGTACCACGTAGAGCTTTTTGTCCCTCTCACCAGCTCATCGTTTTTTATAGAGCGGAAGGACATGGAAGCCTCCGTATGAAAAACTTCCCATAAGGAATGAATGGGACGGGGTCAAAAAAGTCGCAAAATCATCGACGTTTTTCAAACATCTCCTGCTCTGGCAGACTTTGACCTAGAGACACCATTCAAACTTTAAAATGTAGGCACAAGTCTTATCTATTTGAGTTGTATTTGAACTTTCTTTCTACGATGTTTAGTTTTTGAACGGTGACCCTTAATTGATCGTGAGTCATTTTGAAAAAATTCAGGATTTTCAATGTGTGTGTATTGCGGAATGTTGGCGCAGCACCAACTGGCAGAGTGGGGGAGCCTGAAAAAAACTCTCCGAAAATGTTTCTTTAGATGACGATCCTAGCCACAGATTTCACACTACAATAGTGATATTTTCCAAGAACGTAGCCACACTTGTCTTCTGTCTGGCAACGTGTCCACTTTATCGGGAGGATGTACGGTTTTTGAATTATCTGCGTCTAACCGACACAAACTCCAGCAACTGCCCCATAAGCCCCAATGTTAAACGGGAACGTTGCTCTCATGCTTTGAATTCTGGGCGGACGTCAGGCTAACGTTACGTAACATCTCGGGGCACATGGTGGATTTTATGAACTTGCTGTGAAGCACAAACTGTCACGTCAGCCATTTTCACCTGAAGCTAACGTCTGCATGCTAAGCTAATCAGCGGAGATCTGACGAGGCTTCATCTGAAAGTGAAAACAATGTTATTGTAGATTACAACAAACGTGTACGACGCTGCAGATGGACACATGTTTTGTTTTTGTGATCTTTTATTTTGTAGACTGCTGTAGGCTGATTGTTGGAAGGACTTTCAGAATAAAAGGGGGATTTAACATCTTATTTTAATGTTGTAGCTGACTGAAATAGTTGTAATTTCAGTTCTTTTTTTTATGTTGAAAGGTTTATTTTCCTGTGTTTCTAAAAGCTAAGTCAACAATAAATGTCTTGAAGTAAAAAGTAGAGTGTTGGATCTGAATTTTAGGGGAGAAGATGAATAAAGTAGCATAAAATTAAACACTCAAGTAAAGTATAAGTACACCAAAAGTACAGTACTCGAGTAAATGTACTCACGTTACTTTCCACCTCAGTAGAAACACTTTTAAGCGATCAAAACTTTTTCCTCGCTGACTGAAATGTTTGCACAGATCCCTTTTTAATATGTAGATTTGCACGACATCACCTCTACAACTTATTGTACGCGGTGTTGACTTGAATTACGACGAGTTAGAAAATGAATAATAGACTCCTGTAATTCGAATTTTCCTCGAGTGACTAAGTGTCAGCGCGGCTCTCGGTAACGCTCCCACGCGCTCGTCAGCGCAGCGTGACGGAAAGCGAACCTGACACTTCAAACGCCGCGAAACTGTCCCGGTGTCGAACGCGGCCCCGCAGCGCCGCCACGTCGCTCCTTCCTCTCCGATTTGTCTGTTTTCTCGTCTTCCACCTTCCCCCCCCCGAGAGATCCTGTTTTACAAAGCGTTTAGTTAACATTAGTGTGAGAACAAGACGGAAACGGGGGAGGGAGGGAGGGAGGGAGGAGGGAGAGACGACAAACGACAAGAGAAAACAATCTGCGCGAGCGTTGTATCTGCTTCATCTGTCTGAGGCGGTAAAGGGCCGCGCTGCTCGTCGCATAATGAGGAACGCCGCCTCGGGGGAAGGAAGCAGCGCTCGCTTCCTCTCGCTTTCTTCTTCTCTGTTTGGTTTTTATTTCATTGAGAAGCACTCGCGGTGGAGGACGAGAGGAGAGGGATGGAGGAGAGGAAGGGGGAGATGTTCGGTAGATGGAGATGAGGAGATGATGGAGGGATGGAAAAGACGAGGACGTGGAGGAAAAAGGCGTAAAGCGGTAGACAAATAGCAAGCCGGTTAAATGACCAAGTTTTTGGACACCTAGACGTTTCCAGGAGAAAAGATATTTAGGTTTGTGGTCAAATATTCGAAGTTTGACAACATTATTTTCACAGTGGAGACATTTTCTGTGGTAAAGAAATGTTCAGAAAGCATTTATTTGGTAAGACGAGGGAAAAAATAAAGGAGATGTAATCCGAAAGAGGAATGTTAAGGGACTGAGAAAGTTAAAGAAACGTAAGGAAACAAAGTTGGGACAATCTTGGAAAGTAAAGTCAGGACGGTTTTAGAAGCCGGTGACATTTCTCAGAAGAGTAAATACGTTTTTGGACATTTTGGTTCGTGGGATTTTAGGACATTTATGTGAAATGGAGATATTTTCAGAAATTCAAGACGATTTTCTAAAAGAAGGAGACATTTACATTCAGAGGGACAGAAAGTTTGGGCAGATTTAAAATAAGCGAATATAAATTATTCTGTTTTCTTTTGTCACTCACAGATGTGAGGAAACTTTCTCTGAGAAGGGAGATAAAGAAATATTCAGAAAGTTTTAAATCGAATGAAAGATGGCGAGGTGATGTGAAAAGTTGAGACTGTTTTTGAAGTGAAGGATTTGTTGTCTGGTCCTCGCTTCTTTAAATGCTTACTGAGCGTTATGAGTTGTTTTTTAGTTTGAAGTTTATCAGATGTAATATTTAAACGTGTTAAATAAATTAGTATAGACATATAAACATGTCTGAGTTCAGCCGGATGACTTCAGTCAGCTGAAGGTGAATCTTAAAGCTTCAGTTTTTGGACGTTGCTTCTTTTATTCTGTCTTCTTGTTTCTATAATTAAAGTCATCGTTCACCTTCTCTAGTTTCTTCTTCTTCTTCTTCTTCTTCTTCTTCTTCTTCTTCTTCTTCTTCTCCTTCTTCTTCTTCCTCTTCTTCTTCTTCTTCTTCTTCTTCTTTTCTTCTTCTTCTTCTTCTTTTCTTCTTCTTCTTCTTTTCTTCGTCTTCGTCTTCTTCTTTCTTCTTCTCCTAACTCTTCTTCTTCTTCTTCTTCTTTTCCTGACTCTTCTTCTTCTTCTTTTCCTGACACTTCTTCTCCTTCTTCTTCTTCTTCTTCTTCTTCTTCTTCTTCTTCTTCTTCTTCTTCTTCTTCTTATCCACGGAGGTTGTATATTTACTTTGATGACACATCCAGTTTCTGTGTGTGTCAGCTTGTCTATACTTATTGTTCAGTGCATGTGTGTTGCATTGTGGGTAACTGCGTGCAGCCTGACGATCAGTCGGTGTGTGTTTGGGTTTGTTTTCGGGCGTTTAAGTCGTTTTCATGTGTGTGTGTGCTTCATGTGTGGTCGCCTTGACGAGTGTGTACGCCTGTGTGTGTGTGTGTGTGTGTGTGTGTGTGTGTGTGCGTGTTGTCGTGGAAACGCCACGGGCCTGACAGAGCTGTCAAACTGTCGTCTTCGGCGACCGGAGAATTCCAAACAATTTCACTGCTAATGTTGAGAAACGTGTTGGCGATCCCCGCCGAGACCGAAACCGCCGAATATATAAATAATAAACACACACACACACACACACACACACACACACACACACACCTTAACAAAACGGCTGACAGTAATGTGTGTGTTTGAGCAATCGGCTCCTGTTCCAGCAGCATAAATATTTGATGTGATCCTGTGTCGAGGAGGAGGAGGAGGTGAGAGGACAAGGGAGGAAGAGGGGAGGAGGAGGAGGAGGGAAGTGAGGCGGGAGGAGAGGAGGGATGCTGAGGGAAGATGATGTGGGAAAGAAGAAGAAGAGGAGGAAGAGTTAGAGGAGGTGAACAGAGAGTGTGGACAGGAGAGCGATGACAAGGTGAGGAGGAAACTGAGGAGGAGGAAGGAAGGATGAGAGAGAAGGAAGTGAAGGAAGGATGAGAGAGAAGGAAGTGAAGGAAGGATGAGAGAGGAGGAAGGAAGGAAGGATGAGAGAGGAGGAAGTGAAGAAAGGATGAGAGAGAAGGAAGTGAAGGAAGGATGAGAGAGGAGGAAGTGAGGCGGGAGGAGAGGAGGGATGCTGAGAGAAGATGATGTGGGAAAGAAGAAGAGGAGGAGGAAGAGTTAGAGGAGGTGAACAGAGAGCGATGACAAGGTGAGGAGGAAACAGGGAGGAGGAGGAGGAAGGAAGGAAGCATGAGAGAGAAGGAAGTGAAGGAAGGATGAGAGAGGAGGAAGGAAGGAAGGATGAGAGAGGAGGAAGGAAGGAAGCATGAGAGAGAAGGAAGTGAAGGAAGGATGAGAGAGGAGGAAGGAAGGAAGGATGAGAGAGGAGGAAGGAAGGAAGGATGAGAGAGAAGGAAGGAAGGAAGGATGAGAGAGGAGGAAGTGAAGGAAGGATGAGAGGAGGAAGGAAGGAAGGATGAGAGAGAAGGAAGTGAAGGAAGGATGAGAGAGGAGGAAGGAAGGAAGGATGAGAGAGGAGGAAGTGAAGGAAGGATGAGAGAGGAGGAAGTGAAGGAAGGATGAGAGAGAAGGAAGTGAAGGAAGGATGAGAGAGAAGGAAGTGAAGGAAGGATGAGAGAGGAGGAAGGAAGGAAGGATGAGAGAGGAGGAAGTGAAGGAAGGATGAGAGAGGAGGAAGGAAGGAAGGATGAGAGAGAAGGAAGTGAAGGAAGGATGAGAGAGGAGGAAGGAAGGAAGGATGAGAGAGGAGGAAGGAAGGAAGGATGAGAGAGAAGGAAGGAAGGAAGGATGAGAGAGGAGGAAGTGAAGGAAGGATGAGAGGAGAAGGAAGTGAAGGAAGCAGAAAAAGGTCAAGTAAAAGTGTAAAGAGACTGAAAAGAGATGATGGACCACAAACCTCGACTGACACACTCCAGAAGTGTCCCAGCAGAAATGAGATCGTATGAAATCATCCACCAGTTCTTCTTCTTCTTCTTCTTCTTCTTCTTCTTCTTCTTCTTCTTCTTTCTATTACTAATAATTGATCCACAGAGGCTGTATATGTTTGCAAATCTTGCCTCAAGCTCAGAAAAGCGATTAAAAAAGCTGTGAGGTCGTCACGATGTAAAGACTGTGGACAGAGCAGGAAACACTACTGCATGACGAGGAAATAAACCAGGAAGCAAGGAAGTGAGTCTTCTGTTTTCCTGCTGAGTCATGATCTGTGACGTTCTGCAGGTGTGCTTCACCTGTAACGACCAGCTGATCGATCGCTTCTGTCCTCGCAGCTTGTTTTCTGTTCTCTGCTTTCTTTCTGCGCGAGTCGGAGTCTTTATCTGTCGCTGCCGTTCCATTTTCATTCTTTATCAACACAACAAGACGCATACGTCTCTCATCGCCGCGGGACAAAACAATATTACAATAATACAAGAAACAATAACAGAAAGTGGAACATGTGGGAAACACAATGTGAATAATAACAGAAGGAGAATTGAATTACGACAATAATTCAGCTCAGTAATCTCTCTCTCTCCGTCTCTCGCTCTCTCTCTCTCTGCTTCCAGTCTGCAGGAGTTCGAGGCCGAGTACCAGGAGCTCTGGGATTGGCTGATGGACATGGACGCCATGGTAACGGACAGCCATCAGCTGATGATGTCAGAGGAGCAGAGACATCACCTCTTCAAGGTAAGACGAGCTCGTCTGTCCTTCCGTCTGGGACTCAAGATTCTCACAAGAAAGTTTGTCTTTACATACGAGAACTTATTTTTCTAACGACCTTATATTTTTTGAAGAAAGCTTTTCGTGTAGTTTCAAAATGTGTCCAAATATCCCTTTAAGTTTACAAACCTTGTGTCTGAAGTGTTGGACCTCTTGATGATTTCTCTAAACATCGTCACATTCGTTTTGTCGGCCTTCAGCATGAGGCAGAAAAGCTGAATGCGAGCCTGTAATTGTGGGGAAGTCTGGACGTTTGTACCCAGTCGACAGGTAGAAAAAAGTGTCGCAGGGTGCTGAATCGGGTCTGTCAGGCAGTTGTTCTCCTAAATTTGGTTGAAAGAAACATAAAATACTTCGCTGGGAAGCTTTTTGTCTTTCCTCGAACTTAAACACAAAGTTTTTTCATCATCTGGACAACCGAAACAACGGTTATCGTTAATTTTGTGGCCCTTGTTCTGCTGTATATATTTTATGGATGAAGCTGAGTACGTATGAAGATGATGTCATCATTCTTCATCCTTCCTGCAAAGCTCTGATTGGCTGATTGATTGGGGGTAAAGCAGCGATCGATAAATGAGCACAGAACCAGATGTATTTTTTTTAAATCACAAAGAAATCTGAGATGTGAGCTGCGGTCGAGATGTCTGAGACGTGTTTACCAGCTTTTGAAATACAGCCTACATGTCCGTTCTCAAGGTAAACAAACCAAAACAAGCTTCAGCGGTGAGACTCACAGAATCTTAAACAGCATGTTCGTATACGGCAGCTTCAGACATGCGTCATCATGCATGACGCTAGCGGTGCTGCATCAGAATACACCACTGTCCTGTTTCCCTGCTTGATGCACATTTATGCGCCACAGAAACATCGACTTAATCACATTTTCTCACCTGATTTGGCAAATCTGAAGCTCTGTGACTTTGTCTCGAGCCTGTTCGTCTCGTCCTGTCGTGGTTCAGGCGTCACATGAAGCAGAAAACAGTGACACAAGTCATCGTTTTATGTCGAGAAATGTTTGTTAAAGTTCAAACCTGCTGGAGAGACTCCACCTGTTGGCTTTACTTTGGTTTCTCAAATAACAGAGCCCTGAAAATGTCTAAATATGTAGAAACTGCTGACATCATTCATCCCTCCCTCCACCTCATCGTCCACGTTTTACCAGATACCACGTAAAATGACAACACAAGTTTGTCTTGCATCATTTGTGGGGACCCTCGTTGACATAATGTGTCCCGAGCCCCTTAACCCAACTTTAACCTTTAGAAATAAACGCCTCATCCTAAATCTAATGCTAAACCAACCCTACACTCTTAGAAATAAGGGTTCCAAAAGGGTTCTTCTACAAGGGCTGAGGTTCTACCTGGAACCATTTGCTTCTGAAAAACCCTTTCCTGAATAAAGGGTTTTACAAGGGTTCTTGGTAACACTAACGGTTCCAGTAAGAACCATTTTTATCCAGAGAACCCTTTAAAAACCCTTTCCTGAATAAAGGGTTTTAAAAGGGTTCTTGGTAACACTAACGGTTCCAGTAAGAACCATTCTGATCCAGAGAACCCTTTAAAAACCCTTTCCTGAGTAAAGGGTTTTAAAAGGGTTCTTGGTAACACTAGCGGTTCCAGTAAGAACCATGTTGATCCAGAGAACCCTTTAAAAACCCTTTCCTGAATAAAGGGTTTTAAAAGGGTTCTTGGTAACACTAACGGTTCCAGTAAGAACCATTTTGATCCAGAGAACCCTTTAAACACCCTTTCCTGAATAAAGGGTTTTTAAAGGGTTCTTGGTAACACTAACGGTTCCAGTAAGAACCATTCTGATCTAGAGAACCCTTTAAAAACCCTTTCCTGAATAAAGGGTTTTTAAAGGGTTCTTGGTAACACTAACGGTTCCAGTAAGAACCATTTTGATCCGTAGAACCCTTTTTTGGAGAAAGAGTTCTTCAGGGATTGTTGAAAGCATGGGTATAAGATCCTGTATGGGTTCTTTGTAGAACCTCTCATGGGGGGTTCTGGGTGGAACCTTACACACACAGTTCTAGGTATAACCCTTTATGTTGGGTTCTAGGTAGAACCACATTTATAAAAGGCTCTACCTGGAGCCAAAAAGGGTTCTCCTATGAGGACAAGCCGAAGAACCTTATATGGTTCTACTTAGAACTTTTATTTCTAAGAGTGTAGTAACACAAATCTAGTGATGCTAATGTCGTCTGGCTGGTCCGTCGGTCCAAACTGTCCCCAGAGGACAAATCCTGATGATTCTACAGCAATATGCTAGCATGCTAACAGTAGCATTGAGCTCAAAACACAATTGAGCTACTGCAGCTGTTACAAATTCACAAAATCTCCAACTGAGAATGAAAGTGAGGAGGCCGGTGTGATTTTCTTTTCTCATTCAGCTGCTCGTAATTACAGCAGAAGTTTATCTGAGTCTGTAAAGTTTTTTACTTTGGAAGCTGAGTCTCTTTTGATCACGTAACTGCACAACCTTTCAAAACCTTACATTGTAGAAATCATAGAATAAAAACAGTTGTTTCTTTAGTTTTAATTGACTTTGTCTGTGCAATGAGAATGCAAACATTCACAGAGGACGACAAAACAAACAACCCAACACAAAGTGCAGGAACATGTGAGCCTGGTGCTGGTACAGATAATGTTATGCTAATCGTGGCACCACCAGTCGCTCTGGAAGCTGTTTGACATTGAAGTTAAATAAGAACTTTACTTGAAAACAAAGTTAATTTGCATTAAACACAAGCAGACTCGGCCCACAGCAGGACGATCACTGCGTCTGATTTGATAAAATATTATGAAATGTTGTTGTTTTTTTAAATCGTCGTTTTCTAGCGTGTGTGTGTGTGTTTGTGTGTTTGTGTGTGTACATGTGTGTGAAGGACAGAGGAGGATGACTCAGATCTCTAATCGTAACACATGCTGTTCCTCTGTCTCATTTGGCTGCAGTGAAGTCATTACACACACACACACACACACACACACACACACACACACACACACACACACACACACACGCACACACGGACACACACACACTTCTCTATGATATGGTTATGAGGGAGGCTATGCCTTGTAATCCCATTCTCCTTGGTTAGGATGAAGATGGTGTGTGTGTGTGTGTGTGTGTGTGTGTGTGTGTGTGGTTGTCTTCATATCTTTGTGTGGACCATGTTACTTTAACCAGCGTTGTGAGGACTTTCTGCTTCGTGAGGACATTTTTCCGAACTCCACGTGGCTGTTTGAGGGTTGGACTTTGTTCTACACTCTTAGAAATAAAAGTTCTAAGTAGAACCATATAAGGTTCTTCGGCTTGTCCTCATAGGAGAACCCTTTTTGGCTCCAGGTAGAACCTTTTATAGAAGGTGGAGGGTTCTACCTAGAACCCAACATAAAGGGTTATACCTAGAACTGTGTGTGTAAGGTTCCACCCAGAACCCCCCATGAGAGGTTCTACAAAGAACCCATACAGGATCTTATACCCATGCTTTCACCAATCCCTGATGAACTCTTTCTCCAAAAAAGGGTTCTCTGGATCAAAATGGTTCTTACTGGAACCGTTAGTATTACCAAGAACCCTTTTAAAACCCTTTATTCAGGAAAGGGTTTTTAAAGGGTTCTCTGGATCAAAATGGTTCTTACTGGAACCGTTAGTGTTACCAAGAACCCTTTTAAAACCCTTTATTCAGGAAAGGGCTTTTAAAGGGTTCTCTGGATTGAAATGGTTCTTACTGGAACCGTTAGTGTTACCAAGAACCCTTTTAAAACCCTTTATTCAGGAAAGGGTTTTTAAAGGGTTCTCTGGATCGAAATGGTTCTTACTGGAACCGTTAGCGTTACCAAGAACCCTTTTAAAACCCTTTATTCAGGAAAGGGTTTTTAAAGGGTTCTCTGGATCAAAATGGTTCTTACTGGAACCGTTAGCGTTACCAAGAACCCTTTTAAAACCCTTTATTCAGGAAAGGGTTTTTAAAGGGTTCTCTGGATCAAAATGGTTCTTACGGAACCGTTAGCGTTACCAAGAACCCTTTTAAAACCCTTTATTCAGGAAAGGGTTTTTAAAGGGTTCTCTGGATCAAAACGGTTCTTACCGGAACCGTTAGTGTTACCAAGAACCCTTTTAAAACCCTTTATTCAGGAAAGGGTTTTTAAAGGGTTCTCTGGATCAAAACGGTTCTTACCGGAACCGTTAGTGTTACCAAGAACCCTTTTAAAACCCTTTATTCAGGAAAGGGTTTTTAAAGGGTTCTTTTGATCAAAATGGTTCTTACTGGAACCGTTAGTGTTACCAAGAACCCTTTTAAAACCCTTTATTCAGGAAAGGGTTTTTAAAGGGTTCTCTGGATCAAAACGGTTCTTACTGGAACTGTTAGTTTTACCAAGAACCCTTTTAAAACCGTTTCTTCGGGAAAGGGTTTTTCAGAAGCAAATGGTTCCAGGTAGAACCTCAGCCCTTGTAGAAGAACCCTTTTGGAACCCTTATTTCTAAGAGTGTACTACAAACTACTACAAACTAGTCGTGTTTCTGGTTTTGATTCTAAATCAAAAGTTAAACGAAAATGAGTTTACGTTTTTGATCCTCGAGTCAGAAGCAGGGTCGTCAAATCTCCTCGTATTTCGTCCCTTCACCCCGACTGACTTCAGAATCGCTTCAGAGACGACAGAGCTAGCTTACAGTTCGCACTTCCAGACACTGTTGTTGTAAAATACAATATAATAAGAAGAGTTTTAAAATGTAAAGGAAATAAAATACATGATCTGCTGATATTTTTAAAAAATCCAGATGTGATCGTCTAACAAGCTTAAAACAAAACAAGGATTTATGTTAAACTCCTTCAATCCTTAAAAACACACATGTATGCAGACGTCTTCACGCTCAGGCACACACACACACACACACACACACACACACACACACACACACACACACACACACACACACTCACACTCCGGTTGTTTTCGGGGGGTTGAACCGCTGACATCTCATTCTCTCCTTACCCAGAAGGCACTGCTGTGAACCAACACACACATATAACTTTGTGTTGTTTCTCGCTCTTTCTCTCTCGCGTCGTCGAAACTTTTCCTCGTGTGTGTGTGTGTGTGTGTGTGTGTGTGTGTGTGCGGACATGATTTATTTAGTGACCGATGAGACTCACCTGGCCTGCGAATTATTGATAAGTGTAAAGATGAACCTAATTTCTCCATAGGAGTCGCACTTAAATATTCATCTCCGTATGAATATTCATGGCGGCGATGATGCATGCATGAATTTTAGATGACTCTGGAATCGCTGGGCATTCTTCTTCTTCTTCTTCTTCTTCTCCTTCTTCTTCTTCTCTCTCTCTCTCTTTTTTTTTTTTTTTTTTTTGATGTGTCAACTCTGCTGTTAAAATATTGATGTGGAGCTCGACAGCGTCTCCTCGCCCGGTCCAAGGTCGCTTTCTTATACTGTTTCTCTGCCTCTCCGACGCTGAGAGCTACACAGACAGGCCTGTACACTCTAAGCTGCTTATATGGAGCTATTTTTATCTTATATATCGCTCACTTTTTACTCCGGCGGCTCTGTCTCTGCATTTCACACCGTCGCTGATAAGTTCTTCATATCCTTAAAGTCAAAAACTCGCTGTACAAACACTAAAACAAGTTTCATACACATATACTTTATATATTTCTAGTAGTTTACCTTTCATTGCTTCCAACCAATTGTTTTGAAAATATAAACATGTTTCACTGCCATCTTTACTCACATTACAAACAAACTGAAAGGACAATAAATCAAATATAAAATGTCAGCGTTGGCTCTGCAAAAACTCTGGACATTTTAATTTCTCCAAAAATGAGTCAAATAAACCAGAAGATCTATCTGGGATTAGAAAATATCGAGAGGTTGTAGCTTTGTTCACTTGGTTTGGAAGGAAAGAGCTTTTCTTGCTTCTTCTTCTTCAACATTTACAAAAATGTTTAAAACATTAGCAGGTCGGGCGTGAAACTTCATTAC
>CM077801.1:26883214-26908214 GCA_039737535.1 Lagodon rhomboides
GAGTCCAACTAATTACAGTGGCTATCAGGAGTGTGTGTGTGTGTGTGTGTGTGTGTGTGTGTGTGTGTGTGTGTGTGCATCCCTGCCGCTAAATTCTCATTTCAAATAGCCCATGGTGCTCTGATGGAGACGCACACACACACACACACACACACACACACACCTGCTCATTAACTGGATTCCAAAACCAATCAGTGTGAGTCCGACAGAGGAGCTCTGTCTGAGGCCACACACACACACACACACACACACACAGAAACACAGAGTGTGTGTTCGCCGGTTGTCTGGTAATGTGTGGTCCAAAACAAGGAGAGAGACACTGAACTGATTAAACACTCGCAGACTGATGCAGAGAGAGAAAAACAACACAGTTCAACTTTATTTATCCAGATAAACTCAGTTTGAGACTTTAAACCGGACTGACGAGAACAAATCGGGCTGCTGGGAGAGAAAACTACGATTCTACGCCGATGATGTTTCTGACCGAGACACAAATCTCACCTTCGTCTCGTCTTTGACCCACATTTCCTCTGTGTTTTCTACTTTATGAAGAAAGAAAAGACGAAACTAACTTTGACTTTTAGTTGTTTGGTCTTTAATATAGTGAAAAAGCCGAAGACGACGTCCTCAAATATCTTGTTTTAGATATTCAGTTTACTGTCACAGAAAGGAAAGAAACTCAGGAAATATCCACATTTAAGAATCTGGAAATACACTCTTAGAAATAAGGGTTCCAAAAGGGTTCTTCTACAAGGGCTGAGGTTCTACCTGGAACCATTTGGTTCTGAAAAACCCTTTCCTGAATAAAGGGTTTTAAAAGGGTTCTTGGTAACACTAACGGTTCCAGTAAGAACCATTTTGATCCAGAGAACCCTTTAAAAACCCTTTCCTGAATAAAGGGTTTTAAAAGGGTTCTTGGTAACACTAACGGTTCCAGTAAGAACCATTTTTATCCAGAGAACCCTTTAAAAACCCTTTCCTGAGTAAAGGGTTTTAAAAGGGTTCTTGGTAACACTAACGGTTCCAGTAAGAACCATTTTGATCCAGAGAACCCTTTAAAAACCCTTTCCTGAATAAAGGGTTTTAAAAGGGTTCTTGGTAACACTAACGGTTCCAGTAAGAACCATTTTGATCCAGAGAACCCTTTAAAAACCCTTTCCTGAATAAAGGGTTTTAAAAGGGTTCTTGGTAACACTAACGGTTCCAGTAAGAACCATTTTAGATCCAGAGAACCCTTTTTTGGAGAAAGAGTTCTTCAGGGATTGTTGAAAGCATGGGTATAAGATCCTGTGTGGGTTCTTTGTAGAACCTCTCATGGGGGGTTCTGGGTGGAACCTTACACACACAGTTCTAGGTATAACCCTTTATGTTGGGTTCTAGGTAGAACCCTCCACCTTTATAAAAGGTTCTACCTGGAGCCAAAAAGGGTTCTCCTATGAGGACAAGCCGAAGAACCTTATATGGTTCTACTTAGAACTTTTATTTCTAAGAGTGTGCTTCAAACAGGTGTTGATTGATTTACTCGTTAGCTAATCACAGAGCTGACGCTAAGCTAACGCAAACGTCCAACAAGCCGAGGCTGCAGAATCAGTGACTGCTGAAAACACTTATCAAAACTAACACATGCAACATGTTATTTCCAGCATGTCTTTCCTGCTCTGTACTGATTAGTAGAGTGCATACCTCCACCAGAATAAATGTTCACCAAGTAGGATACGTTAAAACTGAACATGTTTTCATGTTGCTTATGCTCTGGTTAGGTTTGGTTAGAGTTGGAAAACATCACAGTTCGGTCGCCACGATCACCGTTGGGGATGTCTTCCCTGAAAAATAAGGTTTTTTTCATCACAGAAGCAGCTGGAAACATCTCCAGGTGTCCTCTAAACACATCCAGTCGTGTGACTACAAGTGTTTCGCAGCCTTGTTGGCTGTAATAACCTTCATCCCCTCTGTTCCGACAAATATCAACCTTGGACCTCGCGCTGTATAAAAGACGTTTGTTGTCATCATTATTATTTCCTTGAATGGGCCTCGTACGGACGCCGTCAGCTCGTAAAATGTTAACACAACTGTTAGTTTGTGTGTTTTGGGAAGATGACCTGTGATCTCGTGTTTCTGCGGAGGAGAGCCTCCCGTCGAGTCCCGACGACAGACGGAGAAATGAAACCAAATACAGATTCACAGTCGGCGCTTCTCTCTCCATCTTAAACCCTGAGGGCAACAGTGAGAGTACGCAACCTCGACAGGAGGCTGAGCACACACACACACACACACACACACACACACACACACACACACACACACACACACACACACACACACAGTTTGGGTTATATTGCAGCACAGAGTCATGCCTGAGAAACACACAGACGGCTTAAGTCCTCTATCCTCTGAGATCTCCCGGTCTGCTTCTCAGTCTCTCTCCTCCTCCTGTTTTTCTTCATTTTGTCTTCATCGTATCTGTCACATATCTTTTTTTATATACGATACTGTCGTTCTACCGTAAGACGTGGAATTGTTTCTTATTTTGAAATAGCGGGTGATCAAATGACAAAAGTCAATCAATGAGTTCAACTGATTTCAGTTCGTTACAAACGACAAACATAAATGCGTTCCTCTATTTTACCATCATTTAAATCTTTAAATTTCGATCAGTGTTTCCCAAAGCCAAAGAAACCAGGAAATATTCACATTTCAGAAGCTGAAATCAAAGAATTGTGACTTTATTCTTAAAAGATGGATTGATAGATTATCAAAACAGCTGGTGGTTGATTTACGAGTTAACCGATCGATTAATCGCTTACTGCTGCCACATTTCAGTGATGATTGATTGTGAAGAAAAGTAAGAAAAATAAAATTAATATAAAAAATAAGAGAAAAGTTGAGAGAAGAAGGAAAATGTGTGAGAGCGAAGACGACGAAGAGGAAGAGAAAAAGAAATTAGAAATGAAACGATAAGTGGGAAATAATTTGTTTTAGCTGCTAATATAGGGCTGCAATTAATAACTGTTTTCATTGCTGATTATTTTGTCGATTTATTGATTGGTTGTTTGGTCTTTAAATGTCGATCAGTGTTCCACAAAGCCGAAGTCGACGTCCACAAATGTCTCGTTTTGTCCACAACCCAAAGATATTCAGTTTACTTCACAGAGGAGGAAAGAAACCAGGAAATATTCACATTTCAGAAGCTGAAATCAAAGAATTGTGACTTTATTCTTAAAAGGAAAAATACTCGAACTGATCGATAGATTATCAAAACAGCTGGTGGTTGATTTGCGAGTTAACCAATCGATTAATCGCTTACTGCTGCCACATTTCAGTGATGATTGATTGTGAAGAAAAATTCAATTAATATAAAAAACAAACCTTAAGAAAACATAAAGCAGCAGAAACAAACACTTCCGTACGCAGACGATGTTATTTTGTCTGACAGCTTCGGTCTCGCGTTCGCCGACTTTCAGCAGAGAAAAGTCGAGAGAAGAAGGAAAATGTGTGAGAACGAAGACGACGAAGAGGAAGAGAAAAAAGAAATTAGAAATGAAACGATAAGTGGGAAATAATTTGTTTTAGCTGCTAAAAAAGTGTGACCTGCAGTGAATTAGGTTTTGATATGCACCTTTTCCCGGCGCCCCCCCACCCTCCACTCCCAGACAGAGCGAAGGATGAAAGAAGATGAATGTTAACCCAGGAGAAGGAGAGCGAGGGAGGAGGAGGAGAGAGATAGCGGGAAGCTGAGGGAGGGAGGTAGAGAGAGAGAATCTTTAATTAGAGACAGATGACTTTGCCACGCCTCAGAAGGCTGGAATTACACTGCAGGCTATGAGGCGAGGCTAATTTCACATGTAATTGTTGCTGCAATCCTCGCTGTGCCGCGAACGCTCCCAACCTCCCTCCATCCGGAGAGAGAGCGAGGGAGGAAGAGGAAGAATGAGACGAGGGAGAAAGAGAGAGAGAGAGAGACGAGGAGGAAGAAAGACTTTACAAACGATTGGAAGAAAAGTAAAGTAATTTGTTGCTGCGAACGTCTGTGTGCTGAAAACACTTTCAGACTTCTTACTGTAATACCAACGAGGAGGAAGGAGGGAGGACGAGGAGAGAGGAAGAGAGGAATGAAAGAAAAGGGGAAATAAGAAAAAGGAGGGAAAGAAGGAATAACAAGGAATTTGAAGAAACAGGGAAAGGAAGTAAAGAGGAAATGCAGGAAGGAATCAAAGAATGGAAGAAAAAGATGGAAAGACAAGATGGAATTAACATAAAGGACAAAAGCATAAGAAGGAAAGAGTGACAGAAGGGAAGAAGAGGTGAAAGAAAGAAGGGAAGTAAGGAAGGAAATAGATGAAAGAAAGAAAAAGGGACGGGAAGGATGCAAAAAATTAAAGAAGAAGGAACCATAGAGGAATGAAAGAAAAGGGGAAATAAGAAAAAGGAGGGAAAGAAGGAAGAACAAGGTATTTGAAGAAAAAGGGAAAGGAAGTAAAGATGGACGCAAGAAAAGGGAAGGAAGTAAAGAGGAAATGCAGGAAGGAATCAAAGAATGGGAGAAGGAAAGATAGAAAATCAAGAAATGAAAGAATGACAAGCTGGAATTAACAAAAAGGACAAAAGCATAAGAAGGAAAGAGTGACAGAAGGGAGGAAGATGTGAAAGGAAGAAGGGAAGTAAGGAAGGAAATAGATGGAAGAAAGAAATGGACAGGAGGAAAGAAGGAAGCAAAGAAAGATGGACGGGAGGAAGGAAGGAAGGAAGGAAGGAAGGAAGGAAGGAAGGAAGGAAGGAAGGGGCAAAACAAGGATGTAAGGAATTAAAGGAAGGAAACAGGAAATGGAAGAAGGATGAGATTTAAAGGTTAAAGGAAGGAAAGAAGAGGTGAAAGAAAGAAGGGAAGTAAGGAAGGAAATTAAATGAAAGCAAAGAAAGAAGAGGTGATGGAAGGAAAGAAGGACTGAGAAGGATGCAAAAAATTAAAGAGGAAGGAACCAAAGAGGGGACGAAAGAAGATGAAGGATATAAAGAAATAATGGAAGAAGTATAGAGAGAAGGGGTGAAAGAAGGAAGCAAGGAAGGGAAGAGGAAATGAAAGAAGAGGAAGGAAGAAGGAAAATGAATGTAAGAGATGAGGGACTGAAGGAATAAAGAACTAACATAAGGAAGAAAGGACAGTGCAAATAGAGGAAGTGAGATGAAACGAGAGAAGACAAAGACTGGAAACAAGGTATGGAAGAAAGAAAGGGACAGGAGGGAAGAAGGAAGCAAAGAAAGATGGATGGGAGGAAGGAAGGAAGGAAGGAAGGAAGGGGCAAAACAAGGATGCAAGGAATGAAAGAAAAACGGAAGTAAAGAGGAAATGAAAGAATTATTTAAGGAAGGTTAGAAACAGGGATGCAAGGAAGGAAACAGGAAGTGGAAGAAGGATGAGATTTAAAGGTTAAAGGAAGGAAAGAAGAGGTGAAAGAAGGAAGGGAAGTAAGGAAGGAAATAAATGAAACAAGGAAAAAGGGGACGGGAAGGAAGCCAAAAATTAAATAAGAAGGAACCAAAGAGGGGATGAAAGAAGATGAAGGATAGAAAGAAATAATGGAAGAAGTATAGAGAGAAGGGGTGAAAGAAGGAAGCAAGGAAGGGAAGAGGGAAGTGGGAATGAAAGAAGAGGAAGGAAGAAGGAAAAGGAATGTAAGAGATGAGGGACTGAAGGAATAAAGAACTAACATAAGGAAGAATGGACAGTGCAAATAGAGGAAGTGAAGGAAGACTGGAAACAAGGGATGGAAGAAAGAAAGGGACAGGAGGGAAGAAGGACTGAAAGAAGGAAGCAAAGAAAGAAGGAAGGAAGGAAGGAAGGAAGGGGCAAAATAAGGATGCAAGGAATTAAAGAAAAACGGAAGTAAAGAGGAAATGAAAGAATGATTTAAGGAAGGTTAGAAACAGGGATGCAAGGAAGGAAACAGGAAGTGGAAGAAGGATGCGATTTAAAGGTTAAAGGAAGGAAAGAAGAAAGGAAAGATCGGATTAGAGGAGGAGAAGAAGAAGAAGAAGGGCGAGGAGGACCCACAATCCTGAGAATCAGAACATGCTGATCCGTCGTCATCTGGCTCTAAATTCACATTGTCATTAATCCAGAGTCTCTTAACAAGTCTTCTCTAAAAACAGGCAGGACCAAAGAGAAATGATAAAGCAAAGAGAGGAGGAGAACGAATGAATGGACGACTGACTGACGGATCTGTTCCTGTAATCCACAGCAGAGAGAAGACGTGACCTCTGAACGTTTACGGAGACGCAGAGAAAAGAAAAAGGAAAAATCTGTCTGCAACCGTTTAAAAAAAACACTTTGAAACGGCAAAAAATCTCTCCTTATCCCACAAAAGAAACGTCCTGCAGCTCAGGAAAATCTCTATCACACACACACACACACACACACACACACACACACACACACACACACACACACACACACACACACACTTTCTTTCTTTCTTTGTAGACTGATATTCCCTTTTCTTCT
Organism: Lagodon rhomboides; assembly: GCA_039737535.1. NCBI lineage: Eukaryota > Metazoa > Chordata > Actinopteri > Spariformes > Sparidae > Lagodon > Lagodon rhomboides. The sequence continues at coordinate 26,889,714 of CM077801.1, forward strand.
CTCCAGAGACCTGCAGAGCTCTGCTGCTGCCTCGCTGTGTGTACAATGTGTGTGTGTGTGTCTGTGTGTGTGTGTGTGTGTCTGATGTGTGTACATGTGTGTGTGTGTGTGTGTGTTAAGATGTGTGTGCATCAGGCAGGATGTGTTGAGTCGAACGCTCCCCGGGTCAGACGTCCTGATGTCGCGTTTTGTCGTTTGTCGCAGCTTCTTATACGAGCAGAGAGCTGAAGTCCTCCGGGACTGTGTGTGTGTGTCTGTGTGTGTGTGTGTGTGTGTGTGTGTGTGTGTGTTTTGTCACATACGTCTATATATTTTCAGTCTCTCAGTCAGTTTTGTGTGATTTCAGGTGTGTCTTTGTAATAATTTCACATGTTGTATGAGCTGTTTCTCGTCTCTTGTTAACTTTAACAGTTATCACGCTGGTGCTTAAAATGACTCTGTGCTGCTGATATTAGACATTGAGGGTCGACAACGATGATCGAGATATTCAACAAAACCACACCGAGACAGCTGGGCAGCGTGCTTCACTCTGCCTCAGACACATCTGAGATACGCATCGACTACGAGAGCGGCAATAAAAACAGAAACGTGGTCAAGAAAAGAAACAGGACTCAACCTTCTAGATGCTTAACAGTTATAAAAGTGTCCAGATTTAGTAAACGAACATGCCGAATTATTTTACCATCGTATGCAGACGACTCTCTCTTGTTTGTAAATAAAATTACAAGACGTCAGGACATCTTCCAGCTGTTGTGGCGACAGAACCGGTTATTTTAAGCTCTTTTTTTCTTTTTTTAACAGTTGATAAGTTTTAGTTTTTCAAGAATTATTTTACCATCGTATGCAGATGACTCTCTCTTATTTGTATATAAAATTACAAGACGTCAGGACATCTTCCAGCTGTTGTGGCGACAGAACCGGTTATTTTAAGCCTAAACTTGATCTTTTTTTCGAACCCCAACAAAGTGGGTTTTGTGCTAAAACCAAACCCAGAATGATTAGCACGTTAGCACGATTAGCACCGAGTTGTGGCGACATGTAAATATTTTCCTGGATGTCGTGGTGGAGACAGGTCACTGTAAAGTGTCCAGATTTAGTAAACGAACATGCCAAATTATTTCACCATCGTATGCAGATGACTCTCTCTTATTTGTAAACAAAAGTACAAGACGTCAGGTCATCTTCCAGCTGTTGTGGCGACAGAACCGGTTATTTTAAGCCTAAACATCTTTTTTTCGAACCCTAACCAAGTGGGTTTTGTGCTTAAACCAAACCCAGAACGATTAGCACGTTAGCACGATTAGCACCGAGTTGTGGCGACATAAAATGGAAATTTGAAACCAAAATAAGCAGAAACGTACATTGCCAGCATTTATCCTTCTGATTCGGTTGAATATTCAAAGTTTAGTCACAGATAATAAAAAAACTTATATTTAAGGTTAATATAAATGTGAATAACTACATTCACGTCCTTCCTTCTTCTATCTTCTTCTTGTTGTCGGTTGACCTTGCCGTGTTCCCCGTCGCTCTTGTAAATAAAGCTTGTTGTCACATGTGCCGTAGAAACATGTGTGTGTTTGCTTACAGTCAGCACGCGTGTGTGTTTGTGCATTAAGTGCGCTTAAACATCTGTGTGTTTGCAGACGCAGTGAGTGTGTGTGTTCTCGTCCTCTAAGAGCACACACGCATGTTTTCAAAGTTGTGTGTTAGCGTGTGTGTGTGTGTGTGTGTGTGTTCACATTCACGCGTGTCTTTGCACTTTCTCAAATGTTCTTAGTTTTCTCGTGTGTGTGTGTGTGTGTGTGTGTGTGTGTGTGTGTGTGTGTGTGTGGATTATGTGTCCTGTGGGAGGCTGTTTCCTGTGCGTTTGTTCTGTCAGTCTTGATAAAGTCGGGGATATATCTGCTTTAGAACAAAGAGACACGACTCAGCAGCATCTCGCCAACTTTCCCCCTCTCTCTCTCTCTCTCTCTCTCTCTCTCTCTCCCTCCTCCCCCTCTCCCTCCCCCCTCTCTCTCTATCTCTGTATCTCTGTATCTCTTCTCTCTTGAGACTCCCTCAGCTTCCCAGGAACGCCGTCTGACTGAAACCTGACGCTAACACACACACACACACACACACAGAAAATGAGCAGGAATCTCGTACAGAAATAAAAGTAGTTTTGACGAGCGTCGAGCCAATGTCGGGCCAAGGTTGGCTGTAAACATGTTTGCAGAGTTTTTTCCTTCAAAACAACAAGTGAAGACTCGTCTCGCAAAGCGATGAGCAGCAGCAGAATTAAAACCAATCAGACTTGTATTTTAAAAAGTTTTCCACCAAAATAATGCAGCGATTTTTTACTGTTTGAGTCAGAAACTGGGAAACTTTATATTAACAGGTTAGTTTGATCTTCTGTGAAGGTACTGTGGCACGTTCTGGCCACTTGTGGTGCTGTGGAGCAGCGTATTCATGAGCTGGCAGAGGTGGGATGTAACTAAATACATTTACTCAAAACGTAAGTGTAATTGTTGTGTAGTCAGGGTTCCAGGTGTTTTATCAGTCGTTATAAATCACAGGGTTGCATCACGTTGCAAAAATTGTAAACACACAGTCCATCTCTTTTCATCCCGCTGTAGTCCTGCGCTCTGTCAGCTTGATCTGGGATGTTGTGGTGGAGACAGGTCTCTGTAAAGATGTTGTGGTGGAGACAGGTCTCTGTAAAGATGTTGTGGTGGAGACAGGTCTCTGTAAAGATGTTGTGGTGGAGACAGGTGTCTGTAAAGATGTTCCTGGATGTCATGGAGTGGAGACAGGTCTCTGTAAAGATGTTCCTGGATGTCGTGGAGTGGAGACAGGTCTCTGTAAAGATGTTCCTGGATGATGTGGTGGAGACAGGTCTCTGTAAAGATGTTCCTGGATGATGTGGTGGAGACAGGTCTCTGTAAAGATGTTGTGGTGGAGACAGGTCTCTGTAAAGATGTTCCTGGATGTCGTGGTGGAGACAGGTCTCTGTTAAAGATGTTCCTGGATGTTGTGGTGGAGACAGGTCTCTGTGAAGATGTTCCTGGATGTTGTGGTGGAGACAGGTCTCTGTAAAGATGTTGTGGTGGAGACAGGTCTCTGTAAAGATGTTGTGGTGGAGACAGGTCTCTGTAAAGATGTTCCTGGATGTTGTGGTGGAGACAGGTCTCTGTAAAGATGTTCCTGGATGTTGTGGTGGAGACAGGTCTCTGTAAAGATGTTCCTGGATGTTGTGGTGGAGACAGGTCTCTGTAAAGATGTTGTGGTGGAGAAGACAGGTCTCTGTAAAGATGTGGTGATGGAGACAGGTCTCTGTAAAGATGTGGTGATGGAGACAGGTCTCTGTAAAGATGTCGTGGTGGAGACAGGTCTCTGTAAAGATGTTGTGGTGGAGACAGGTGTCTGTAAAGATGTTGTGGTGGAGACAGGTCTCTGTAAAGATGTTGAGGTGGAGACAGGTCTCTGTAAAGATGTTGTGGTGGAGACAGGTCTCTGTAAAGATGTTGTGGTGGAGACAGGTCTCTGTAAAGATGTTGTGGTGGAGACAGGTGTCTGTAAAGATGTTCTGGGGCTATCAGGCTGGTTAGGTTGGATGGTTGATCATCCAAAACCTACGCTTTCTTCTCCAGTGCTGATGGATTTATGTCTGTTATAGATAATAACTGTTTCAAAATGGGTTAAAAACAACGCAGCGAGGAGCTTCTGGCAGCTTCAACCGCTGCTGAGTGTTTAAAGTTGACCTTACTGTGAGTACAACACCAGCAAGAGCATTAAAGCAACAAATTAACACCAAACCACAGGATTATTAATCATTTACAGGGAAACTAAACTGTTTTCAGACGGTTTTTTGATCATTGGTGGCACTTTGTCACAGAGACACACACACACACACACACCGTCGCAGTTTTTCTTTTTACCTGCAAACAGATTTTATTTCCTGTGACGGTTTGTTTAAGTGTGTGTCGAGAGAATAATGTTTAATGTCATCTCAAGGGGAAAGCCTCCTTTTTTTAAAAATGTGTGTGTGTGTGAGAGAGACTGTGAGCATGACAACACAACACACACACACAATGCTGCAGTTGCAAAGCGACTGGGAGCTCTGGTTTACAATTAATGTGTGAGAGCCACATGATGTATGTCTGCGTGTGTGTGTGTGTGTGTGTGTGTGTGTGCGTGTGTGTGTCTAAGTGTGTGTATATGTTCTCCATTCATCACCCTGCTCTCCGTTTGACCTTGGCACCTTCTTCATTAGAATAAAGATTGTCTGTCGTTTAGGCTACATGGTCGGTCTGCTGGACACACACACACACACACACACACACACACACACACACACACGCTCAGAGCTATTACATTTCTGTCATTGTAGTGGGATGGAGGGAGGAGAGAGGAGGAGGGGAGCGCCGAGGAGAAAAGAGGGAAAGGAGGGAAATCAACAGTTAAATGAACGAGTGGTGATGATGACAGTCTGATCACCGGAGCTCTGCTGTCAGTCCTAATAATGAGACCAAAGTCCTGTATTATCCTGTTAACCGTCCCTGCAAGGTGACGCCTATTTTCCAACGCGCGTCTTTGCTGTGAACATCCTTATTCTGACGTCTGATTTCTACGCAGAATTTTAAGAAAAGATATCAGCTTGAAACCTTGATTTTCTTTCTTTTTTCCCAGTTCTCACTTTTAGTAAATAATTCAATATTGAGGCACATTACTGTATTTTGTATCACATTTCAAATGTTGAAATCCAAAATTGGAGTTACATCACAGTTGTCTCTCGCTATAACCAGTAAGGACAATTTTTAATGCATCATTTTGTCATTTTAGTCGTACCTGAACCCGTAAAGTTCTTAAAATCTGTGCAAGTCATACAATTTTAATGTCTCCAAAACATGTCAACATTCAACAAGTTTTATTTTCTTAGCAGCCAATCACACTGAAACAAATTGCTGTAAACACGTCACCAGCGACCTAATAAGAGAGGAGACCAACTAAATATTCTGTCCATCATCACACTTCAGTACAACTAAGCTAACCGAATTTGCGCGACTCCAGCCGTGTTTGTGGTGACAAAACAGGTATTTTAAGCCGAACCACGATCTTTTCGTAAACCTAACCTAAGTGGTATTTGTGCCTTAACCTAACCAGAGCATAAGCACAGCAAAGTAGGAAATGGAGAAAGGAATTTAACCTCAACATGTAGACACGTAGCTTTAACATTTGTGGTTTTGCAGAAATTTACGATGCAAGCAGGTGTTTCCCTTTGGTCTCCATCTTGGCTTGACACTCAAAGCTTCTCAAACTCGACATCTATCTTCAGCCCTGCTCGATTCTTTGTTGATGCACTGATGGTATTAGTGCTGCAGAAATGTTCATGATCCTCAATTTATCAAGTACAGCAAGATTGAAGTGTTCAGTTTATATTAACAGTAAATTAAAAAAGGGGTGGATCCAAAAACTTCTCACGAAGACATGATAAAAAAATAAAGAAACAGGGACATTAAGGAATAAACAGTGTCTCTGGTTGCCTCTAGAGTTGAGGTAAATAAAGACTTTGCTGTGTAACGACCGAACATCCTTATTCTGACGTCTGATTTCTACGCAGAATTTTTTTGAAAAGATATCAGACTGTAATTGTCGGCTTGTAACCTTGATTTTGTATTTATTTTTAGCAAATTATTCAATATTGAAGCACATTCCTGAAGAATTGTGAATGCATCATTTCAAAGTTCTTAAGATTTGTGCAAGTCGTATTGATTTTAATGTCTCCGAAACAAGTCAACATTCATCAAGTTTTATTTTTTATTTTTAGGAATGGCCCAAGCAGCCAATCACGCTGTGACAAACTGGTGTAAACATGTCACCAGACACCTAATAAGAGAGGAGACAAACTAAATATTCCCCCCAAAAAGCTAATCGTCACACTTTGTTAGAACCGAGCTGAAGTCCGGCGTCTCCAGCAGGATTAAAGTGTTCAGTCTATATTAACAGTGAATTAAAAAAGGGGGCGGATCCAAAAACTTCTCACGAAGACATGATAAAAAAAAATAAAGAAACAGGGACATTAGAGAATAAATGGTGTCTCATGTTGTCTCTAGAGTTGAGGTAAATAAAGACCAGTGAATTTACTCCATTTACACACACAACCACACACACACACACACACACACACACACACACACAGTGGCGGAAGCCAACAACAGAGGCCGTGTTGTTGACCAACACCTGCCCACTTCAGTGAGACTGTAAGTCAGACACACACACACACACACACACACACACACACACACACACACACACCACTGAGATGATTAGCAAATTGACTCAACACGGAGAGAAGTGACCTTGATTGATGGAGGATCTCGCTGTCTTCCAGTCGTTCGTCTTTATTTTTGGCACGTTTCGATAAAAACAAACCTGCTGCCAAAACATATTTACAGAATGAGAACAGAGGAAAGAAAAATAAATACAATAAAGAATTTAATAATAGTATAATTTAACTGTCACTTCATCGATAATGTCACTAATAACTTTGTCGTGTCTGTTCAGCGTGAATAAAACTAAAGAACAATATTATACTAATGCCTGTACATACTCTCTCTCTCCCCTCTCTCTCTCTCTCTCTCTCTCTCTCTCCCTCCCTCTCTCTCTCTCTCTCTCTCTCTCTCTCTCTCTCTCTCCCCCTCGCTCGCCCTCTCTCTCTCTCTCTCTCTCTCTCTCTCTCTCTCTCTCTCTCTCCCTCTCTCTCTCTCTCCCCTCCCTCGCCCTCTCTCTCTCCCTCTCTCTCTCTCTCTCCCTCTCTCTCTCCCTCTCTCGCTCTCTCCCTCTCTCCCTCCCTCGCTCGCCCTCTCTCAGTATAAAGACCGTCTTTGTTCGGATGCTGAATAGTCGGATCCATCCAGCTTCCTATGGGGTCAGAAACTCACACAAACACATTTGTACTTCTCACGAGGACGCTCACTTACATAATTTATTCCCTTGGCCCGCGACCTCAAACGTATACGAGTGTCGACCCTGTAACAGCCGTCTGAAGACGCGAGGAACCGAACAATACTCGATGTGAAGTTGATAAATGTGAAGCTGCGACCTGAAAATGAGAGAAAGATATCCGAAGATCCGGACTTCTACACCTGATTTCTCACAAACCACTTGATCCAAATAATGGAGCTGCTGATTCAGAACTATGAGATTAATGAGCTCAAAGTATTGATTTCATATCAGGGGCGGGGTGGTAAAAATTGATCCTTGGCATGGACGATTCTGCATCGATTCACAAATGTCTAAAATCGACTTTCTCCGCCTCCATCCTCATTTTTTTTTTATTCTCATACAGGCAGGAGGCTGCAAGATGCTTTCAAAATAATGAATTTGTTAATTAATGCAGTTAATTTTCTAAAATAAAAAGGGCTGTGGACCATTTATCCTAATTGCCAGATATGTTTCATCTTGTATTTCAGTGGAATAAGGACACCTGTGAATGGTTTTGCACCAAATCACCACAATAAATGTTCGCTAAGTACTTTTCTGCAACACCTCAGATAAGTTCTTTCTTTATGTTTCTACTTTACGTTTGTCTAGGTTGAATTTTCTATTTCTTTCGTCTGTGCTTTTGCTTCTTGGTTAGCGTTAGAACAACATCATAGTTTGGTCTAAAATACCTGTTTTGGTCTCCACGATCACTGAAGTCAGAGTTCCCCGTCACAAAAACGGCAGTAAATGTCTCCAAGTGGTGACTCGAGCTGTGGTCGGCCATTTGTAATAACGCCACCACCTTCCGCTCCACCTCCTGATGCGACAGGTGGCTAATAATCATAAATTGTGAACGTGATATCACATGTTTGGTACAAATGTCGACCTTGGACGAGTCTGTGGTTTGCAGAAACTTTAAAGGTCCACTGTGTCAGTGTTTTAAGTAATTTATTACCTCAAATCAGCGTCTTCATTCATAAATAAGTCCTCATTGGTGTAAAATGATCTCTGCCAACAATCTCACTTCTCCTCCTGAGGGAAGAATCACACATTGTGACGTGAAGCAGGAAGTTGGGCGTGAAGAGAAGCAGGGCAGTTTCTGCTTTTCTCCCAAAATCCTCTTCCCGTTTAACATTGGGGCTTATGGGGCAGTTGCTGGAGTTTGTGTCGGTTAGACGCAGATAATTCAAAAACCGTACATCCTCCCGATAAAGTGGACACGTTGCCAGACAGAAGACAAGTGTGGCTACGTTCTTGGAAAATATCACTATTGTAGTGTGAAATCTGTGGCTAGGATCGTCATCTAAAGAAACATTTTCGGAGAGTTTTTTCAGGCTCCCCCACTCTGCCAGTTGGTGCTGCGCGAACATTCCGCAATACACACTCATTGAAAATCCTGAATTTTTTCGAAATCACTCACGATCAATTAAGGGTCACCGTTCAAAAACTAAACATTGTAGAAAGAAAGTTCAAATACAACTCAAATAGATAAGACTTGTGCCTACATTTTAAAGTTTGAATGGTGTCTCTAGGTCAAAGTCTGCCAGAGCAGGAGATGTTTGAAAAACGTCAATGATTTTGCGACTTTTTTGACCCCGTCCCATTCATTCCTTATGGGAAGTTTTTCATACGGAGGCTTCCATGTCCTTCCGCTCTATAAAAAACGATGAGCTGGTGAGAGGGACAAAAAGCTCTACGTGGTACAGATAAGGCTAAAGGCGTTTTCACTCAGAGCCAGCGTGACTGTGGAACGGAGAAGGAGCTTAGCCAGACGCGCTCGTCAGCTGCAGTTTGAAGTCTGTTTGAAATAACGTACCTCATCACCCGAAACTAAACTTGATGAAGTGCTGTTTGAAGACACGTTGTTGTCACAGCTTCTTGAATCTTGACACATCCCGCCTGCCGTAGTTCCAACAGGCTGCAACGCACGTTTGAAAACGCGAGGCGCTAGAGAGCAGTATTCGTTTGAATGCAAAATAACATTTAACCACTAGATGGGAGAAATAATTCCACAGTGTGTCTTTAATCAAATCGGACACTAAAGAATCTAAATCAAATCTTGAGATTTCCTAAACACCCAGGGATGATTTCTCGAAGAGTTGACAATCTGTTGAACTCCCAAATCACAGTCAGTCTTCTCACAATCAATCTGTGAACAGTTTGCAAACAGACTAAAGTTTGAGACGTCTGATGTCACCTGAATGTTTTCATCTCTGGTCTCTGCTGATAAAAAAAAACAGAAAGAAAACGTTACCGTTGGAGTTTAACCGATCCAGATATTGTGCCAACCAGAACCTGACCCCCAGTTCTGGTAGGATTATCTGGAATTCCTCTGCGCTTTCTTCTTCTTCTTCTGCTCGCATTGTTTGGTCTCGTACTGTCTTACCACGAGAGATTTCCCAGGGTTCTTAGTGGGTCAAAGGTCATCTGGCATCGACCACTAACAGCAAACCCCCGTCTGTACGACCCAGCCTCTCTCTCTCTCCCTCTTCCTCCTCTTTTTGTGTTTTGGACCAACAATAATAATAACTCTGGAGGGAAAAAAGTGTTTTTACCCAGTAATAATAATCGATTTTGTTGACTTGTTCCAGCGGGTAGCATCACAGTCAGTTGATTGTGTTTTCTTGATAAGTTTCCATATTTTATATTCTGTTATTTTTTTTTTTTTGTAATGAAAATTAGAACCACATAATAATAAGCTGACTAATAGAATAAAGCTGCAGCTGCATCCCCTCGGAGGCTGCCGGGTTCATTATCCTCCAGAATATGAAAAAGTGTTGGACAGAACAAACAACTCGCTGATGGAAATGTAAAGTTTGTCCTGAAGGAGGCACGAGAGAAACAGTCACAGGGTGTATCCTCTGGGGGGAAGGAATAAAGATCAGTGCAAGCTTTTAGTCTGATCGGTGCTCGAGGAAAAGTTCAGGGGTCAACAAAATGATTTAATGAGACATTCCTGGTGAGTTTACGGTCGTCATCTCTAGTGTCGAGTCCTCTTCAACACATTATGATGTTCGTTTTTGTAAATTATGGTCCCATTTAGAGTAAAATAGACGATGAAGCAGGGCGTGCAGTCAGATCCGATCAGGATATCTTCCCCAGCGCCACCCGCTCGTCCAAATATGGTCACTTCTGGGTCCAAATAACCAAGATGGCGACGGCCGTATCGCCAAACCCGGAGTCTCAAAGCGTCTCCTCGGTCTCTGTAGCTGTCTTGGTTGTCCGCTTGTTGTTGTAGCGGCGAGCTAATAGCGGTCGCTGCTTTCAAATTAAAAGCCCCCCGCTAAGAACCCAGTTCTAAACTCCGATGGGGTGCAATGTAAAGCTCTTATTTTGAAGAAAAACTGCGAAAAACTGTCCCATAAGGAATGAATGGGACGGGGTCAAAAAAGTCGCAAAGTCATCGACGTTTTTCAAACATCTCCTGCTCTGGCAGACTTTGACCTAGAGACACCATTCAAACTTTAAAATGTAGGCACAAGTCTTATCTATTTGAGTTGTATTTGAACTTTCTTTCTACGATGTTTAGTTTTTGAACGGTGACCCTTAATTGATCGTGAGTGATTTCGAAAAAATTCAGGATTTTCAATGTGTGTGTATTGCGGAATGTTCGCGCAGCACCAACTGGCAGAGTGGGGGAGCCTGAAAAAAACTCTCCGAAAATGTTTCTTTAGATGACGATCCTAGCCACAGATTTCACACTACAATAGTGATATTTTCCAAGAACGTAGCCACACTTGTCTTCTGTCTGGCAACGTGTCCACTTTATCGGGAGGATGTACGGTTTTTGAATTATCTGCGTCTAACCGACACAAACTCCAGCAACTGCCCCATAAGCCCCAATGTTAAACGGGAAGAGGATTTTCTCTTCACGCCCAACTTCCTGCTTCACGTCACGTCAAAGGAGGAACGATTCACCCAATCACATCGTTTCTTCTCTCTGGATATCACCACGTCGTAACATTTACGTAAGTGACACATAAAAACAACTTTTCAGGCCGGTTTGAACCGAGACGAGCTAAAGACGCTAAGTTATAAGTGTGTATCATCAGGTGAACAGGCTAAACTCCCGAACACACACACACACCAATAATGTAAAATTTTCCATTTTTTGATATATTCGTATGAATAAAGCATTTTCGGATGAATCAGGAAATCCATAAACAGCCGAGGGGATTGTTTATTGGTTTTTCCTCTTTGCCTTTTTAATGGACAGTTATTAGTATGTGCATTCATTCCACTGTCTGTTCTCTCCCCTCTGTTCTCTCGCTCGCCTCTTTTCTCTCCATCTCGGCGGACTGGTAGAAATTTCACCCTTCTTGCTTTGTACTAATGACCTCGCAGCTACACACACACACACACACACACACACACACACACACACACACACACACACACACACACACACGTGACTCGCTGCGAGGCTGAATGGCGAGCCGTCTTTACCGGCCAGTCAAACGGCTCATTCATCTGGTTTCCATGGCGACAATTAAAACATGTTGCCGGGGTCTTTTGTTGTCGCCTCGTTTGGAAAGAGAGAAAGTCTCATTGCTGTTTTTTTTTTTGTTTTGCATCTTTTTAGGGGTTTTAATTTGGTGAAAGAGAAACTTCCAGAAAACTCTCAGAGACACGGAGGGCAGAGTTTAGTCCGAGTTAAAGTTTTACACCATCACGAAGGAAGAAATACTCACAATTATACTCAACATTTGAGGGAATTTAAACCAGGAAACAATGAATATTAGAAATGTTTTTATTTTCTGTGTTAATGTGTCCAAAGAGCGGCTAAATGAGAACTTAATCCTGAATATTTCTCAAACATCGTCTTATAATATTGAAGGAGACTGGAAAGTTACCTGTAAGAGCTATAATTTGTATAAAAATAAAAGACAGAGTTGAAACAGAAATCTAGAAATGGAAACATAAACACGGCGTCGACTCGAATGTCTCTGAAAAACAAACTGAGGAAAAAAATATACGGTTGTAATTACTGCAATTATTGTAAAAAAAAAAAACGGAGGCGGTGTGGAGAGAGAGGGTGATGTCACTTAAAGGTGTTTATGTGGCTGTGCTTTCCCACCACACACACACACACACACACACACACACACACACACACACACACACACACACACACACACACACACTCAGACACACACACACACACACAGGTTGAAGTGTCTGGCAGTATAAATGGGGTGTCAGAGAGCCACTTCCTGCTCTTTCATAGCCGGTGGAACATCCATCTCAGCCGGAGACACTGAGTCACACACACACACACACACACACACACACACACACACACACACACACACACAATTGTAAGCAAGCATACAGTGTTTTTTCTTTGTGTATCTCCTGCACACACACACACACACACACTTTGTTTAGGAGGAGAACGAGAGGCGGTGCAGCGACGGGATGGACAATGAGGAGAAAACAAATGAAAGAGTGTTTTATTGTTGTTATGAGTTATGAGTGAGCGGTTCTGGTCCGTATACGTATGGTCGGTACCACAGTGCAGTTATGTTACAGTAAAGGCTGCCGTGGTATCACGACGACACTGACGTCACATTTTCTGTATTTTTCTACAATTCTACAAAAATGTATGGACTGAATTTCTGGCATTTATAATGAAATCTGTAAGAATCGACCCACCTTTCAATAACTGCTGCTAACTGTTAGCTATGGTAGCTCAGTTAGCTGTGCAGCTAGCGGTTCAGACTGGGAGCTCAGGGACCAGAGGAGTGTCGTCAGTGTAAACGTTAATCGAGTACGTTTCTGCAAAACCACAAATAAGTTTGTAATACGTTTGTTCTTAAAATACCCGTGTTGGTCGCCACGATCACGGATCGACACGGTCGACTTCCCGTGACACGTAGCCGGTTCTAGTCGACCACAAACTCAGATGGAAATGTCCACAGGTCTGCTTAAAAAACACAGTTGTCCTTTAAAACTGTCGGGCCGTCTGTCTTTTCTTATCATTTCCTGGGATTTTATAGACCGATCTAATCGATTAATCGTGACAATAACTGTTAGTTGCAGTACTGTCGTCCTGTAATTAATGTCTAAATACGTAGACAGAGATAATTTAAGTAATGTAATCCAGGGTTTTTTCTCAGAACCGTACGGAGACTAAGAAATAAAATAGTTGCATGACGATATTTACAAAAATCAATCAGCCAGCTCAGTAAAGACGGAGAGGGAGGTCAGTGTGAGGAGGAGGAGGAGGAGATGAAGGAGGATTTAAAGACGAGGAGAAGAGAAACGTCGTCTGAGGTGGAAGGATAGAAGCTCAGCGGAGGGAGGAGAGAGGACACACAGAGGAGACGAGAGGCGATGATGAGGAGGAGGAGGAGGAGGAGGAGGAGGAGGAGGAGGAGGAGGATGAAGACGCGTCCTTATCGCTTCCCCCCGAACTTTAGCTGCCGCGACGACAGAATCGTTCCGTTACGCAGCCTCCGACAAACTTCTCTCATTTGGAGGATAAGATGAATCTGCGAGAAGACGAGGAGGGAAAAAAAAACTAATGTTCAAAATGCATTAAATGTTTTTCATGTATGACTGCATTTCTGCTGACATTTCAGCTCCGCGCTCATTAATATGGAGACCAAATTAAACTTATGATTGCTTGTTGATTTTCTCCTCCCCCCTCTCTCTCCTTCCCCTCTCCTCCCCCTCTCTCTCTCTCTCCTCTCCCTCTCCTCCTCCCTGTCTCCCTCTCCTCCCCCTCTTCCATCTCCTCCCCCCTCCCTCTCCTCTCTCCTCCCTCCATCTCCTCCCTCTCCTCCCCCTCTCTCTCTCTCTCCTCCTCTCCTCCCCCTCTCCCTCTCTCCCTCCCTCCCCTCTCTCCTTTCCTCCCCATCTCCCTCCCTCTCCCCTTCTCTCGTCTCCTCCCCCTCTCCTTCCCCTCTCTCTCCTCTCTCTCTCCTCCCTCCCTCTCCTCCCCCTCTCTCTCTCTCCCTCTCTCTCCCTCTCCTCCCCCTCTCCTCTCTCCCTCTCCTCCCCTCTCTCCTCCCTTCCTCTCTCTCTCCCTCTCCTCCCCCTCTCTCTCCCTCCCTCCCTCTCTCTCCTCTCTCTCCCTCTCCTCCCCCTCTCTCTCCCTCCCTTCCTCTCTCTCTCCCTCTCCTCCCCCTCTCTCTCCCTCCCTCCCTCTCTCTCCTCTCTCTCCTCTCTCTCTCCTCCCTCCCTCTCCTCCCCCTCTCTCTCTCTCCCTCTCTCTCCCTCTCCTCCCCCTCTCCTCTCTCCCTCTCCTCCCCCTCTCTCCTCCCTTCCTCTCTCTCTCCCTCTCCTCCCCCTCTCTCTCCCTCCCTCCCTCTCTCTCCTCTCTCTCCCTCTCCTCCCCCTCTCTCTCCCTCCCTCTCTCTCCTCTCCTCCCTCTCCTCCTCCTCTCTCTCCCTCTCCTCCCTCTCTCCTCCCCTCTTTCTCTCTCTCTCCCTCTCTTTCTCCCTCTCCTCCCCTCTTCTCTCTCTCTCTCCCTCTCTCTCTCCCCTCCTCCTCCTCTCTCTCTCGCCTCTCTCCCATCCCTCTCCTCTCCTCCCCCTCTCTCCTCCCCCCTCTCTCTCTCCTCCCCCCTCTCTGTTTTATCAAGCGTTTATCCTCCAGTTTCTGTTTATGAAAAGCTTTTTAACACGTATGTGATAAAATATAAAACATAAAAACACGTCTTTGTGCAGAATTTACAATCATATTTTAGATTTTTCCTCTTTTTTGATGCATCTTTTAAGAGCAGATACACATTTTTTAAATTTTTTACCACGTTCGTGCTGTGAAATTACAAATAATTATAAAAAAAGTGGAATATATCTAATAATTTATCTGCCATTGCAACAGTTTTTGCTGTTTTGTGTTTGTTGTAAAGTAGATTTTCAGTAGAAATAGTTCAGTATTTACACAACTGATCGCTCCACCACTGCTGTCTTAATTAATTGATCATCTTTCTTAACGATTTCCGTAATACCAATTTATTAAACTGCATATTTAAAGTTAAATAAATGCATATTTATATATATATTATGTACTGTAGGTCAGTATATGTTCTGTACATAAATCACCTGGTCGTGTTCGTGCTTCCTGATTTCACTGAGGATTTGGAACATATGGGACCGAAGCAGCGACTAATTAGTTTAAATTAGTCACAAGTGATGTTTTATGGTTTTGGTCCAGACGCCGAGCTGATGCTCCGATCAACAGAAACTTTTAATGGCTTCGATAAAGAGTCGGCAGATTATCAGATCGGACAGAGCGACTTTAGATTCCTCTGGAAAACAAAAACTGAAGCAGAGGAGGTGAGGAGGATTATCTCTGTTGAATAAAGGTTTAAGAAGAAGAAGTGGAGGTGTGATTGAAGATAGTCTGAGGGGCTCAACACAGCTTCTTTAAAACAAAGGTTTCATCCTGGACGACTCAGTCCGGATCTGTGTGGAGGTGAAGTCACGATGACGACTTCCTGTCTCCTCTGACCGTCTCTGTTATTTAAATGTCAGTTGCACGACAGACTCTCTTTTTGTCTCAGCAATCTTTGTGTAAATAAGCGACCAAGTCAGCCCAGGCAGCAGGATTTATATTTCCGCAAAGTTCAGATTTGTACCAATTTAGCAAGTCGAGGCGATTCTAGTGGAAGCCTCAGACCACTGTTCAAGACTGTGTTTCAACATTTAAGTGTGAAACCAGTTGTGTTTGTGGCGACAGAAACAGACATTTCACGCCAAAACATGATCTTTTTCTCGTCATCATCAGGTGGTTTTTGAGCCTAAACTCAACCGAACCAAACACAATGTTCAAGAAATTGAAGCTCAGAGAAACCTGAAGTTGAAACATAAAGAGACTTAAAGTTTTTACAACATTAATCTGGTGATTGGATGACGAGAAACACTGTTTTTATTGTGTTATAATAAAACTGTAGGCCAAGAAATGTTAAAAAACAGATAAAATCGATGATGTTGAAGTTCTGGATGTGTGTTACGTCACCGTCACTGGTTTTTCCCACCACTGATCCCTGGTTTACATCGACACTGACCATTTAAAAAGACGTCTCTTCTTCTCTTCGCTCTTATAAATATGTAATCTTTATATTTAAGGTCTAACAAACAGGGGAATCCTCTGAACACTAAACCTCTTTCTTCACGAAGCTGAGAAGTTTCATCCTCTCACGTCTCGTGATCCCTCGGAGGTTTGAGAGATGACTCCCGTAGAAAATACGGACTTTGCTCGGCCTCCTGCTGTGCTCACCGAGTCCTCACCTCAGCTTTGCGGACACGTTTGCGTTACGTTATATATCGTAGAGACATCGTGTGACTTCCTGTCAGCAGGTCGTCGCTCTGCTCGCTGACTTTTGAGGCTTTGAGTGGTGGGTGGCGCTCGCATGTTCGTGTTTGTGTAGACGTGGCGGCGGCGGCGGCGTCCTCTCTCCCTCGCTCTATTTATTTACTGTAGTCTCTCTCTCCTTCTTCACTCTCCTTGTCTTCTCTCTCCTCCCTCTCCGTCCTCGGGCCTGTGGATCTCAGTCCATCCTTGCATGGAGATTGACTTGAGGCATGAATACATCACAACTAGCCATCCATGCATCCACCTCCTCCTCCTCCTCCCTCACACCATCACTCCCAGCCTCCCCTCCTCCTCCCCCTCCTCCCCCTCCACCGTCCCATTTCTCCAGGATCTCCTCTCTCAGCACTTATCTCAAAGTTCGGATCTCATGCATTTTAATCGCCGTGTCTATCTTCCTCTCGCCCTCCCTCTCTCTCTCTCCTCCTCCTCTTCTTTGACTTTGGATCAGTGGCATCCTTCAAACAAACAACAACAACAACAACAAAACATCCCCCGCTCCTCCTCCCCCTCCCTCCTCCCCCCTTTTTAAATCAATATTTGCCATCAGCGAATAAATCGTATAATTTCCTGACTGTTAGACGAGTGCGACGGCGACATATTTACCTTCAACTCGTCTCTCTCTCTCCTTTTTTCCTGCCGTCGATCGCCCGGTCTCGCGGCGTGGCTATTAGCTAAGTGAAGGGGATGGATGGCCGTGAAGCGCCGAGCGATAGCATCTCCATCAGAATCGGCGACGTTGAAAAATGGCCGCCGCCTCTCTGATGACAGCGCAGCAAAACACACACACACACACACACACACACACACACACACGCATGCATACGTCCTCTCACACACACAGAGTCAGAGAAGAGACATTTAAATATTCAAATGGGGCCGAGCGGTAATGATAAACGACAAGGGAAAAGTAGAATCAAGTAGCTATCGATGCAGAAAATGAAAAGAGGAGAAAGAGAAAAGAGAGGAGGAGGAGGAGGAGGAGGAGGAGGAGGGAAATTAAGCAAAAAAGATGGAGGCATCGGAGGAGAGTTACGCTAACAAGCAAAAAAAAAAAGGAGGGAAGAAAGAGGGAGATAGATGGAGAGTGATGGCGGGAAAGACGGATGAATTAAGCGAACGAGAGAGAGGAGGGTTACAGTAGAGACGGTAAAGATGGAGAAGTGTTGACGAGGAGGCGAGGAAAAGAGCGACGGGATGAAAGAGGAGAAGAAACTGAGGTCGAGTTCAGACTGAATCGAGAGAAGTTAAGGAACAGGAGCAGATTTTATGAGAAACAGCGACAAATTAAAAAAGAGAGAAAGAAAAGGAAGATGAAGTTAAAGAAACAGTGCAGAAAATGAAAAGAGGAGAAAGAGAAAAGAGAGGAGGAGGAGGAGGAGGAGGTGGGAAATTAAGCAAAAAGATGGAGGCATCGAAGGAGAGTTACAAAAAAAAAGGAGGGAGATAGATGGAGAGTGATGGCGGGAAAGACGGATGAATTAAGCGAACGCGAGAGGAGGGTTACGGTAGAGACGGTAAAGATGGAGAAGTGTTGACGAGGAGGCAAGAAAAGGATGAAAGAGGAGGTCGAGTTCAGACTGAATCGAGAGAAATTAAGAGCAGATTTTATGAGAAAGAGCGACAAATTAAAAAGGATAGAAGAAGAAATCAAGTGAAAAGAAGTTAAAGCAACAGTGAACCTTCAGTTTATCTCTGAAGGTTAAATCTCTCGCTCTCAATTCTCAGTGTTTACAGGACAAAATGATCTTTTTATTAACCATATAAGCAAATCATTTTATCAGCTGAGTCCCTCTGAATCATGTTATGTATTTATTTTTTCCATTTTGTACTTTGTTTTGAAGAAAATAGCATTTTTATGACCCACAGTTAGTCACACAGCTTGTCACTCGGTCAAATGTCACCTAATAATAATATAGGAATAATAACAATGATATAGTAATAACAAAATATTAATATAGTCATAATAAATTATAACAAAAAGGTGGTAGGGGTAAAACAAAAGAAAAAACTGTACATGGATATACCAGGAAGGTAGCTAATGATCGTGGTTCAAACCTCGGTTCCGCCTGTATAAAATTCAAAACAACAAACAATTTGAACTGTTAACAACTGTTGAACAATTTAAGGCTCAATCAAAAAGGAATTTGAATTTGTTTTTTTTTTTTAAATAAAGTACGAAGCCAATTTCTTTTGGAAAAAATAATCGCGACAAAT
>CM077801.1:26913214-27018214 GCA_039737535.1 Lagodon rhomboides
TTCGCTTCTTCCATTCCCACATTTTTCTCTTTTTCCCATCCTGCTAATCTCTCCGTCACGTTTCCTCTCCCTCCGTTCAACCTTTTCTTTCCCCCTCTTTGTTTTCTTCGCCAGTTATTTTCCCCTCTGTCTCTTTTTTCATTGTCGTCTCACTGTCGTTAAACACACAATCTGCAGCCTCACAGTGAGAATGAATCAAAGATGTAGATCTGAAATTCACAATATCAGATTTCAACCACACATTATCTCAATGTCAGTGTCGTCTTCTTCCAGCTCGGTTCACCAGGATGTGATGTCAGCGGTTAATGTTTCTCCAAACCACAGTAACATTTATACCAAACTTCATATGATTGTGAGAGCAAACTATCACATTAGGAGGTGGAGGTGACGGGTGGTGTTACGAGCTAACGATGCTACCAAACGGGCGACTGCAGCTCAAGTCTGTCGGGATATTTTGAGTTTTTGTCGCGACCAAAACCTGGTGTTTTTCTACAGGAAGTTCGAGCATCTCCGTCGTGATCATGAAACCAAAACAAGTATTTTAACCGAGTGGTTTCCTCACCAGAGTTTAATCACAGTGATGAGAAAATTCAACCCAAACAAACGTAAAGTTGAAACATAAAGAAACGTTAATCTTGAACTCATCTGCGGTTTTGCAGAAAAGTACGTAGCCGACGTTCATTCTGGCGATTGCGGTGCTTCTTTTTTCTATTTCATGGCGTCTGTCAATTATTATACGTCTATTATTAACATGATATCGATATTTATAGTTTAAATATCACAGTTATCATCAATAACTAACTTTTAGCTGGTCGGTTTAGTTCTTTATATGTTTCTTCCTCATTTTATGAGTAAAAGAATCGAGAGGTTTCGACTGTTTTCTCAAGTTTAAATACATTTTCCAGTTAAACAAACACACTGAAACTAAAGAACATGAAGGCAAAATTAAAGAAAGAAAACCTCTCTACCTGCTGACGACACATGAAAGATGTCGAAGAGAACAAAGAGACGGAAGCAAACAAACACAACGTAAAGCTGAAACATAAAGAAATCTTGAACTCATCTGCGGTTTTGCAGAAAAGTACGTAGCCGACGTTCATTCTGGAGATTGCGGTGCTTCTTTTTCTATTTCCTGGCGTCTGTCAACCAGCGTGATATTATTATACGTCTATTATTAACATGATATCGATATTTATAGATTAAATATAACTTTTAGCTGGTCGGTTTTGTTCTTTACATGTTTCTTCCTCATTTTATGAATAAAAGAATCGAGAGGTTTCGACTGTTTTCTCAACATTTTCCAGTTAAACAAAGTCAGAAACCCAAACACACTGAAACTAAAGAACATGAAGGCAAAATTAAAGAAAGAAAACCTCTCTACCTGCTGACGACACATGAAAGATGTCGACGAGAACAAAGAGACGGAAGCAAACAAACACAAGAAGAAGTACCGCGAGAAAAACACGGAACATAAAAGAAGTCTGAAAACTCTGTAAGTCTTAAAGAGGGACGTAAATGTGACGGAAACAAACACACGACCGCCTGCAGAGAGAAGAAAATGTATCAGAGAAAGAAATTAATGTTGTTTCTTTGTCTTGGAAAATGTTCTTTATGTCTGTGGAATTACATCCTCGTATACGCTCCGTCTCCGTTCTCTCCCAGACTAACTACCGACTCGTGTAATCGCCGTCGCCTCTTGAACACACAACTAACTGCACATTTCACCGGTCAGGGGTCCTATAATCGCCCCTCTTCATCGTCTAATGGGCTGGTTTTACCTGCCACGCTTCGGCTAAAGTAGTGTTTCCACTCAGGAGGGAGAGTCGCTGCGACACCGACGACTCAATGCCTTTTTGTGCAAACACATACATATGCAAACGAGCGACGGGGACCCATGCGGGGCTCGTTCAGGAGCAGCTCGCTGTTCACCGGCGCTCAAAGTTTCTCTTGTTATGGCCACTTGTTAAAGTCGTAATGAGAGCTGCGAGACAGCTGCGATCCGAGCAGAACAATAAGAACCGAGAATACGATCAGAAACAGTGAACAGATACTGAACTCTGTCAGATGAATTTAAACTTTACTTCAGTTAAACATCCGGAGGCCGAAACAGGAATTAATAAAAATCAGATGAACGTATCTCAATCAGATTCTCAGTGACAGATACACTCTTAGAAATAAAAGTTCTAAGTAGAACCATATAAGGTTCTTCGGTTTGTCCTCATAGGAGAACCCTTTTTGGCTCCTTGTGGAGGGTTCTACCTAGAACCCAACATAAAGGGTTATACCTAGAACTGTGTGTGTAAGGTTCCACCCAGAACCCCCCATGAGAGGTTCTACAAAGAACCCATACAGGATCTTAAACCCATGCTTTCAACAATCCCTGAAGAACTCTTTCTCCAAAAAAGGTTCTCTGGATCAAAATGGTTCTTACTGGAACCGTTAGTGTTACCAAGAACCCTTTTAAAACCCTTTATTCAGGAAAGTGTTTTTAAAGGGTTCTCTGGATCAAAATGGTTCTTACTGGAACCGTTAGTGTTACCAAGAACCCTTTTAAAACCCTTTATTCAGGAAAGGGTTTTTAAAGGGTTCTCTGGATGAAAATGGTTCTTACTGGAACCGTTAGTGTTACCAAGAACCCTTTTAAAACCCTTTATTCAGGAAAGGGTTTTTAAAGGGTTCTCTGGATCAAAAATGGTTCTTACTGGAACCGTTAGTGTTACCAAGAACCCTTTTAAAAACATTTATTCGGGAAAGGGTTTTTCAGAAGCAAATGGTTCCAGGTAGAACCTCAGTCCTTGTAGAAGAACCCTTTTGGAACCCTTATTTCTAAGAGTGTAGCTGAAGCTCAACAGCTGATTGTTGTTGTCGTTTGAGACAGACTACTTACGTTTTTACCTTTCACAATAAGAGTCCTGGAACAGTGTAAATGTCACCAGCGGATCTTAAATTCATTTGGATAATTTCGCTTACAGGCCACTGAATAAAATAGCTGACAACACGTTCAATAAAAGTGAAATATACTGCAATTAATTTTCAGTTGGATGCTATTTGCACAAAAAAAAAACCTCTGTCCAGTAACAGAGAACTTTATTTTGAAACTTGTTTGAGTGACAGTGCAAGAGGTTCCTGTAACGATGTGCAGTTTTGGGGTAAAATGTAAGAGTTGGGCCTTTTTATGAACATAAACTTTAACATAAAAGACGATTAAAGTTAGAAAGAAGACCGGAATCGGCCAAGAAAATCGCAAAGGAGGAACAGTCGAACCCCAAATGGTGACAATGTTTCAATGTTTTTCTATTCTTTGATTTTGTGAGGAAAATTCTGCATTTGCACCTTTGAAATACGATAAAGATGATTAAAAATAGATGAATCTTAAAATTAAATACACACAGATTATAATTACATCATCGTTCTCTCGTCACAGCGCCGCCTGTCGCCGACGCCGTCGCCTCGAGCTCGTCGGAGAGCAACACAAGTTTGTTTGTTCGACACTGATGAGCACTTTTCACACAGACACACAAACACACACTCGTCTAAATCCAAGTGGGGAATCGTCTCTCTCAGCCGCTCGCTGTGTCGCACTGTGTGATCAACAGGGGTTGGAAAATTACTCTGCAGAGCTTATTACACACACACACACACACACACACACACACACACACACAGACACACACACACACACACACACACAGACACACACACTGGGAGTGAGGCTCTTGTTATTCGAAGTTGTTCCTATCTGAAGCAGTGATTGCTCCTCACCGAACACTCTCTGGGTTTGTATTGTGTCTAAACGATGTTTTGTTTTGGGTGTGAATTTCGGCTCCGTAGGTGAAGCTGCTAGAAGCTTCGGAATTAGCAGCTGATCTGTTTGCACCTGGAAAAAAAAAAATCATCTCTCCCAGCTTTGTTCCCTCGTCGACACACAACAACAACAACAACAACGACGGCAGCATTAGCAACGTCGAGCTAATTCATAGCGACAATACAAACATTAGCAGCGCTGGTGGACGAGGTGTGAGGGGCGATCTGGGTAAAATCTATCACCAGATATTAAATGTATAATTTAATATCCTGTCCTGATTTTTCTAGCACTTAAAATATTTAACTGTATCTGTGATCAGCAGCTTTTTGTGTCAGGTCCTAAAACTAAGATGAAACCAATTAAAACCAGAGAGAAATCGATGAAAACCTAAAGAAATGCTTTTTATTAAGGATTTATGAACCTTGATATAAAATTTAACAAGGAATTGTTCTAGCTTTAGATCCAGGATCTGCTAACAACATAGATAACTGTTTAAAGGGATATTCCGGTGTAAGTTTAATCCATGGTCTAACACACCGTGACACCGAGTAAGACTCCCCCTCGAGAGGTCAAGTTAGCTGACCGCTAGCTTAGCTAGTTTTAGCAACCTCAGAAAAGACCGCACGATAACAATACACTGCAGCTTATGTCTCCAACTAGAAACCGCCATCAAAAAGCCACAATTAATGGTGAGAACAGCAGCAAACTTCAGCAACAGTACATGTACAGTCCCAGCACACAGTACGAAGCATCAAACATCTGCTAGCTTTGCTGGATTTGTATTAAAAACACAGCACAACTCACCCTCTCCTCCAGCAGCCTGCCTGTGTGGGGAAGCCCTGACGAGTCGATTACCGAGTGCAGTAGATTTCTGCAGCTCAAGGATGAAAATGTCTGATTATTACTCCATTACTTCCGTTCTTTTCCCTGTCAGCTCTCGATAATAAGAACTGAGCGTTCCATGGAGTAATAATCAGACATTTTCATCCTTGAGCTGCAGAAATCTACTGCACTCGGTAATCGACTCGTCAGGGCTTCCCCACACAGGCAGGCTGCTGGAGGAGAGGGTGAGTTGTGCTGTGTTTTTAATACAAATCCAGCAAAGCTAGCAGATGTTTGATGCTTCGTACTGTGTGCTGGGACTGTACATGTACTGTTGCTGAAGTTTGCTGCTGTTCTCACCATTAATTGTGGCTTTTTGATGGCGGTTTCTAGTTGGAGACATGAGCTGCAGTGTATTGTTATCATGCGGTCTTTTCTGAGGTTGCTAAAACTAGCTAAGCTAGCGGTCAGCTAACTTGACCTCTCGAGGGGGAGTCTTACTCGGTGTCACGGTGTGTTAGACCATGGATTAAACTTACACCGGAATATCCCTTTAATAAGTGCATAATTTAAGGAACAGCTCCTCCCTCCTGATGATATAAAGTCAGGTGAAGTCTCAAAGTCCACAAAACCCTTTTATAAGCCGAAATCGTCACTGAGCTAAAAGCGTTAGTCTGAACAAGCTCGACCGCACGTCAAAGGACATAATAACCTTAATAAACATTTTATATTACCTGTTAACTAATACTTATTACAATGACCTTGATCTCTAAACATCTGCCTCATACATCCAACACAGTGACGTCACCTTCAGACAAGAAAAGATGTGTTATAATCAATAAATAAATAACATTGTGATCATGATTACGTCTTCAACAGTGACATGACTGACACAGAGGTCTAACGTCCACATCTCCCTCCAGCAGTTTAGAAATAAATACGTGACATCCCCTGTATCGATCCGTATGGTTCTGGAGGTACATGATTAATGGCCGTGCGCGTATTGATTGATATGCTGCTTTGCATGATGCAGTATTGACACAACACGGTGTCCTCACACTAACTCTCTCCCTCGTCTTCCAGAAAATCCTCTCTGAGCATTCGGGTCCCGGCTCCTCCCAGCAGAACCAGTCGGCCAACGCGAACTCCTCGCTGGTCGGCGGTCGAGGCGGCGCCGTGGAGAACCCTCGCTCGGCCCTCTCGCCGCTGACCAACTCGCTGCTGGAGCAGCTGGAGGCTCGTATCAAAGAGCTGAAGGCCTGGCTGCGAGACACCGAGCTCCTCATCTTCAACTCCTGCCTCCGACAGCACAAGGACGCCTCCGAGCAGCTCCAGAGCTTCAAGGTAGGAGGAGCAGCGTTCCAGTTAGCTTAGCACGATGTTAGCAGGAGGTTTTGTAGATGTTGACTGATGACTGGGCGATAAAATGATATGTTTGATTGCAAACTTGACAAAAGCTGATGCTTTGGGATGACGGCCGACCCGTCCTACAGTCCCAAAGCTGGTTTTGGACCCACTGGGACAAAAATACACTTTTCTTACAAATCGGACCTTCAGGCTGGATTCACATTGGATCCATCGATGACGACAATCAATCACTAGTAGGTTCAGCATGCTCTTAGCAGAACAACATAGCAGCTATGTCTTCCAGCAAACTTATCAGCGGGGGGATCCCAGCACGTCACACACACGGACCGTGGAGTGACACGGGATTTGGTGTAAATGCAGCCTTTAGCTTGAGTTAAAGGTCCACTGTGTAGTGTTTTAAGTAATTTATTACCTCAAATCAGCGTCTTCATTCATAAATAAGTCCTCATTGGTGTAAAATGATCTCTGCCAACAATCTCACTTCTCCTCCTGAGGGAAGAATCACACATTGTGACGTGAAGCAGGAAGTTGGGCGTGAAGAGAAGCAGGGCAGTTTCTGCTTTTCTCCCAGAATCCTCTTCCCGTTTAACATTGGGGCTTATGGGGCAGTTGCTGGAGTTTGTGTCGGTTAGACGCAGATAATTCAAAAACCGTACATCCTCCCGATAAAGTGGACACGTTGCCAGACAGAAGACAAGTGTGGCTACGTTCTTGGAAAATATCACTATTGTAGTGTGAAATCTGTGGCTAGGATCGTCATCTAAAGAAACATTTTCGGAGAGTTTTTTTCAGGCTCCCCCACTCTGCCAGTTGGTGCTGCGCGAACATTCCGCAATACACACTCATTGAAAATCCTGAATTTTTTCGAAATCACTCACGATCAATTAAGGGTCACCGTTCAAAAACTAAACATCGTAGAAAGAAAGTTCAAATACAACTCAAATAGATAAGACTTGTGCCTACATTTTAAAGTTTGAATGGTGTCTCTAGGTCAAAGTCTGCCAGAGCAGGAGATGTTTGAAAAACGTCGATGATTTTGCGACTTTTTTGACCCCGTCCCATTCATTCCTTATGGGAAGTTTTTCATACGGAGGCTTCCATGTCCTTCCGCTCTATAAAAAACGATGAGCTGGTGAGAGGGACAAAAAGCTCTACGTGGTACAGATAAGGCTAAAGGCGTTTTCACTCAGAGCCAGCGTGACTGTGGAACGGAGAAGGAGCTTAGCCAGACGCGCTCGTCAGCTGCAGTTTGAAGTCTGTTTGAAATAACGTACCTCATCACCCGAAACTAAACTTGATGAAGTGCTGTTTGAAGACATGTTGTTGTCACAGCTTCTTGAATCTTGACACATCCCGCCTGCCGTAGTTCCAACAGGCTGCAACGCACGTTCGAAAACGCGAGGCGCTGAGAGAGCATTGACGCTAGGACATGGTCTTTAATGAAAACACATGAATGTATTTAACGAGATTACAATATGACCTGAAGTTACAGATCCTAGTAAACTTCAACTCAATGTTCACTAACACCTCGTTTAGTTCTCCAAAAAACTAGGTTAGATTACAAACAGAAGAGAAAACTCAACCTGCTGTATGAATTAAAAATATAACCAGTTTTATTTTGAGTTAATGTTCATCAGACGTGTCGTGTCGTGTGTTTGGTATTTCAGGAAAATAAAAACCAACATACATAAATACTGACTCCAGTGTTCACGTAGTCGCTCAACTTTTCTTCCTGAACTTCTTCTATCAAATATGTGACGGAGCTTTAACCAATCAGCATTCAGCTTTTATAACAAATGCTCCCTGTCTCTCTGTGTGTGTGTGTGTGTGTGTGTGTGTGTGTGTGTGTGTGTGTGCTTTTGTTGCTAAGTATAGTAATACATCGTCTTAATGAGGCCAGATGAAAGCAGGGCTGTTTTGAAGCGATGGATGTATAGAGGAAACAGCAGTTAGCCCTAAAAGCCGCGGGACGCTAACAGGATATTAATCAGCCTACATCACACAGCGAACAGCTAGCTGCGCTGATTAGCCTAGCCCTGCCGCGTGACTGACAACCGGAGACACACACACACACTCGGATACACACACACACACACACACACACAGAAACATGCAAATGAGTGACACGTATAGGCGTAAATAAATGAGTGCATACAAAATTTATAGACGACTGTCGTAACAAAGGAACACAAACACACACAGACACACACACACACACACACACACACACAAACACACAAACACGAGGTGATGATTTCAGTCACACAAGCTTCGTGAAGACAAACTGATCCGTCAGATGCTTTTATTGTGAAATCAAAACCCACATCAAAGGTGTCACATCTTCTGTTATAAGATTCCTCATGATGGTTCGCGAACTACACTCTTAGAAATAAGGGTTCCAAAAGGGTTCTTCTACAAGGGTTGAGGTTCTACCTGGAACCATTTGCTTCTGAAAAACCCTTTCCCAGAAGAAACGTTTTTAAAAGGGTTCTTGGTAACACTAACGGTTCCAGTAAGAACCATTTTGATCCAGAGAACCCTTTAAAAACCCTTTCCTGAATAAAGGGTTTTAAAAGGGTTCTTGGTAACACTAACGGTTCCAGTAAGAACCATTTTGATCCAGAGAACCCTTTAAAAACCCTTTCCTGAATAAAGGGTTTTAAAAGGGTTCTTGGTAACACTAACGGTTCCAGTAAGAACCATTTTGATCCAGAGAACCCTTTAAAAACCCTTTCCTGAATAAAGGGTTTTAAAAGGGTTCTTGGTAACACTAACGGTTCCAGTAAGAACCACTTTGATCCAGAGAACCCTTTAAAAACCCTTTCCTGAATAAAGGGTTTTAAAAGGGTTCTTGGTAACACTAACGGTTCCAGTAAGAACCATTTTTATTCAGAGAACCCTTTAAAAACCCTTTCCTGAATAAAGGGTTTTAAAAGGGTTCTTGGTAACACTAACGGTTCCAGTAAGAACCATTTTGATCCAGAGAACCCTTTAAAAACCCTTTCCTGAATAAAGGGTTTTAAAAGGGTTCTTGGTGACACTAACGGTTCCAGTAAGAACCATTTTGATCCAGAGAACCCTTTTTTGGAGAAAGAGTTCTTCAGGGATTGTTGAAAGCATGGGTATAAGATCCTGTATGGGTTCTTTGTAGAACCTCTCATGGGGGGTTCTGGGTGGAACCTTACACACACAGTTCTAGGTATAACCCTTTATGTTGGGTTCTAGGTAGAACCCTCCACCTTTATGAAAGGTTCTACCTGGAGCCAAAAAGGGTTCTCCTATGAGGACAAGCCGAAGAACCTTATATGGTTCTACTTAGAACTTTTATTTCTAAGAGTGTAGGACGATGGACAGAACCTTAAGTTTCTTACTTGTGTCCAGTCTTGTGTTATTTCTGTGTGACGTCATCAATCAAGCAGCTGGTCAGTGTTGCTATGACCACAACACACATCATCAGCGACGCACACACACACACACACACACACGCCGGCCGTCCTAAATGATAAAACTGTGTAGAAGCGAGAGTTTCTCTGAGGGAAAGTGAGGCGAGCCGCTCTTACTTTTGATCCTTGTCACAGCTCTCAGTGGGAAGCCATTGATTTCTGGCAGAGAGAGGCCCTGAGCTTCTGGAGGAATGAAGATTGGAAATATTGATAGCCGTCATTTGTATGGAGAGAGAGGGAGAGAGAGAGAGAGAGGGAGAGAGAGAGAGAGAGGGAGAGGGAGAGGGAGAGAGAGAGAGAGAGGAGAGAGAGAGAGAGAGAGAGAGAGAGAGAGGGAGAGGGAGAGAGAGAGGGAGAGAGAGAGAGAGAGAGAGAGAGGGAGAGAGAGAGAGAGAGAGAGAGAGAGGAGAGAGAGAGAGAGAGAGAGAGGGAGAGAGAGAGGGAGAGAGAGAGAGAGAGAGAGAGAGAGAGAGAGAGAGAGAGAGAGAGAGAGAGAGAGAGAGAGAGAGAGAGAGAGAGAGAGAGAGAGAGAGAGAGAGAGGGAGGTTCGCTCCATTTTAGCGATCATTTGTCTGTTTTTTTGGCGTTTGGACTCGTAAATGGGTTCGATTTCTCGCGCGGCAGCTTATTACTGTACGGCTGTATGAGAAAGCAGCGGGGATCAGCAGAGGTCACACACACACACACACACACACACACACACACACAAATACACCAAAATATTTCTAAATGTCACACTGTTGCATCAAGACCAGAATATCTGTACTCAAACGTTAAAGGCTCAGTTCACCCAAAACACAGACGTACGTTAGAATAAGTGATCAGTTCGAGGTGACGTGGTTTGATTTGGTTCGTCTGCCTCCAGCTCAACACGATGGAGGTGAATGGAAGGTATAAAGTAGCTCCAGTGTCTGCTTGGAAATACATTTCGCCTCCGTCGTGTTGGAGTCAAGAGGCAGAAACAGGTGGTGAGGAAACCCGGGTCAAGGTCCACTTAT
The DNA here is from genome assembly GCA_039737535.1 of Lagodon rhomboides. Taxonomy (NCBI): domain Eukaryota; kingdom Metazoa; phylum Chordata; class Actinopteri; order Spariformes; family Sparidae; genus Lagodon; species Lagodon rhomboides. The sequence goes on from CM077801.1 coordinate 26,923,651, forward strand.
GCCGTTTTTCCACCGACAGTACCAGCTCGCCTCGGCTCAGCGTGGCTCTACTTGGTTTGGTTTCAGACGCGTTTCCATCTAGAATTAGTATCTCTTCAACGTGGGCGGGGTCGTCTTCAACGTGGGCGGGTCGTCATCGAACGTGGCCGGGTCGTCTTCAACGTGGGCGGGTCGTCATCGACGTGGGCGGGTCGTCATCGACGTGGGCGGGGTCGTCATCAACGCGGGCGGGTCGTCATCAACGTGGGCGGGTCGTCATCGACGTCGGCGGGTCGTCTTCAACGTGGGCGGGGTCGTCAGTCAGACGTGGGCGGGTCGTCATCAACGTCGACTGGTCGTCATCAACGTGGGTGGGTCGTCTTCAACGTCGACTGGTCGTCATCAACGTGGGCGGGTCGTCATCAGACGTGGGCGGGTCGTCATCAGACGTGGGCGGGTCGTCATCAACGTCGACTGGTCGTCATCAACGTGGGTGGGTCGTCTTCAACGTCGACTGGTCGTCATCAACGTGGGCGGGTCGTCATCAACGTGGGCGGGTCGTCTTCAGACGTGGGCGGGTCGTCATCAGACGTGGGCGGGTCGTCATCAGTGACGTACTTATCCACGTGACACATAAACAGGGCTAGCTGTGGGCGACGCAAAACACGTCCACCTTTTCATTTCCTGTCGCACCATCGAGCTCGTTCTGGATGCGTCTTCAGCGACAACACTCAGGAGCGTCTCCACCTCTGCCACGGTCCACGCCGTGTTCCTGCGCGTTGTTCCTTCCATGTAATCGCTATGTTGACTGAACGCAGATGCTAGTTTTTAAAGGTAGCGGGCGTCAGGCTCGGACGTCGCGCTCGTCATGAGTCATCAAGTGGCGTCGCTCTCTGTCCAATCAGTGGCCGGCTGCCAGCTTACGTCACACAGAAGCATCAGCTCAGCTCGGTTGGAACTTATACGGAGGTGATACTAAAAAAGCACCACTTTAGCAGGTACCAGGTACCAGATTTCAGTAATGGGAACGCAGAAAAGGCGAGCTGAGTCGAGGCGAGGCGAGCTGCTACTGTCGGTGGAAAAACGGCATTAAAAGTTCTCTGCGGTGGATGAGGATTCATAAAAAGTGCTCTGAATGAAACAGACAGTCAGATGAGCAGGAATAAGATTTTTCAGGAGGTATTAAGTTAATCTCCACCCTCCTCCACCTCCTCCTCCTCTCCCTCCTCCTCCTCCTCCTCCTCCTCCACCTGTCTGGCTGTAACCTGGCTCTTAATTGAATTAGCGCTCCTTTAAGATACGGCGTCGGCCAGACGTTCTCCAGGAGGCCCCGGGCCTCCGATGACTCTCTATTGTCGCGGAGACGCTCTGGGGGCTGGACACACGGAGAATTAATAGACTGAGCCTGACACACACACACACACACACACACACACAGTTACACACCTGCTGTAAAGTGTGTGTGCTTGTGGATATGATTCACACACACCGACGGCTCCGTCTGGAAACTCAAACACTGCTGGTTTTCTCGCATCGTTTTATTATTTTTTATCTGAACAGCTGAATTTTGTAAATAAATATTTCTTCAGTTCTCCCGTACGTCCGGTACTTTAGATAAATCTGTTTGGATTTAAAGAAAGAGGGATAAAACATCTTGTTTCTGAGCGATGGGGTCGAACGTTTAGTCCACTTGATCAACATCATCCACTGCACATTTGATTGGTTCAAATCTTAAAACCAGTATGTTCGCAGTTTTAACCTAAATTGACGACAAATTTAGGTGGACATAACTTTATAGTCGCTGTTTTTTTTGTTTGTTTTTTAAAGAAGACACCTTGAAATAATTCATATTGAACTAATTTTATAATGTATCAGCTACAACATAAAAAGAAAAGAGATTAATTAGGGAAATATGAACAAAATATGAAAATAACAGATAAAGTAATTTTTTATTTAATTTTTTTTATTTAACCTTTATTTAACCAGGCAAACAAATTAAGAACAGGATTCTTATTTACAAATGCAGCCTGAAAAGAGCTAGAAGCTCTTAAGGGGAAGGGGGAGTGCTAAAAGTAAAATACATGGTTAAATAAATTACACATCACGAAAGATACAATATAATACAACATACTAAGTTAAACTTATTAAATTTAGCACGATGATGTCACTGCATCACTTTGATGAGGAGTTTACATCAAATGTCACATAAACTTCATGAAATTCAATTAAATTTGACGACATTATTCACATTATTCCATCTTTATTAAATACTCTTTGATCACAACGAGTGTCGTAACGAGCTCGTGATGCTGCTTTCATTTCCTCCAGGGAAATAAAGTGATGACATCATCAGACGACTCAGTGAAAACACATATAGAAATATATGAAATATATATTTTTTGTCCTTTTTGACCTTCCGGAACAAAATGGAGGTGACGATGTGATAGAAGCTTCTTCTTTCTTTTTGAAACGGAAACGGATCTCACACACACACACACACACACACACACACACACACACACACACAGATCATGTAGATATCAGTGTGAGCGTCTCGTCGCTTCATCTTTTCTGTTTCTTGCCTTTTATTTCCTCTTTTCCTCTGAGTCCGTCTCTCTCTCTCTCTGTTATCTGTCCAGCTGCTCCCTCCCCCTCTCTCCCTCTCTCCCCCCCCCTCCCCCGCTGTTGACAGTAGATGAACCCGCCCCCCCACTGTTTGTTACCCACGGTCGCCTCATCACCGGACCCCTCCGGTCCTGCTCTCTGCCCTCTGGGCATCATTTACAACCCTCCCTCCTCCCTCCCTCTTCATCTTCAGCTCTCCTTCCTCCTGCCGTTTGGAAGATTTGACCCCCCCACAGTTTATATATCATGAACCCGGCCTTCCTCGGCTATTCATGACTCAGAACCTCCTGTTGTTCACACACCTGACCACCTCACCTGCCGACCTCGTTCTGTATTCCATCGATTCTCGCTGACCGGAGACGAATCGCATGAACTCAAAATATTACTGCAGTTAATCAGTCTGTTGCTTTTTGGACTTGAGGACGAGCTGAGAGGAGGAAATGATAACGACACACAGGCCCGGATGACCAGCTGGTCAAAGTGGGCCCAAACCCAGAACTCCAGAACCCTGAGGGGCCTGAGTCGGGGCACGCGGTTCTGTTTTGCCCCGGGGCCCCCGAGTGGGTTAATCAAGCCCTGACACTTCATGGCAGTCGTGTGTCGGTTTGTTGCCGGGACGGAAAAAACACTGGCAGTGAACCTGCAACATGCTCGACTGCCAGGACAAATATTTGGCTAATTAAGGCTCGTTCGGATGCATTTCTGCACAGAATACCTGGAACGTGTCCCCGAACCGTTACAGCGTGGTCGACGGTAACGGGACGGATGATTCACGAGCACAATAACTACGTCTAAATAAATATTAAACCTGACTTGTGAAGAAAGATGGAGTCAAACCTTTAAGTTTAATTTAGAAACAACACACACCAGGTTGTCAGCTGTTAACGTTCGGTTCAGACCCGAACACGAGACACAAAGAAGGATGGACGAAAACACAAAAGACAAGCTTTGATAACACAAGTCCAAAAAAAAAATCAAAAAACAAAAAGGGCAAGCTGCAAATATTACAACAAACAGGCTGCAGGCAAATAAAAAAACTGAAGAGAAATATAAAAACAAGGGTAGAAAACACAACACTGGACTAATTAACAAATGTTGGAGAGAAAACAAGGCGGGAAAATGACAAAGACAGGAAGTAGAGACGTCACGACAAGATGAGGATCTTGTTTTTGTTCGTGTATCCGACAGACGCTGGATGTTGTTGGCTGTCGTGACACCGGCGCTGCTCGGTGATATAACTTCTATACGCTCTATACAATAACTACGTCTAAATAAATATTAAACCTGACTTGTGCAGAAAGATCGAGTCAAACCTTTAAGTTTAATTTAGAAACAACACACACCAGGTTGTCAGCTGTTAACGTTCGGTTCAGACCCGAACACGAGACACAAAGAAGGATGGACGAAAACACAAAAGACAAGCTTTGATAACACAAGTCCAAGCTGCAAATATTACAACAAACAGGCTGCAGGCGAATAAAAAAACTGAAGAGAAATATAAAACTAAGGGTAGAAAACACAACACTGGACTAATTAACAAATGTTGGCGGGAAAATGACAAAGACAGGAAGTAGAGAACGTCACGACAAGATGAGGATCTTGTTTTTGTTCGTGTATCCGACAGACGCTGGATGTTCGCTCGTACGTCTGCGGCTGCTCGGTGATATAACTTCTATACGCTCCAGCAGCTCCTCCCGTATCGTATACGAACCTGCCCTCCGCTCGGCGTCTCTCCGCCGGCTAATAGGAGGTGACAGCGAGGCTCTGATATCGATACCTGCTGCATGATGAGGATTAAAGATCCGCCGACTCCCTGCCAAGAACACAGGCAGCTCCGTGTGTGTGTGTGTGTGTGTGTGTGTGTGTGTGTGTGTGTGTGTGTGTGTGTGTGTGATTATGCCCATCAGTGTGTCTTTCTTGGTTGTAGCTCTGTTTGCACTCATTCCTTGGTGTGTGTGTGTGTGTTTTTTTTGAAGAGGTGTTTTCTCGTTAAGAGTTGCTCGTTAGGGGTTGAAGGCGAGCAAACAGGTGAGGCGTTGCCGCGGCAACGGCGTCAACAAACAGATCAGACTTTCATCTTCATCTGGTCGGGAGGAGAAGAAAACACTCGGCCCTTTCATCTGCTAAAGGAGAGGAGACGGAGAGAGAGAGAGAGAGAGAGAGAGAGAGAGAGAGAGAATCAAAACACAGGACGGAGACGGAGAGAAAAAGAAATCGTGTTCGGAGAAAGAAAGAAGAGAGACGACGAGTGACAAGGAGGGAGAGATGAGAAGAAAAAGGTCGGGAGTGATGAGAGAAAGGAGATGGAAGGATGGAGGAAACAAACCGTAAGAGATGGAGGGAGCGAGGCGACGTGAAAAGAGAGGGATGAGGTGAAGTGAAGTGTTGAGACACTCAAGGCCATTTTCAGCTTGATGCTGCAGTTTCAGCTCCGATCTGATATTTAGTTTAATTACAGTCGTGTTCATCTTTGTTTCAGTTTGTGTGGCGTCCGTCGTATCGTTCAGACGCTGGCAGGAGCCGTTCCATCTCCGTTTTTTGCATTTTTCAACACAACAACAACATCTTCTGCAAAATGTAACTGTGATAGCTGCAATATATATATTTATTTTCCTACCTGAAGCATCTGTCTGCATCTCTCACACAACACAGATAAATAAGATCAGCCAGTGGATTCAATCAGTGATCATGTCATCAGAAAACAATAAATAAATAAATGTTAGCTAATTACGTTGCAAAAACCACAAATAAGTTTAAACTTCACGTTTGTTTCGGTTGAATTTTTCCCATCTTGGTTGCCACAAACAAGGCAGTTTCCAGCCAAGATGGGATATTTTTCACAGGAAGTCGGGACGTCTCCAGTCGTGTTTGTGGTGGAAGAACTGGTTGTTCTTGAGAAACAGAAAAATTAAGTTTACTTAGTTCTGCTACTTTTTAAAGCTTAATAAACCATTTTAAACCCGCTGGATTAACAGAAACCAGCTGGTGAGAAGTCGCTATTTAGGAAATCCAAATCAGCTGTGAGGAACTCGAGATGATCGTATGATCTCATGATCTCAGTATCTGTATCTGTGTTTATTTGGCCAAACCTCATTGATTTCTGAGTGTTTTTAGGGTTTTCTTTAAAGCCTGAGGAGGAGAACGTATCCAGAATTAAAAAGCCAAACTGGAGAAAAAGGTTTCTTTCTTCTCTTTAATCATCTTGTCAGTTTTCAGGTTTCAGCCTTCTGGCCTCCTGATGTTCAATCAGACATTTCATTGATCATTAACACACAACCTGGTCACCAGGATGTGATGTTAGCCGTTAAGTTTCCAGCCTCGTTTGTGGCGACCAAGATGGGATATTTTTCACAGGAAGTCTCCAGTCGTGTTTGTGGTGGAAGAACTGGTTGTTCTTGAGAAACAGAAAAAATTCAACTGAAACATACGTGAAGTTTAAACTAGATAACTAGATCTCACCTGTTAACAAAAATCCAACTGCTAACATGACATCCTGGCGACCGGGTTGTGTTGTTATTCATCTATGAAATGTGTGTGTTGAACATCAGGAGGCCAGAAGGCTGAAACCTGAAAACTGACAAGATGATTAAAGAGAAGAAAGAAACCTTTTTCTCCAGTTTGGCTTTTTAATTCTGGATACGTTCTCCTCCTCAGGCTTTAAAGAAAACCCTAAAAACACTCAGAAATCAATGAGGTTTGGCCAAATAAACACAGATACAGATACTGAGATCATACGATCATCTCGAGTTCCTCACAGTTGATTTGGATTTCCTAAATAGCAACTTCTCACCAGCTGGTTTCTGTTAATCCAGCGGGTTTAAAATGGTTTATTAACCCTCTGAGGACCATGTTTGGCCCGTTTTGACTACTTTTACATTTGGGCTTATAAACAATATTTAACGTACATGGAACATCATGTGTTTGGCATCTATAGATTCAGAACAACCTTGGCTATCAAATGGATGCATGTAATCTGCTTAGAAATTAAGTATGAGTGGAAAAAATGTACAATACACTGAAGGCTTTCAAAAACGAAAAGTAGATCTTTGTACTTTTTTTATTCAAAATCACACCTCAAACAACAAGAGTGAAGACTTTTCAGCAGAATCTCAGGAAAACAGTGAAAAAAAAACTGCTTCTCTATATCATAAACCGTTTCGGAGATATTTACGAATATGTAAAATCATAGGCTTTTTGGGCGGATTCGTCCTCAAAAGTAGCAGAACTTCTAAAAGAATGAAGTAAACTTGATCCTCCAATCTGGAGATGAATGGTTTCACTACAAACTCCTGCTTCCTAACATCTGACAGACAAAAGCACTGAGGACGAGGCCGCGGACACACAAGGCCTCACACGGGTTATTATATCCAGGTGTTTTTTAAAACCTGATGATACGAAGCTAAAAAAAAAAAATAGCCCTGAAGACGCGACGAAGGAGACAAATAGACTCGAGAGAGAAAAATCACCGTCATCTGCTAAAACAGCAGGAAAAAGACGGAGAGACGAAACAGGGGAACGAGACAGGGTGAGAGATGGAGATGGAGACGATAGGAGGAGAGAAAACTGAAGATGGAGAGAGAAAACAAGAGGGAGACGGAGAGGAAAAGAGAGACGCAGAAAAGAAAAGGAAAGGAAAAGACGGATGAGAGAAGGAAGGTGGAAAGACGAATACGCGGCGAGATGCAGACGGACAGAAGGAGATTGGATTTTATTGATAGCGGCGTTTTAACTCGCCGCGGCGTGTTCGCTCGGCTGCATTAGTGGGAACAGTAAATGCTTTCACTCACAAAGACTTCATACATCCTCCATTTGTTTACCGCCGCAGAATATTTTAAGAGTAAAGCCTTCGTGCCGCCCGCGTGACGAGCGAGGGCGAGAAAGGGACTTCAGCTAATAACTTACGATGATCAATAAGACCTGATGTCGTCAGCGGTGATCCATTCTGACTTTCACAGGAAGGCCGCCGAGCGTTTTTGTCACACAGGTGGATTTTTAACGAATGTTTGCTTTAATCAAACAAGAATGTTCCGTTAAAAACCTCCGAACCTGCTTTTACTGAGTTTAACGGAAGAGTTCCTGCAGCTCAACCGGCACGTAATCGAACTTTACATCAACGTATCCGCAGGTTATTTAAAAAGTCTTTATCAATATGAGGCTTTACAGGTAATTAAATAGTCTTAAAACTTTAACATTTGAACTGATGTATCTTCAAATGCAAAATCTCTGAGTCAATAAATGATAGAAGTATTGAAGTTATGCAATAAATTAATTAGAAATGCATCAAAATCTGAAGTTTTTTCATCAGATTTTAGAGAAAATATTGATCCAAAAGATTTTTTAAATGAAGAAACATCAACACAATATATAACTTATAACCATGTACAGTTTAATCTACAATAGAATCTGAGTTTAATGGAAAAGTTCCTGCACGTCTGAGCTCGACGCTCGATTATTCATCTGCAACCTGCACGTAATCGAACTTTACATCAACGTATCTGCAGGTAATTTAAAAAGTCTTAATGTATATGAGGCTTTGCAAGTAATTAAATAGTCTTAAAGCTGAATTTATAAGATCTTTATTGCCACAAACATTTAAACTGATGTATCTTCAAATGCAAAATCTCTAAGTCAATAAATGATAAAAGTATTGAAGTTATGTAATAAATTAATTAGAAATGCATCAAAATCTGAAGTTTTTTCATCATATTTTAGAGAAAATATTGATCCAAAAGTTTTTTTAAATGAGGAAACATGAACACAAAATAACTTATAACTTATAACTTATAACCATGTACAGTTTAATCTACAATAGAATCTGAGTTTAATGGAAGAGTTCCTGCACGTCTGAGCTCGACGCAGCGTTTATTAATCTGCAACCTGCACGTAATCAAACTTTACATCAACGTATCTGCAGGTAGTTTAAAAAGTCTTTATTAATATGAGGCCTTACAAGTAATTAAATAGTCTTAAAGCTGAATTTATAAGATCTTTATTGCCACAAACACTTTATCTAACTTCATTTGTCCAACTTTAACATTTAGACTGACGCATCTTCAAACGCAAAATCTCTAAGTCAATAAATGATAAAAGTACTGAAGTTATGCAATAAATTAATTAGAAATGCATCAAGATTTTTTAAATGAAGAAACATGAACACAAAATAACTTAACTTATAACTTATAACCATGTACAGCACATATTTTAGTTTAATCTACAATAGAAATACAGTATTTCTGCCTACACTTGTATTTTCTGCTTATCGTCATCTTCAAATGCTCGCAATGCAAAAACACTTTTATGCAGACTACAAAACAGATTATGCTCAAAACTCGCCATGTTTCACATCACATGAAAGACTTAAGTCTCTGCTTATTGTCGCTAAAAGAACGAACGCTCAAGAGATTCTGGTTTTTATTCTCGATCGATTTGAACAGGATCACATCAACGACAATCCTCCACGGCCACTAGGGGGCGTCCAGCTGGGAATCAGGTTTCATCGGGTTAATTTCTTTGCGTTAAACCTGCTACTCAAGTACTTTTTTCACTTAATACTCACCTGTTTGCAATAAAACCTTCAACCTACCTCTGCAGGAGTCCGAATACTACACAGGGAAAACGATTATTTGTCCAAAAATCTGTGTTACGTTTCATTAAAATGTGTGAAAATCATTAAATGTAAGTGTCTGATTCTGTTCAGCTCTGAACAGAAGGTATATTATACATATAGAACCATTTTAATCCTCATGTTTTGGGTAATGATTCTGATTCTTGTGCTGCTGAATAAAAAATCCTCCACATTATTTCCTTCCTCGTATACGAGCGCCGCCCACCTGACCTCTGACCTTCGACCTTAACGCGAGCCACTCCGGAGAAGTCCTAAAAATGGAAACGTAAATTTCTCACTCTGGAGTGGAGCTCTCAATTTATCAGAGTACTAAATTGATATTTTTAATGCACTCGGGTTGCCAGGTTTGAGCATAAATGTCACAAACACGGCGGTAAAGTAGAGCGAGAGAGGTCCTATCTTACTTTATTGTCTGCTTCCATTTTCAATGAATTGCTCTAAAAGCTCTTAACGAATCCGGCTGACTTTCAGAGCCCATTTATACGTGATGTGAAAAAGTGCAGGGCGGCAGACAGATGGATTCTGGGTCAGCGGAGGCAGAGCTGCAAGTTTCAATCCGTTCGATGTGACGTCGTCTCGTTAATGATCCGCAGCAGATTATCACAGCTGATTCTGATATTTTTAAAGAGGTTATCACCATGAAATATAATAATCAACTGGATGTAAATTAAAGCTGACAGTTTTCCATCTATGATCTACAAACATTTATACAACCTTTTCCTCCTCTGGTAGGCGTCAACATGTGACGTGACGTGAAGCAGGAAGTTGGGCGTGAAGAGAAGCAGGGCAGTTTCTGCTTTTCTCCCAGAATCCTCTTCCCGTTTAACATTGGGGCTTATGGGGCAGTTGCTGGAGTTTGTGTCGGTTAGACGCAGATAATTCAAAAACCGTACATCCTCCCGATAAAGTGGACACGTTGCCAGACAGAAGACAAGTGTGGCTACGTTCTTGGAAAATATCACTATTGTAGTGTGAAATCTGTGGCTAGGATCGTCATCTAAAGAAACATTTTCGGAGAGTTTTTTTCAGGCTCCCCCACTCTGCCAGTTGGTGCTGCGCGAACATTCCGCAATACACACTCATTGAAAATCCTGAATTTTTCGAAATCACTCACGATCAATTAAGGGTCACCGTTCAAAAACTAAACATCGTAGAAAGAAAGTTCAAATACAACTCAAATAGATAAGACTTGTGCCTACATTTTAAAGTTTGAATGGTGTCTCTAGGTTAAAGTCTGCCAGAGCAGGAGATGTTTGAAAAACGTCGATGATTTTGCCACTTTTTTGACCCCGTCCCATTCATTCCTTATGGGAAGTTTTTCGCAGTTTTTCTTCAAAATAAGAGCTTTACATTGCACCCCATCAGAGTTTAGAACTGGGTTCTTAGCGGGGGGCTTTTAATTTGAAAGTAGCGACCGCTATTAGCTCGCCGCTACAACAACAAGCGGACAACCAAGACAGCTACAGAGAGCGAGGAGACGCTAGCATCTCCCGGATCTCAGCGGCTTTCCAGCTGCTCATCTTGGTGGATGAAGTGATGAACTGACTGCTGTGATCAGCTGTTTCCTGTTTCCAAAGTTGGCGGACCAAAACAGACCACCAATTTGCCGCCTTCTGTCTAAATCCGCGGAGCGAGCCGCCAAAAGGACGGCAGATTGGTGGCTTACTGCCCAGAATAAAAACGGCTAGTGAGAGTCATAAAATTAAACTGTAGTCTTATATTCTGGATACAATGTCTTTTTCCTGGTTTTAAAGTCTGACTTTTCATGATGCAGATTCAACAAAGTGACTCAATTTTCGTAGAGCTTCATTTTCATCAGAAACGTTCCCAACGATCTAAAAGCTGATCACAAACAGGAAATATGTCATGTTTTATCATTTGACTTCATTTCACTGGTGTTACACTGGCTCCACTCTGAAACAAACTCTTAAAATCTAAGAGGGGAGGTTGTGGATCCGGTGCACAACCATGTTTACTACCCCTCCGGTCTCTGCGAGGGACCCCTCGAGATCCCTGGACCCCAGTTTTGGAAATCCGTAGCCTTGAGGTGAGAGGACAAGGTTGTGAGTGAAAGATTTATGCCTCCAAAACCCCAGAAGGAGGCGATTTCTGAACGCTCCATCCTGCTCGTCGACAAGTTTCAAGGTGCTCTTGAACAGACTGTAACTTTTCCTTTTTGCATTTTCACAAATTCAGCCGGACTCGAACAAAGAAATTAGAAAGTAAGCGGGAAATAGTAAAAGGAATGAGAGCAGAGAGAGAGAGAGGAAGGAGAAACGGGGGAAGAGAGAAAGTGTCAGACGAGGGGAAAAGAGGGAGAGATGTATGCAAACGACAAAGTTTGGTTAGCTGTAGGCGGTATTAGCGGCAGCGGAGGGAATATGTGTGTGGGAACAAATTGTCGACAGGAATTCATTAGGCTCGTTGTGCGATAACGAGTGCTTGTGGTTTTAATTGACTTAATCAACAAATAGAATTAATCAGAGATTTCTAATTAATGGTAATTGATTGAAATATCCACTGGGTCACCGCGCAAGCAGCCAAAATTCTCCTTCTCTCTCTCTCCTCGCTTTACAGTTCGTCCTTGTCCTCCGTCGTCCTCGTCCTTTCTCTCGTTTCTTTTTCTGCCTCATTCTTTCCTTTTCTTTAGTCCGTAGCGTCTTTTCTTTCACGATCACGGTCTCTCTTCTTCTTTTCCACTCGTGTAAGATGAAGTCGTCTTTGATTCCTCAAAATATTTGCATCGTTTGGGATTCAACAGTTTAGACGTCGCCCAGTCCTGTCGCTCTTTCTCTTTACTATTCAGAAACACTGACGTAGCAACCAAGCTAACAACCTCTACTCTCCTCTATCTTCCATCCTCTCCTCCCTCCCTCCTCTCCTCCTTCCCTCCATCCCTCTCTTCACGGCAGGTCTCGGTAATTAGATTGTGGAGATGAGGAGGTGGAGGAGAGTTAAGAGGATTTTGTTTTTAGGAGAGGGAGATTTAAGAATGAGAGAGATAGAGGGGGGGATGGAGTGAGAGAGACAGAGGTGAAAGTGAAGGGGGAATTAGAGAAAGAGGAGAGCAGATCCTCTTCTTTTTGTTTATCCCGAGTCGGTCACCCTTCTTTAAAGAGGATGTTGAGTGACAGACAGGGCAACACATCGAGAGAGAGCGAGGGAAAACAAACGAAGAGATAAAGACGTCGCTCGTTCTTTTTGTGTCTCTCCTGTTGGTCGACCTTGAATCTGTACATGTAGAGAGAGACGGGAACGTTAACGTCGCACACTGAGAGAAATGATGGTTCTTGAAGTTTCTTTTCGTGTTGAGCCCCTTTGTAGAGCTGGAATGACATTTCAAAGAATCCCAGCTGAAAATAAAATATACATCCATCCATTTTCGGCTGGTCGTGACCATCAGGATAAGAAAAGCAGCTAGCCACATTCTGCAGGAACCTGGGGCATTCCCAGACAGGATATGTAATCCATTTAGCGCTTTCTTGGTCTGCCACGGAAGAAATCCTGATCAGATGATGAACAACCTCAACATCAAGGAGAACTGTTTCTATCAAAGATCACGTTCTGGATGTCTTGAGTTCCTCTCCTCTCAGAGGTCTGTACTTTTCAAGTGAATCAAAATAACCGTGAGTGAGTCGTTCATTTCTGATTACTGTGGCGTCAAACTTTGAGGTGCTGACTCTCATCTCAGCCGCGACTCGTTCATCTGTTGTTGGGTGAAATAAGAGAGAACAACATCACATCGTCTGCAAACAAGTAGAGATACAATCCTGAGGTCACCATGCTGGACAAGCTCTCTTTCCTCAGTTTAAAACATCTCACAGTCATCATTTCAAGATTTAAAAAAAGAGACGAATGGTTCCAGGATGTGAAGAACCGCAGTCAGCTGATCAACGCAACCTACACAACTGTCTATGTCAATCAGCAGAATCGAGAGTTGTAGGACTGATTTCCCAGTTTCACACGTTAACAAATCAGCAGTTTCCCCTTTTGTTGGTTTTAATTTCCTGTCTCTCTTGTTGTCTTTTTCTTCTTTCTGTTGGTCTCTGACATTCCCAGATAGGATATGTAATCCCCTTTAGCGCTTTCTTGGTCTGCCACGGGAGAAATCCTGATCAGATGATGAACAACCTCAACATTAAGAAGAACCGTTTCTATTTAAGATCACGTTCTAGATGTCTGAGTTCCTTCATACTTTTCAAGTGAATCGAAATAACCGCGAGTGAGACGTTCATTTCTGATTGATGTGGCGTCAAACTTTTGAGAGACAGAACAACATCACATCGTCTGCAAACAAGTAGAGATACAATCCTGAGGTCGCCATACGACAAGCTGTCTGTCCTCAGTTCAAATCACCTCACGGTCGTCATTTCAAGATTTAAAAAAGAGATTAAGGAGAACCGTTTCTATTAAAGATCATGTTCTGGATGTCTGAGTTCCTCATACTTTTCAAGTCAATCGAAATAACCGTGAGTGAGACGTTCATCTCAGCCGCTACTCGGTCATCTGTTGTGAAAGTCATGGGTGAAATAAGAGACAGAACAGCATCACATCGTCTGCAAACAAGCAGAGATACAATCCTGAGGTCGCCATACGACAAGCTGTCTTTCCTCAGTTTAAATCATCTCACAATCGTCATTTCGAATGGTTCCAGGATGTGAAGAACCGCAGTCAGCTGATCAACGCAACCTACAACAGTTTTGTCGATCAGCAGAATCGAAGAGTCGTAGCGACTGATTCACATGTTAACAAATCAGCAGTTTCCCCTTTTGTTGTTTTTAATTTCCTGTCTCTCTTGTTGTCTTTTTCTTTCTTTCTTGGTCTGCCACGGGAGAAATCCTGATCAGATGATGAACATCCTCAACAACCAGAAGAAGTGTTTCTATTAAAGATCACGTTTTGGATGTCTGAGTTCCTCATACTTTTCAAGTGAATCAAAATAACCGCGAGTGAGACGTTCATTTCTGATTACTGTGGCGTCAAACTTTGAGGCGCTGACTCTCATCTCAGCTGTTACTCGTTCATCTGTTGTTGGGTGAAATAGGAGACAGAACAACATCACATCGTCTGCAAACAAGTAGAGATACAATCCTGAGGTCGCCATACTGGACACTCTCTTTCCTCAGTTTAAATCATCTCACAATCGTCATTTCAAGATTTAAAAAAGAGACGAATGGTTCCAGGATGTGAAGAACCGCAGTCAGCTGATCAACGCAACCTAAAACTGTCTTGTCGATCAGCAGAATGAAGAGTTGTACGACTGATTTCCCAGTTTCACACGTTAACAAATCAGCAGTTTCCCCTTTTGTTGTTTTTAATTTCCTGTCTCTCTTGTTGTCTTTTTCTTTCTATCTGTTGGTCTCTGGCTTTTATCTTTTTCTAGTCCTCCTTTATCTCACAGTTTCTTTGTAACTCACTCTAATCTTCTATCTCTCTTCTGTGTCGCTCATCACACTACCTCCTCCTCCTCCTCCTCCTCCTCCGTCGACCTATCTCACACTGCTCCTCTGTCCACCGCTAACCTCCCCTCTACATCCTCCGTCTCTTTCTCTTTCTCTGCAGCGACTCCATGGCTTTCCATGTATTTTGGAAGAAAAGCTTTTTAGCAAATATTTGTCTGACTGTGTCTGTAGAGCCCTCTGAGTCAATATGGGCCCAGCCAGGCTCGACCCGCCGGAGAGGGAGAAAGGGAGAGAGAGGAGGGAGAGGGAGAGAGAGAGGGAGAGAGAGAGAGGGAGAGAGAGGGGAGAGAGAGAGAGAGAGAGGGAGGGAGGAGAGAGAGAGGGGAGAGAGAGGGGAGAGAGAGAGAGAGGGAGAGAGAGAGAGAGGGGGAGAGGGGAGAGAGAGAGAGAGAGAGAGGGAGGGAGAGAGAGAGAGAGAGAGAGAGAGAGAGAGAGAGAGAGAGAGAGAGAGAGAGAGAGAGAGAGAGAGAGAGAGAGAGAGAGAGAGAGAGAGAGAGAGAGAGGGAGGGAGAGAGAGAGAGAGGGAGAGAGAGAGAGAGGGGGAGAGAGAGAGAGAGAGGGAGAGAGAGAGAGGGAGGGATCAGTGCATAAAAACCGGCAGTGCAGAAACAATAGAGACTTAGGATTCTCTGTTTCTCTTCTCTGGCTGAAATAAACTCAAAGAGAAAAGACTTTTCTGTCTGAAGCCGACCAAACTGAAACCATAAAACTGATAATGATGATTTAAAAATAATATTTAATCTCCTTGTTTTTTTATAAAGACAAAACAGGGAAAACACGTGTTTGGCATTACAACTGTTTACATCTTTGTTTTCGGGACGACATCCTGATTGGATCTGACTGAGAACTCTTTATCTTCTATTTTACTCTACGTGGGACCGTAATTTACAAAATGAACATCATGCCGTGTTGAAGAAGATTTGAAGCTACAGATTAAGACTATAAACTCATTAATAAACTGTTTACTCAGGCGATAACTCAAGTGTGAAGTCGGGTCAGTTTCTCATAAGCTTACATACAACACTCTTAGAAATAAGGGTTCCAAAAGGGTTCTTCTACAAGGGCTGAGGTTCTACCTGGAACCATTTGCTTCTGAAAAACCCTTTCCCGGTTTTTAAAGGGTTCTTGGTAACACTAACGGTTCTAGTAAGAACAATTTTGATCCAGAGAACCCTTTAAAAACCCTTTCCTGAATAAAGGGTTTTAAAAGGGTTCTTGGTAACACTGACGGTTCCAGTAAGAACCATTTTGATCCAGAGAACCCTTTAAAAACCCTTTCCTGAATAAAGGGTTTTAAAAGGGTTCTTGGTAACACTAACGGTTCCAGTAAGAACCATTTTGATCCAGAGAACCCTTTAAAAACCCTTTCCTGAATAAAGGGTTTTAAAAGGGTTCTTGGTAACACTAACGGTTCCAGTAAGAACCATTCTGATCCAGAGAACCCTTTAAAAACCCTTTCCTGAATAAAGGGTTTTAAAAGGGTTCTTGGTAACACTAACGGTTCCAGTAAGAACCATTTTTGATCCAGAGAACCCTTTAAAAACCCTTTCCTGAATAAACGGTTTTAAAAGGGTTCTTGGTAACACTAGTGGTTCCAGTAAGAACCATTTTGATCCAGAGAACCCTTTAAAAACCTTTTCCTGAATCAAGGGTTTTAAAAGGGTTCTTGGTAACACTAACGGTTCCAGTAAGAACCATTCTGATCCAGAGAACCCTTTTTTGGAGAAAGAGTTCTTCAGGGATTGTTGAAAGCATGGGTATAAGATCCTGTATGGGTTCTTTGTAGAACCTCTCATGGGAGGTTCTGGGTGGAACCTTACACACACAGTTCTGGGTATAACCCTTTATGTTGGGTTCTAGGTAGAACCCTCCACCTTTAAAAGGTTCTACCTGGAGCCAAAAAGGGTTCTCCTATGAGGACAAGCCGAAGAACCTTATATGGTTCTACTTAGAACTTTTATTTCTAAGAGTGAACCGTTGAGCTGTTTCAGAAAAAGTCTTCAATTTAAAAACCCATTTAAAGTTGCATTTAACTCTTAAATTAAAGGGATCTGCACGTGATTGACTCCAAACTTCTGGTTAGTCGTGACACTGTAAATGTTTTAATGTTTAAGATTTAAGTCAAAGACTCCTTTGACTCGTTGCACCACTCCCAAAATGTGCAATAATGTTCAGGAGAAAGAGATTGAAGGGTAGAACTGTCGGTCGAGTTGACTTTAAGAAGTGGACTGGTGCATCCAGGCTAAGCTAACTGTGTTAGCGGCTGCAATGAAACTATGTCGATGTTATTAATAAGAGTCAACTTAAATCAACCTGTACAGATGAAGTGATCTCATCCTTTTTCTGGCTCATGCATAGGATGATGATCATTCTTTAATGCCTCCGAAGCTGCACTTTGGGTCGCAGTGAGAAGTGCTGGCTGTTGTGTGAGCCATTACGCTGCACCGTGTAGACAGCTGTATTGATTAGATATTGAGGCGAATCAGTTCCGTCTGACAGCCTGTTAAGCTGCTATCATTTATTGTCATGTTTGCTGACTGTGATGTCAAAGTTGTGCAATTACCAAGCGGATGAAATCAATCCGACACCAGACTCGTCTTCGGCACTCGAAGGCTGATGTGAGGAACTTGATCGGCTCTTATTCATCATACAGAGATTTCTGTGTCGGTGTGTTGGACTTTCTGTTGTTGAAGCCGACTTTGTTGAGCAGATTTCAGAGTTATGACCGTCGCTCTCTGACTCTAACATGCTGAATTATTGTTCCAGCCTCAATCTAGTTTAATTCATCTTCCTGTGCTCCCTCCACGCTGTCTGCTGCAGTTATTTGGCGCAGCGCGAGTATCACTCAGTCGTTTTGTTGTTGTTTAGAGCCTCCACCTTCGACGTAATACACACCTCCTGCTCGGAATAAATTTATCCGCAGCCTCGCAAACACACACGCAGACACACACCGGGCTTGTCCTCTTGATCCTGTCTGCTGTATTCTGCATCCCCATCTCCTGTTTAGACAACCAGGCGAGCCACAAATATGCTAAACTGAAGAGAGCGAGAAAGAGGAGATGAAAGACGGGAGAAGAAGAGTTGAGGGTGTGCGAGGAGGAGGATGCAGAGAGTGTGTGTGTGCATGCAGAGAAAGAGGGAGAGAGTAAGAGAATCCCATTTCATTGTAATAGTGTTTAATATTTATTGGAAAAATGTAAAGAAAATGTAAAGGAAGTGCTTTTCAGCGAGCGGGCGGGATTAGCATAAATAGTTTGGGGCTTGGACGTGTTTGGTCGCTGCCGCAGAGGAGTAAGGCTGTCCCCTCTATTCTCTGTCACACACACACACACACACACACACTCAGAAATACATGCATATGTTTGCACACACACCCACTTGTGCACACGCCTGCATGAGTAAACATTCAAACATGCAAACACACACACACTCACTGACCTTTGCGTGTGGAAACTCATCAGCATATAGTGATTTATAATAGGCACTGCCAATCCTTGTGTTTCTCTTTTTTCCCCCCGTTTTTGCATTTATTAGACAGCAGCGGAGACGGGAAGCAGAGGGGGGAATATTGGCTGTTGTCATTTATTTTATGCACTGTTACTGCTGATCAGGGATCTGTGTGCTGAATTTGACTTTATGCTAATGAATTGTTAAGAATGACCTGAATTTAACGCACTGAACTGTGGAGGACTGAAAAAAACAACTAAATGAGAGCAAATTTGGCTCTTGTTTGTTCTTCTTGTGTTCTCTAAACTATGTTTTATTACAAGTAAGGTCTCTTTTCTGTCAATAATAATACGATTGTATTCACTAAATTAACCACTGAGCTCTGTGAACGCAGCGACAGTCCGACAGGTCAGGAAACAAGAGCAGTCAGATGGTCAACAAAGTCAACTTCTACGCAGACGATCTAATGACTTTATTTAGAGGTGCAAATAATCCCTAACTGCACAGAAAAGATTAAAAACAGTAATAATTAAACCCAGCACAATGCAGAGAGCAGTTAAACAAACACTGATCTTGAAACAGCTGGAGCGTTTCTACTTTATACGTTCATTTTCTACCTTTTTCATTCCCATTTTTGGGAAGCAGAGGGGGAAATATTGGCTGTTGTCATTTATTTTATGCACTGTTACTGCTGATCAGGGATCTGTGTGCTGAATTTGACTTTATGCTAATGAATTGTTAAGAATGACCTGAATTTAACGCACTGAACTGTGGAGGACTGAAAAAAAACAACTAAATGAGAGCAAATTTGGCTCTTGTTTGTTCTTCTTGTGTTTTCTAAACTATCTTTTAGTACAAGTAAGGTCTCTTTTCTGTCAATAATAATACGATTGTATTATGTAGCTCTGTGAACGCAGCGACAGTCCGACAGGTCAGGAAACAAGAGCAGTCAGATGGTTAACAAAGTCAACTTCTACGCAGATGACTTCTCACTTTATCACTTTATTTAGAGGTGCACCTGAAATGGTGCAAATAATCCCTAACTGCACAGAAAAGATTAAAAACAGTAATAATTAAACCCAGCACACTGCAGAGAGCAGTTAAACAAACACTGGTCTTGAAACAGCTGGAGCGTTTCTACTTTATACGTTCATTTTCTACCTTTTTCATTCCCATTTTTGGGAAGCAGATGGGGGAATATTGGCTGTTGTCATTTATTTTATGCACTGTTACTGCTGATCAGGGATCTGTGTGCTGAATTTGACTTTATGCTAATGAATTGTTATGAATGACCTGAATTTAACGCACTGAACTGTGAGGATGAAAAAACAACTAAATGAGAGCAAATTTGGCTCTTGTTTGTTCTTCTTGTGTTTTCTAAACTATGTTTTATTACAAGTAAGGTCTCTTTTCTGTCAATAATAACACGATTGTAGTCACTAAATTAACTACTGAGCTCTGTGAACGCAGTGACAGTCCGACAGGTCAGAAAACAAGAGCAGTCAGATGGTCAACAAAGTCAACTTCTACGCAGACGATCTAATCACTTTATTTAGAGGTGCAAATAATCCCTAACTGCACAGAAAAGATTAAAAACATCAAAAACAGTAATAATTAAACCCAGCACAATGCAGAGAGCAGTTAAACAAACACTGATCTTGAAACAGCTGGAGCGTTTCTACTTTATACGTTCATTTTCTACCTTTTTCATTCCCATTTTTGGGAAGCAGAGGGGGGAATATTGGCTGTTGTCATTTATTTTATGCACTGTTACTGCTGATCAGGGATCTGTGTGCTGAATTTGACTTTATGCTAATGAATTGTTATGAATGACCTGAATTTAACGCACTGAACTGTGGAGGATTGAAAAAAACAACTAAATGAGAGCAAATTTGGCTCTTGTTTGTTCTTCTTGTGTTTTCTAAACTATGTTTTATTACAAGTGAGGTCTCTTTTCTGTCAATAATAACATGATTCTATCCACTAAATTAACCATTGAGCTCTGTGAACGCAGCGACAGTCCGACAGGTCAGGAAACAAGAGCAGTCAGATGGTCAACAAAGTCAACTTCTACGCAGATGACTTCTCACTTTATCACTTTATTTACAGGTGCACCTGAAATGTTGCTGCGCAGAAAATATTAAAAACTTCAAAAACAGTAATAATTAAACCCAGCACAATGCAGAGAGCAGTTAAACAAACACTGATCTTGAAACAGCTGGAGCGTTGCAGTAAATTCTACCTTATACGTTCATTTTCTACCTTTTTCATTGCCATTTTTATAATATTTCTTGACGTTGGTTGGTTCAACTGTGAGAACAAGAGACAACAATCGATTCTGTGTCCAGGACTTTTATTGTTTTAAACCAAACTAAACCATCCCAATCCTGAATTTGAAAGACAAGACTGTTCTTAAATTGAGAAACCACAATCTGAAAAAGACTGATATAGACATTGAGAGCGAACAGCTGAACATGAGAGGTGACCACATGGAGCTTCGATGAATATACAATTATGATAAGGACAAAACTATCTGTCTAACCTGGAGTTCTGTTGGTCCGAATGCTCATGAAGATCTTTTTATTGATGTCACAGTGTTCAGAGATCAGCTTAGTGACACATTTTCTGATTGATATCCATTGTTGCGTGTTAAGTTTCTGTAGGAGTATTTGGAGGCTATCACTGCTTATGCTAACCATCAAGTTCAGCTATTTCTGTTAAACACAATCATATAATAAAGATCTGTTTGTGCTACCAGAACACAGCGAACAGAAGATGTTTCATGGACTTAAAATCAGCAGGATCATGTGAATGTTTGTGTTATAAAAATTGGAATATTTACTGAATGTCACCGTCTTTCCTCTGGTTTTTTTCTCTTTCATGTCGCCCACCAGTCTCTGTGCTCGGAGGTGCGAGCTCGTCGCCGAGGAGTTTCCTCTGTTCTGAAACTCTGCCAGAAGCTTCTCCAGCAGAGTCAGGTGGGTTTAAAACTAAATCACAGATGTGATCACATCGCAATCGACCCGACAAAATCAAAGAAGTCGACCATCGCTTCAGTTTGTTTTATGTTTCTTTGATTGTTATGCTTTTTGCTAATTGCTGTTGAAATTAGCTCGATTTCTGAGTTTATTCTGGTTTCTTTCCTTTCATGAAACCCGAGAGAATCAGTGAGAAAACCCTCATAAATCAGCTTCACCTTGAGAGAGGAATTATGTCGTTGTACAGTCTTTAAATCGTGAATTTAATCATATGATTTGCATCATAATAGCCTTTATAATTCTGACAAAACTGTTTCTCCAATCCCCACCTCTGGGACAGACGGGCCCCATGGCGGAGGTGGGCCCAGAGGCGGAGCAGCACTGGGAGGCCCTGCAGCTGCTGTCAATCAACCTGGAGAGGAGGTGGGAGGCGATCGTGATGCAGGCGCTGCAGTGGCAGAACAGACTGAAGCGAGAGCTGGGAGAGCAGCAGGTTAGAGCGCGCTGACATTTACACTTTCCATCCTTCATCCTCCACTGCAGGCAGTCAGCTGACGCACTGTTACACTCAGTGAGCATGTCAGAGCTTGATTTGATGCTAAGATGCGGCGTGAAAGACAGATGGTGCCGTGATTGAAGCCGCGATGATTTCGTTACGGAACGATCCTCTCAAACCCGAGACGTGTTGATATGAGTATAAACCGGTGCTGCCTTTTTTTTATTCGCTCCCCTGACAAAACTGGGCGGCGAAGGCAACGAAATTAATTTTTATTAAAGCAGCGTTTTTTGTTCGAGGTTTATACAGCGAGCTGCACGACGCACTCGAGAGGCTCCGAGCAACACGGAGGCGGTGGGAGTAGTGAGCGACTGCAGAGAAAAAGTAGGCGGTAGTCGTTGTCGCTCAATCGTTGCATCTTCTTAAAAGTTTAACTACTTTCAACTTGAGTAATTCAACGATTGCTGAAACAGTCTTCAGCTGAGCTCTTCTGCCCGGTGGAGTTCCTCAGGGGTCGGTTCTCTGGCCTGGCTTTTTCTTCCACTACATGCTCGCTGTCAAGGTTTATCGTCCGTTTCTATGCCGATGACATCCATGTTTATGTATTAATTAATTAATGAATCAATTAAATCATGACGAAACTTGAATTCTTGTCTTTGCCCCCAGTCAGACACTTAAAGGGATAGTTAAACGGGATAGCTTCGGACATAAGGCCTCTTTTCCAAGCTCAACCGGTGTGTTGGAGACGTGTGGAGACGTTTTCAAGACATTTCATTTCAGTTCTTCTAGGAGTAGTGAGCGACTGCAGAGAAGAAGCTAGGAGGTCAGTCGTTGACTCACTCAATCGTTGGCTTTACGCATCGATGTCCGATCGACTGTTGAAGTCTTGCTTAAAGTTTAACTGACTTTCAACTTTGCTGACGAAAGCAGTCTTCTGTTCCCGTTGGAGTTCCTCAGGGATCAGTCTTCATCTGGCCTTGCTTTTTCTTTCACTGGACATGCTCGCTGTAAGGTTTATCGTATAGTTGTCACTTATTTTTTCTACGCCGATGACATCCATGTTTACGTATTAATTAATTAAATTAAAACAGATTCTAGTTATTGCCCCCAGTCAGACTGTTGAAGTTCCACATTAGTACTGAATACTTGGCTTCGAACTCGTAGCTGATTTCCTGAAGGTAGCTCGCTTTGATTCCCAGTTAAACTTTAAGAAATACTTCAGTCATTCGGTCTTCATCATTTTCTAAATTCTCCAAATGTAATTGGACTGAACGGATCAAATTCTGCAACCAAACCCTTTTGCAGTCGCTTCTTTCGTGTCACATTGGTTTAAAGCCCGATGCTCTTCCCGGGGTCTCGGGCGGGACCATGAATATCTGGCCCGCAGTCGTTCTGATATCTCGATCTGTGCAGATCAAGATATCTCAGGATCGATGGAACAATCTGTCGTCACCGTCCTGATACTCTTCTTCTATCAGATCAGTTTATATGCCGATAACATCCATGTTTATGTATTAATTAATTAATTAATTAATCAATTAAATCATGACAAAACTTGAATTCTTGTCTTTGCCCTCAGTCAGACAGTTGAAGTTCCACATTAACCCTTTAGGCGCCAGAGGTTTTTTCCAAAAACGTTCGATTTTGACATCTTAATTTCAAAAGGCTATATCTTAAAAGTGATAAGAGATAGAGACTTTCTGTAAATTAGAGAAATATTAAGGATGACCCAAAGTTTATGTAGGGATTAAATTTTCCCATCTAATTTGCATATTATGACGTCATATGGTGGCGGCCATCTTGGATTATAGAATTTTCATGAAAAGTCACAAGTTTGAATGATAAAATGCAGCACTTCTTTCCCCCAAAATGTCCCTCACCTTCTGTATGCTATATTGCACAATACTGAATGCTCAGGTAAATGGTAAGTAGTAAACAAACTGTGTAAATCATTACTAATAAATGGCAGAAACAAACCGAATGCATGTAGCGGTAGGCTGGCCTTTTGCTGTAGAGATTTTCCATTTACTACATACAGTAGGCACTCTGATTCCATGTATGGGGCACATACATATTATTCATATGATTCATATGACACAAAACACAAGTAGACAAGACCTGTTTAGTTCAAAAGCTCACTCTTTCCCCCAGATATCGAATTGGCTGATCAAAGGGCGTGATCCAACTTTGGTACTCCTCCTCATTGGCCAAGTAGTATTCAAAGCCGGCATTCCCATCATTTAGCGATAGACTATGCATCATAGCTCCCCTGCCCTGAGTCACACCACCACTGCTCCTGCTGCAAGCAGCACGGCCAGATCTGCCTCGCTCTCCCCTGCCCCGTGTCACACCACCACTGCTCCGGCCAGATCTGCCTCGCTCTCCCCTGCCCCGTGTCACACCGCCACTGCTCCGGCCAGATCTGCCTCGCTCTCCCTGCCCCATCGCCACTGCTCCGGTCACGGGCAGCGTGGCCAGATCTGGCGCGCGCGCGCCGAGTGGAGCGAATTTACGCAGCTCGGACCAGGCTCACTCTCATTCTCATTCCCCACCCTGCCTCTACGTTGCCCCCTAACTCTCCTATGAACACTTCGGCCTCGTCTAACATACCCAGTGGCATTAGACAAAGGCTCCACCACGTTACTGTCGCCGCGATTGCGGAGAGGCACGGGGTCAGAAGACAAAGAAGCTAGCGCCACATTGCTAGCGCGGTAAAAGACTGGGTCCCCACATAACCTCCAGCCTCGTTCCCCACACCACTAACATGCCTGCTAGCTTCCCGATGACCACTCTGACCCGGTGAAACATTGGGCAAATGATTCAACGTTTGTGCTTGGTGTAGGGCTAAACTCTCACTTTGTCCAGCTGCGCCATTGCTCGGCAGGGACGCATCTGAAGCGTCGTCACTAAACGGATCACCGTCATCTTCTGAAGGCAGATATTCCCCTTCAGAATAAGGGTCAGCGAAAAGTAGACCTAACACTTCACTGCGGGCAAACTTTTTTGATGCCATTAGACGATAATCCTAAGGCAAATACTCGCTCACGTTGACAATAGCGCTCTGATAAAATGGCTCACGCGCACACTAGCTCCGCTGTTTTTCGCGCTGATTCAATGCGCTCTTGCTCGAAGGTTTTGTATAGAAGCATGACGTTTTTCTGAGTCAGGGATGAAGTATAACATGTCTGCCATCTAGTGGAGGGGAGGTCGAACGAAATTTGACACCCTATTTGACAAAATCGGCCGTTTTATTCAGTGCCGCATCTTGTCGAGTAAACTCGAACCGTGGCGCTGAGAGGGTTAACACTGAGTCCTTGGCTTCTAACTCGTAGCTGATTTCCTGAAAGTAGTTCGCTTTGATTCCCAGTTAAACTTTAAGAAATACTTCAGTCATTCAGTCTTCATCATTTTTCTAATTTCTCCAAATGTAATTGGACTGAATGGATCAAATTCTGCAACCAAACCATTTTGCAGTCGCTTCTTTCGTGTCACATTGCTTCAAAGCCCGATGCTCTTCCCGGGGTCTTGGGCGGGACCATGAATATCTGGCCCGCAGTCGTTCTGATATCTCGATCTGTGCAGATCAAGATATCTCAGGATCGATGGAACAATCTGTCGTCACCGTCCTGATACTCTTCTTCTATCAGATCAGAACCATCGGTGCCTGTTTTAGGCGTTTTACAGCCTTACAGACGCTGAAGCTACGAGCGTCGACTCCACTCTGAATCAGTCAAACAGTCGACAAGCAGCCAGTTGATAAAATCTAATCTGTTAGTTCTCGAGTGCGATCAGTGTCACAGAAACAATGCTGCCGCTGCCACCTCCTCCGCAAACAAAAGGAACCCGGCAAATGAGATTTCAACACTTTGACAGTTTGCATATCACAACAGCGCGCGTGTCTGCCGCCGTGACGCCGCGCCGCCAAACGGTTTGTCTTATTAGAAACCTTCAGCCGGTGACGCTCGGTTCCACGTCTCAGGTACGATGATGACAGCTCAGCACACGTGTGAAGCGCTGTACGCTGAGAAATATCGCTCACGAGGGAGCCGTCCTGATCCGAGTCGCTCGGGCCGGACGAGGTTCAGAGAGAGCGAAGAGAGCTGAGTGCTTCATCCAGCTGATGTAACGTGACGGCAGAGCGCTGCAGCAGAATGGAGCTGTTATGGATTTCTAATAGTGATGAATATGGTTCTGTAGAGACGTTCTGACGGAGACGAGCGTTTGAATACGAGGGGAAGGGTTTCTGCAGACACACACACAGTCACACTTATGTAAATACATATATATACATGTAGAGAGCACACACACACACAGACACACACACAGGGAGAGTTTATTGATTGCCGGCGATTAATTGACGGATAGCGATGTGTTAAGAGCTCAGGAGGGAGGAGAAAGAGAGGAGGTAACAGAAATGAGACATCATCTCACAACCTCAGTTTTATGTTTCAGTTCAGACGAATAATTATTTCTGTTTCAGTCATTTTAGTGGAAAAATGTCTCTTCATTCTCTGTGATTTCTGCCACTAGGGGTCTCAATCAGAGACTAAGTGACCAAATGAACATATTTTGATGTTGTAAAGTCGTGTGGGATCGTGGGAGTTGTTGGCTTTATTGTTACAACCACCATTTCTTTCAAATCACGTCACAATTCGTCTCGTTCGCCGACTTCCCTCCTCACTTCCTCTGACGCATCATCTGATGTTTCCGCTGAAGCCAGAACAAAAGGGAACTGTATGAAAAATAACCTCGAATAAACAATATATAAATATACAACAGAGGTCAAGGTTGATTCATCAGAGGTCGAGGTGTTAATCACTTTGTATGTCATTTCTGCCACTAGGGGTCTCAATCAAAACTAAGTGAACAAAAAAAACATATTTTGATGTTGTAAAGTCGTGTGGGATCGTGGAAGCTGTTGTCGTTCTTGTTAAACAATTTCTTTCACGTTACGATTCGTCTCGTCCGCGACTTCCCTCCTCACTTCCTCTGACGTATCACCTGATGTTTCTGCTGAAGCTACAACAAATTAACCTGACTCTCACCAGATGAATTTGGTTCCGCCTCGCTCCACTCATCCATCTGGGATCGCTCCATTGGAGATGAACCTTATCAAAAATCCTTGCATATGATTGGATAAACCACTTGTCTGTCATCTTTATTGAGGTGCTACTTCAACCACTCACATCGAAACCAACCTGTGACGTCGATGAGAGCGACGTTCTTTTAACTAAAAAATATTGGCTAGATTGGACGACACGGATGAAACAGCAGCATCAATGTTGACGCTTGCTTCCTCGATGCGAGCCGCCATTGTTGTCTGAATCAAAACAGTCGCTTCTCCGCTACGTCACATCTATGAAACTCCCGCCCGGCGCTCCTGATTGGCTCGACCTGAAAATCTGGTGCTGAAATCTCTAGCAACGGGAGCGATCCCAGATGGATGTGAGCGGAGCTAGGCGGAGCGAAATGCATCTGGAGAGAGTCAGGTTAGCAACAAAAGGGAACTGTAATAAATAACCTCGAATAAGCTGATGGTTTCACTGGGTTTGAATCGTGTAGGAAACAAACACAACACAAGGAAATGTACAGCAGAGGTCGAGGTGTGATCATTATGGCCGAGGTCATCAGCGCTTATTAAAATGTTTTACAATCCAAGATCTTTAAAATAAGGACATGTTTTTGCTGTAAGGACTGAAGGACATCAGTGTTTTGTCGAGTTTTCTGGACAAATCTGTGGTTTTCACTTGTTTTTTTACGTAAACACAGTAAATTGAAAATGCATATAAGAGGTGCTTGGATCCGAACGTATGAAAGATTTAACGTAGATCAGATTTAAGGGATATCTTTGCAGGTTAGTTTAAAAGTAGTTGTTTTTTTCCAGGCTGAGATTCAGAGGCAAAGATTGATCGTGTTGTTGTTTAACGTCTGTGTGTGTGTGTGTGTGTGTGTGTGTGTGTGTGTTCGTGCACTTACCTTCACGGGGATAAATAAATAAAGTTGCATTGAACTGAATAAAATGTAATCAGAAACCATCAGAAGGCCTCTGAAGTGGACGAGTCGGCTCGGTGACGAATGTTGGAAATTAGCAAGAATCAGCTTAATTCTGCTGAACATGTGCTGCTCGGGTTGGACTCCCTCTCTCACACACACACACTTTCACACACATAATACAAACACACACACACACACACACACACACACACACACACACATATTGTAGAGGAGGAGAAGACAAATAACAGAGGCCAGACACTTTGACCTCGCTGCCTGGCTGGAGAGTAATTTCACTTCTCCTGGGGATGGGAGAGGAATAAAGAGAGAGCGAGAGAAAGTGGGAGAGAGAGAGGGGTGAGGGAGAGAGAGAGGGGTGAGGGAGAGAGAGAGGGGGAGGGAGAGAGAGAGGGGTGAGGGAGAGAGAGAGGGGTGAGGGAGAGAGAGAGGGTGAGGGAGAGAGAGAGGGGTGAGGGGGAGAGAGAGGGGTGAGGGAGAGAGAGAGGGTGAGGGAGAGAGAGAGAGAGCGAGGGAGGATGAAGTGTAGAGAGAGAGAGAGAACCGGAGAGGCATATATCTGGGTGGTTTAGCTTATAAATGAACACTTCTGCTCAGTGATAAAACGATTGTCCCCTCCTGGTCTGTGTGTGTGAATGTGTGTGTGTGTGTGTGTGTGTGTGTGTGTGTGTGTGTGTGTGTGTGTGTGTGTGTGTGTGTGTGTGTGTGTGTGTGTGTGTGTGAAGCTGAGTTTACAGGCTCACAGTAACCTGATTACAGTCTGTAATAGAACCGAAGCATCAGGTCGACTCAGATGTTTTACATGACGGACGCTTACAGAATTGTTATTCTGTCTCTTTTAGAGCTTTGATTAATCGATTAATTGATTGTTTAATACCTTCAATTTTAACCCTTTTGAGATTATTATTGCTCGGATGAAAAAAAAATAAGAGATTATTTTATAATTTCCACATTCACTGCAAAAAAAAAGAAGAAAGGTTAAAACTACTAAAGGAATAGAAAGAAGAAATGTTATAATTCGATGAAGATCAATATTATTCTCAGTTAGCTTAGCTTAGCATAAAGACAGGAAACAGGGGAGAGAAGTTAGCATAAAGCTAGCCTTCCTCTGGCTGTCTGTCTGGCTGGATGTTTAACGTAGAGACGTGAGCGTGATATCTGATGATTCATCTGCTGATCGTAAGATTCAAGATTAATTTAACAAGATCGTGTAAAGACATTTGTTTGTTGGACGGACGGATCAAACCGATGAGCTCAAACCTGATTTCAGTCTATAATAGAACCGAAGCATCAGGTCGACTCAGATGTTTTACACGATGGACGCGTACAGAATTGTTATTTTTAGAGCCGAGACGATCCTTCGATTGATCGATTAATTGACTGACGATGATTTGGACGTCTCATGAATCCTTTTGTGCCATTTAATAAAAGAAAACCTGTAATTTTCTCTGGTTCCAGCTCTTAAGTTGTCCTCTGTTTTATGTTGATTGTAAACTTAATATCTTCTATCTTGAGATTATTATTGCTTGGACGAAAAAATAATAATAAGAGATTATTTTATAATCATCACATGAACTGAAATCATCACATTCATTGCAAAAAAAAGAAGAGAGATTAAAACTACTAAAGGAACAGAACATTTTTTTTGCAGAAAGTAACATGAAGATCAATATTATTCTCAGTTAGCTTAGCTTAGCATAAAGACAGGAAACAGGGGAAAGTAGTTAGCCTAAAGCTAGCCTTCCTCTGGCTGTCTGTCTGGCTGGATGTTTAACGTAGAGACGTGAGCGTGATATCTGATGATTCATCTGATGATCGTAAGATTCAATATTAATTTAACAAGATCGTATAAAGACATTTGTTTGTTGGACGGACGGACGGATCTAAAATAATAATAAGAGATTATTTTATAATCATCACCTGAACTGAAATCTCCACATTCACTGCAAAAAAAAAGAAGAGAGGTTAAAACTACTAAAGGAATAGAAAGAAGAAATGTTATAATTCGATTTTTTTTGCAGAAAGTAACATGAAGATCAATATTATTCTCAGTTAGCTTAGCTTAGCTTAGCATAAAGACAGGAAACAGGGGGAAGTAGTTAGCCTAAAGCTAGCCTTCCTCTGGCTGTCGGCTGATATTTAACGCAGAGACGTGATATCTGATGATTCATCTGCTGATCATAAGATTCAAGATTAATTTAACAAGATCATATAAAGACATTTGTTTGTTGGACAGACGGACGGATCAAACCGATGAGCTCAAACCTGATTTCAGTCTATAACAGAACCGAAGCATCAGGTCGACTCAGATGTTTTACACGATGGACGCTTACAGAATTGTTATTTTTAGAGCCGAGACGATCCTTCGATTGATCGACTAATTGACTGACGATGATTTGGACGTCTCATTAATCCTTTTGTGCCATTTAATAAAAGAAAACCTGTAATTTTCTCTGGTTCCAGCTCTTAAGTTGTCCTCTGTTTTATGTTGATTGTAAACTTAATATCTTCTATCTTGAGATTATTATTGCTTGGACGAAAAAATAATAATAAGAGATTATTTTATAATCATCACATGAACTGAAATCATCACATTCACTGCAAAAAGAAGAACAGAGATTAAAACTACTAAAGGAACAGAAAGAAGAATTATTTTGCAGAAAGTAACATGAAGATCAATATTATTCTCAGTTAGCTTAGCTTAGCATAAAGACAGGAAACAGGGAAAGTAGGTTAGCCTGAAGCTAGCCTTCCTCTGGCTGTCTTGAGCGTGATATCAATCGAAGTGGACGAAAATATCGGACTATGATCATAAGATTCAAGATTAATTTAACAAGATCGTGAAAAGACATTTGTTTGTTGGACAGATGGACGGATCAAACCGATGAGATCAAACCGATGAGATCAAACATCTCGTCTGAGTGACCTCACGACAGTCGTTACAGTCTGAGGTGTATCTTCTTCTCTCTGCTCGGTGAGTTCGTCTTGACGTCCTGTTGTTCAGACGGCAGGTGACGGATCCCGTTTCGTCTTTTATTGGATGTAAATGAGTCTAAATTAAAGCTTCGGGGTGTTGTGAGGATGAGGTTTCACTAAGTATACCTGCTGGTCCGACGTAATATATGGAAATTATATTTTAGAACGCTTTCTTCGCGATTATGAAATGTGTTTCAGAGCGGCGTTATGAGCAACATATGGAGGTTTTCATTCACCGTTTGCAATTACATTCAAAGCAGCCTGTCGGCGGCTCCACTCTGCATGGGGAGGTGATTTATCTGTGCGCTTCTATTCATTTTGAATCAGACCGGTGACGCCGGGCTCCCTCAGCACTTTGACAACCCGGTACAGCAGCGAGCCGGCAGAGACCGGAGCAGCGGCAGCAGCTCCTGGAGGAGCGCCGGCACATGAATAATCACCCAGACGCTGCTAGATAGCTCCGCTCTCCTTGGGCCTTCCAGCAGATGCTATGCTAACAAATGGGAGCAGTCAAACCAGAGCTAATGGGAAAAAAGTTTCCAGTTTTCACCCCCCCAAAAAAAAACCTCTGCACAGGTCCCCTCATGCACACAAACACAAACACACACACACACACACACACACACACACACACACACACACACTGTCACCAGCTGAGATTAGGCAGGAAACAGCGTGAGGAGGAGGAGCTGCTGCAAACACCATCATCATGTTAACGAGTGTGATCACAGTTTATTGTAGATCAGCTCAGATGACGATCAGATTGCTGAATCCACTCGAGCTTCCCAGAGGATGAACCCTTTTGATTTTAATGACTGCACGATCTCTCCTCTACTGACGGCCTCGGGCTCTTAGAATAATAATGAGATGTTAGCCAGCTAGCAACATGCTACACCCCCATTAGCACAGTCACGTCTAGTATGAAGAGCGTTGAGACTTGGAAATTTCAGCGATCGCTTCCTATATTACGTCTCTCCAACATGACTTCTATCTATTTGATGTCATATTGCACCTTTAAAGGATTAAAAACCACTTTAAGATGATCATAAAGTTGTGCAAGTAGACAATAAAGACATTCTTTGCTAGATGTTTCCTACGAAAATCAGCTCAGATGACATCAGATTGCTGAATCCACTCGAGCTTCCCAGAGGATGAACCCTCTTGATTTTATTGACTGCACGATCTCTCTCCTCTAGAATAAATAAACCATATGAATAAAGAAACCGTATTGATGTTAGCCAGCTAGCAACATGCTACACCCCCATTAGCACAGTCACGTCTTGCAGACTTGCAGAAAGACGTAGTATGAGGAGCGTTGAGACTTGGAAATGGATCTATTTGACGTCATATTGAACCTTTAAAGGATTAAAAACCACTTTAAGATGATGCAGAAGTTGTGCAAGTAGACAATAAAGACATTCTTTGCTAAATGTTGAATGTTTTCATGTCGCCCTGATGCTTTTTACCTCAGTTTGTTTCCAGTTTCTTCACCCTCACGTGCATTTAGACTTGATGTTTGCGATATTTCCTCACTGGATCTGAATGTGAGTCAGTTTTCAGTCAGATTTAAGCTGCAAGAAACTTCCTTCTGTTAGTTTCCTCCAGTTTCTATGTGTTGTATGTTTCCCTGTTGACCTCGTCTACGATCCTGCCATCTCTGAATTAGCTTCAGGTTCAGTTTGAACAAACTTCAACAGTTGAGCGTTGAGACGTGACTTCTATCCGTTGCGTTGACGTCATATTGCACCTTTTAAGGATTAAAAACCACTTTAAGATGATCATAAAGTTGTGCAAGTAGACATTCTTTGCTAAATGTTGAATGTTTTCATGTCGCCCTGATGCTTTTTACCTCAGTTTGTTCACCCTCGCGTACATTTAGACTTGATGTTTGCAACATTTCCTCACTGGATCTGAATGTGAGACTTGCTTCACCACAAACGACCAGTTTTCAGTCAGATTTAAGCTGCCAGAAACTTCCTTCTGTTAGTTTCCTCCAGTTAGTGTCACATCTTTTGACCTCGTCTACGATCCTACCATCTCTGAATTAGCTTCAGGTTCAGTTTGAACAAACTCCAACGGTTCTGTTCTTGATCAGATGTAAACAATCTGATTATATCTACAATATTCTGTGACTTTAGAGGTTCAGAGCCACTCGATCCTGCACAAACTCTGCCTCCGAAGTCGTCTTCGGGAACATCTGGACGAGCAGTTTACAGAGAAACACGCTGGCATGTTGTTGGAGTCTGGGTGGGAAATTATCACCGCTGTTTGACTGGTTAAATCTGTCCGCTCTGCCAGTTCTGCCTCTTTGGCAGGTAACCAGCGACACTCTCCAGCTATTTCCTGCTTTTAAAAAAAAATGTGTTTTTGAAACCGCCGTGGCCGCCAGAAGTCGCCTCCCTCGTGTGTCCGGGGTCGTAAAAACACCCGCAATTCAGCTGTAAACTGTTACAAAATTACAGGAATGAGATGAATTACAGATATAAATTATACACAAGGTTTCCGCGGGTCATCAAATACTCGATTTGATTGGATTAGGCTGATTGATAGCCTCTCCCCTCAGCGCTGAATGTGTTTTTGAATGCGTCTGCAGCGGCAAAAACCCAGTTCAGTCATTACCCCCATCTCCCTTATCAGCACAAGGGGAATAAACACAAATCTAATAGAAATTCATTACACAGAGCCACACACACACACTCTCTCAGACACACACACACAGAGCCAACTAGTTTATTAGATTAATAGGCTATGAATGGCTAATACGAATTACCCCCCTCTCTTGTTAACGAGACGCGGAGCAATTTGTATAATTATGTCTGTGGAAGGGAAGAATTCCTGTGTCTAAGCATATTTTTAGACAGCCGAGCTTTCTGAAGGCTTTTGATTACGTATTTACTTTGGGGTTTTCGGCTCCGTGCTCTTTTCTCTCAGAAGTCGTTTTTGAATAATTCATCGCTTTGTTCCAGAGCGGAATAATTTGTGTTGAGATTTATGAGCAATTGCTTTGGGGGTGGGCTGATTTTTTTTTTTTACTCTTTTTTAAATGATCACAGAACGTTGTTTTGTCAGAGTCGGGTGTCAGTGTGTCTCTTTTCAAACGGAGGCCCGAGTCGAGACGAGGATTTTCTCCTAACATGTCTTTTTTAAAGAGTTTCGGTGCCAAAACAAGATACACAGCGTCTGAAGAAAAACATAATCTTTTACTCGAGCCGTGTTTGATCGCGCAAAATAAAACATTTCATGCACTTTAAATGATAATAGAGAGCAATCCTGTTCTCAGCTTCTGTCTGAACAGGCAATCTGGCCTCACGTCTGCAGGAGAGGAAATGAAGTCATTACACATTTTCCTTAAAATCACATGAAATCTAACATGAAATGAGACGTAATTAGACAGATTTCTCCTCCAGCATCAGGAAAATGACACTTTGCTTCGAGGAATGTTTTTAAACGTATTGATTTAGGACTCGATAATTTCTCAAACGACTCGTGAAGTTTTCATCGGCGCATTAAGTCGTGATACATAATTTAATCTTAAAGAATAAAGTTGTGGGAGAAGTCTCGTCTCGTCTGAGGACTTTGGGTTTGATCAACACTAATTAACAGAATCAGAGTATCAGTCAGAGGAAAGTGATGTTATGGACTCCTTTGGTACGTCGTTCGAGGAAACTCCTCATCCTCTTAAAGACGGTTAGAAACCTTTTCGACACGAGATCAACATTTGGTTCTGAGGGTGGGATGAGACGATCGTGTTAAGTGCAGAGCTGGAGCTTGGAGGCAATTAGCGTAGATTAGCATAAATACTGGAAACTGGAAAAACAGCTTGCCTGGCGCCGTCCAAACTTCACAAATGTGCCTGCTCACAGCCGACAGTGTGCAGCTTCCTCTAGTCGTGTTGTCACAGCGAGACAGGGTTTCCCCCCGAAATTATACGTTTTAAAACGAAGTACCAACGTTGTTTTGGGCATCAAAACTTAACTATATGACATTTCCCAGATCTGCTGGTTGTAGTTCATCCCAAGTAGACCTGGCTAAGTGGTCCTCAAATCATGCACAATTCCATATTCTTTCTATTTTATAAAAATAAAATGTTGTTGGTGAAGGAGCCCTAAACCCCCCAGTCATGTGCACAAACCGATGGGAAAACAAGGCAATGCCTACAAACTCACTCCTGAGAAGTTTAATAAAGACAACGTTTCAGTCCCACTTGGATCTTCATCAGGTCAAACTGTTTGAGACATAGAAAACCCCTTATTTACCTTGTGTCTACCTCCAAACTGCTCTGAATAATAAACATCCAAAGAATTCAGGAGCACCAGAGAAAGAAAATACAGAAATGTTTTATTAAATGACACCAAACCTAAAGCCCACCTACCTTATCCGGGAATGTGTACAACTGCTGTAAACATTATCTCAAGGAAATTGAATCGAATGCAACTGGATTTGGTTTTTGTCTTGAAGACGTTTCACCTCTCATCCGAGAGGCTTCATCAGTTCCTGCTCCCTTGACTAGGCTGGGACTAGTCCAACTAGCCGGTGTGGAGGTCCAGCTATTTAACCTCTCAGGAGGCGGTCACAAGGCCCCTGATGTCTATGGGTCGTATGTGCTCCATTATTGCCAACGACAGTCGTTAGTATGGTCGTTGGGGATGGTGGAAAGTTGGTTTCGACTTCGTTAGTGCTCTATTGTG
This sequence comes from Lagodon rhomboides, assembly GCA_039737535.1. Classification (NCBI taxonomy): domain Eukaryota; kingdom Metazoa; phylum Chordata; class Actinopteri; order Spariformes; family Sparidae; genus Lagodon; species Lagodon rhomboides. The sequence goes on from CM077801.1 coordinate 26,958,939, forward strand.
TTGTAACGACAGTCGTTGGAGTCACATGAGGCCCTCTGTGCACAGCCGTTGTTCTTAGAGGCTAAGTTGTTGAATCTCCTGGGAAGACGTGAAAGGGCAGCACTGCAAATTGGAGATAGGTGGTGTCGCAGACCCCCTCCTCTGTTTAGAGATGGTTTTTCAATTTTCGCATAGATGGCTTCCTTTACTCCTCTTTCAAACCATCTATCCTCCCTGTCCAAGATGTGAACATTAGACAAGACAAAAACCAAATCCAGTTGCATTCGATTCAATTTCCTTGAGATAACTATGACCTGGATGAATGAGAATATTCACAGGCTTGCTGTGAACATTGCTCAGAAGTACTGAGAAGATGGCTGGAAACACTGTTCTTCATAAACATCCAAGAAAACCTTGGATGTTGTGGTTTGATGGTTTGTGTTTTAGGGATTCTTCCTAAAATTTCTTCCTTTTTTCCTTTTGTCTGCAGGTTCCTGGGAACTTTCTGGAACCTGGTCTGGTAGACCTCCACCAGATCAGCCCAGTCCCGCCTGGTCCATTGGCACCGCCGCCGGACGACTCGTGGGAATGGGATGAAACAGATATGACAATCACAGAAGCAGAGCCACAAGAAGAACCAGAACCAGACCTCACGCACAACCTCCCGACGGAGCCGGTCCTGCCTTTTGACTGCGTTCTGTCCAATGGGAATCAACCCGACAGTAACGTGTCCGGTATGAGAGATGGATCCACATCGGAGGTTCGGTCCAATGTGACGTCCCAACCTCCTCCCCCGAACAACAACAACATCTACCAGGTGTACAGCCTCCACACTGTCGAGTTGTACCGACAGCCTCAGTTTCCGCACAGTTCCTCCTCGCTGCACAAATCCAAATCAGGAAAACGGAAACAGCACCTCCTGCTGAAGAGCCTGAGTAAGGACTCCTCGTTCTCCTCCATCGAATCCCTTCCGGACCTTCTGGGAGGAGACAGAATCCTTGGATATCGGGATGAGAGTGAGAAGGAAGGTGGCAGACGAAGTGGACAGTCGGGAAGCAGTCGAAGGTCCGAGAGCGAGAGCGGGATCGTCAGCGATACAGGAGACATGGAGACGATAAACTCTGCGACCCCGGGAGAGGAAGAGGATCGAAGGGCAGAAGACGAGGAGAAGAATGAGCAGAAGAAGGATGGAAGTCGTTTGTGCAAAGACAATGTCACCAAGTGCAACCAAAGAAGGACCAAGAAAGAGGAGTATATGAAGGAGAAAGCCTGGAGGAGGGATGAAATGAGAAGGAACAGAGAGGAGGAGAAGAAGAGGAGGCACAGGAGAGGAGGAGGTGAAGCAGTCGAGATCCTCATCAATGGTCTTGGAATCCTGACACCCGCTGACTCCGACTCAGACTTCGAGGTAGGAGGACTCGGTGTCGACTCGCCCAAGGCCTTCATGTCCAGCAATGACATCACAGAGTTCAAAGCTGACCAGTTCAACGGTTTGGAGACTCCTCCTGCTCTCAGCCGCCGGGCGTCAAGTCCAGTTTTATCTCAGGGCTCCTCTCTGGAGTCTCTTCTGGCTTTGGGCGTTGAGTTATTTCCCTCCAAAGAACTGCTGCATCGTAGCGCCTCTCTGGAGAGCTGCCTGGTCCCGTGTCGTGGCTCAGATACCGGAGGCAGCCTGGCCAGCCTCGGGGAGCTGGACCTGGTGCAGAGCAGAGAGATGGACGGAGGTGAACCAGGAAAACAGAAGAACAAAGAAAGTCCACAAGGAGAACCATCTTCTGGAGAGCTGAGCCGCAGAACTCTTGATCTCCTGAAACGTCTGGAGAACATCCAGAGTCCTCTGGAAGCAAAGATGACCCGCAGTGTTTCTGACATGACGCTTCTGAGCAGCTCGCCACAGCTGAGCCGACTCCCTGCATCACCCTCTCTTGGTGGTCGACACGCCCCCCTTTCCGGGATTCAAGGTTGTTCACGGAAGGGACCGCCATCCCTGATCAACGAGAGCTCAGCAACAGCATCGCTAACGGAGCTGAGCAGTACCGAGGACTCGTCTCTGGGGTCCGAAGATTTCGCTATGCTTAGAAATCAGCGCCACCACCTCCTGGATCCGTCCATCGGAGCCAACGCCAACTCAAGCTCTTGTAGGAAACGCTGCCATGGAAGCAGCCGAGGAGGGCAGGGGATGGACGAAGCAGATGCGGCGAGTTTGAGCCTGGTGGTGAACGTTTCTTGTACGTCAGCGTGCACAGATGAAGACGAGGACGACAGCGACCTTCTGTCTTCCTCCACGCTCACGCTCACCGAGGAGGAGCTCGGTGTTCGTGACGGAGAGGATGAAGAGGAGGAGAGGTTGAGCGGTGCGTCCTCTGGTAACGATGATGACGATGAAGAGGACATGGAGGGGTCTTACGTCCTGGGGCTGGAGTACATGAAGAGGGAGCTGCAGACTTGGATTCGATCTCCTCGAACGTCGTCTTCCTCCTCTAAAACAGAGGTTGGCCTCCGAGACGAGCTGCAGTGTGGAACCAACATCTCCTCCACCATCTCCTCTTCCCCTCAGAACAACGAGCAGCACTGTTTCCTGAACCGCACAACTGCAAAACTAATCGAAAACAACACTAATGGTGGCAACAACAAGACAGACAATAAAGAACACGAAGAAGAAGAAGAGGAGGAGAACCGGAGGAACGCAACAAGAAGCTACATCAGCCAGTTTGTGGACGACGTGGAGAACGGAAACGTGGACCAGAGCTGCTTGAGAGGGAAGGACGAGGACGACGAACTCCTCCGAGAGGAGTCGAGTGTGTTCACGAAGAAAGGAGAGTCGCTGAGGAGTCTTACGTCTTCGCCAAAACAGGAGAGTCAGTTCACGATGTGGGCGACTTAATCGTGAAAATGGAATCAAACTCACCAAAGCAGATCTCTGCATCGCCGTCCTGTGAGCTCCTCCCCTTCCTGTCCAAACGGGCTTCCTCATTGGTGGGACAGCTGAGAGGGGAGTTGCCCTGTCACAGCTCTTCCGTCCCCTCGCCTCCTTCCCTCTCGCCCGTCGAGGACTGCAGATCCCACGATGCCTTGCAGAACAGCAGGCCGGCAGCCGGCGGACGGAAGGCCATCACCAGTCAGGAGAAGTTCAAGTTCTCCTCTTTTGTGACGGAGGAGACAAAGAGGGAGGTGATAGACAAAGAGTCGTCGCTGCCTCCGAGAAAAAGGCACAACTCCCACTCCTCCTGCTGCAACCACCTCCCTTCCCCCTCCTCCATCCATCCATGCGGTTTGGAGGACGGCAAGAAGGAGAACGTGCACGACTTCGTGATGGAGATCATCGACATGACCTCGTTGGCGCTGAAGAGCAAAGAGAGTCAGCCGGAGGAACCGAACCAGGCGGATACCAGTGGATCCATCGCAGACCAGAGTCCTGCATCGCTGGCCCGGATCAGAGACAAGGTACAGAACGAATCCTAAGAAAAATACTCAACTCCAACTGAGAGACATCAACCAGACAATTATGGATTCCATTACAAATAAAACACACAAACCGAAAACCAAATTAAACAGAAATTAAAACAACAGTTCAGTTTGGCTGCGGATGACGATAATAAACGAATCAGATTATTGAATATCGGAGACGCGACAGTCGAAGTCCCGTTTGACCTCCTGCATTCTGTACATTTCCAAAAAGACAAATGAATACAAAAGTAGCAAAAAGTTATCCAAGTTAATTTGTTCACTGAGTTGGAGTAATTCAATAAATCGCATCACAGATCATAACTTTTAGGATGTAATGAAGAATTTCTTCAGTATCTTTAGCGGAGTGAAGTAATCTAAAAGCTAATCAGCTTTCAGTCTCGTCGTTTCATTTCGGAGAAGCAAAAAGGAAATCAGGCAGAAAACTTTTCCTCCTCGCAAAAAGGTGGAAAATATAAATACAGAGATTTTAATATGCTTGATGGAACTTGATGTTTCTCCTGGAATGTTTGGTGATTCTGTTTGGTTTTCTGAAAAGACGACGTTTCAACTTTCCCTTCGCCCTCGTGGTGTTGGGCCTGGCTGCCGTCCAAAGCAACCAGAAGAGTTTGATCTAGAAACGCTGATCTCTGTATTGATAAGTAGGCAGATTTTGTTACTTATTGATCGAGTAGAAAGAATACCGGTCGTGAGAGGAAACAGACTGGAGCGCTCTCCATCGAGTGGACGCCCGTCCGTCTTGTTTTACCTGAGTTAACCCGGGATGGTGACGTGGGAAAATAACGCCACTTCCTGTTTTGATTGGATGTCAGATAGGGAACCCATTTATACGCGGATGGTGTCCTTTCCCTGCAGTCGTTACACTATACGATCAATACTTACTCCCTCTTTAGCTTCTTTGCCTCAAGAGTTAACCCGGGATGGTGACGTGGGAAAATAACGCCACTTCCTGCTTTGGTTGGATGTCAGATGCGCCTCCTTTGTCCATTTTTTCTCACATGATATCACAGTGAAAGCAAAGTTTATAGGGAACCCATGGTGTCCTTTCCCTGCAGCCGTTACACTGTACGATCAATACTTACTTCAGAATAACAAGCTAAAGCTAAAAAGTTCTGTATTTCAAGTCTAAATGTAAATAATCCAAAATATAACACCCACAAATCCATGAAATAATAAATATGATGTTATGGATAAAATTGAAGACACAAACTTTCTCCTTCCTCTTCCCCTCAGGTCCTCGAACACTCCCACCGACCTCTCCAGCTCCGCAAAGGTGATTTCTACTCCTACCTGTCTCTGTCCTCCCATGACAGCGACTGTGGCGAGGTCAGCCAGTGCTCCGAGGAGAAAAGCACCACTCCGGTGCCCTACAGCATCCCGACCTACGTCACGCCGACACAAGGCCTCCACAGCCCGAGTCCCGAGCTGTTCACGAGCACCAGGCAGAAAATATCGCCCTCCGGCTCGCCTCCGTCTTCCAAACACTCCACGAACAACATCCGCGCTCTTGATTTGAAACCTGAAACTAACGGGAACACCGAGGAGCAGACGAGCCCGTCTCTGTCCCTGCCTCCGAGTCCGGACATCAGGGATGAGGTGACCCTGTTTGCGGCCTGTACCGAGGAGGTCTACCTGGGCCCGCCGCTCTGCTACAGCATGGCGCTCACCAAGAGGCCACAACGGTTCACGCTGAAGGAAGATATGGAGTTCTTGCCCTCTCTGGACCCTGACTATGAACTGAACAGTCTGGCGTACCCACCTGGTTCAAAACCAGATGATTGCCTTCAATCTTTGTCTCAAGAGGGGTCTATTCCCGAACCAGGTGACAGTCTGAGCGACCTGTTGGCCTCAAAGCAGGATCAGATGTACGTCCGAGGATCTGAGGAATCACAGAGCTCCTTCCCTCCTTTCCTGGAGCCTTGTTACAGCTCATTCTCCACCTCCTCCTCCGCCTCTCTCCAGGGGCCCGGCTCCGAACCAGGAGATGACAAGCCTTCCTCTCCTCCTCCCGTGTCCTCTGGCGCCGCGGAAGAGAAGCGAGGTGAGGACCCGTACCTCCTCTGTGATGTCGCTGGAGGAGAAGTCGCGGCCGCTGCGAGTGTCAGCGCGCCGCAGGAGGAGAGGAGTCGTAATGAGGGGCCTCCTTATCTTAATCCCCGGGCGCGTGTCGCCCCGATAGACTCCTCCGCAGCCGAATGTTTGGCAGATACTAAAACGCTTGAATCCAATATGGGCGCCGTAATGACCAAGATAAGTGTCTGCAGCTCCGCTACAAATCCCTCAAAAGAGCCAGCCGCCACCGCCACGCGTATTAATCCCAAAATTAACTGCTCGGCGATGAGAGAGGCAGATAGGGAGGAGGGGGAGCGGCGAGGAGAGGTGGATACTCGGCGGGTGAAGCAGGAGGAGACGAGGAGGAGAGGGCGGAGCGGCGGCGGCGGCGGCGCTCAGCAGGAAGCAAAGACAGCAGCAGCGGAGAAGCAGGTTAGTGTTCCACATATTAGCCCGATCTGCTATCTGAGGACATTATACAGGGCCGTGATACCGCACTTCACCTCTCTACTCCAGGTATTAGTCCGAGCCCCTCAGTGGGGATGAATGTAATGAGGCCGGTGTTCGTTTCTCTCATTTCCATTTCTAAGGCCGGACGGACGTGAGAGGCGCCGATATCTGTAACCTCCCCTCTTCCTCGTCCTCATCCTCTTCTTCTCCTCGTCTTACTTCCTAATCCTCGTCGCTCCTTTCTTGTCCTACTCTCATCACTTTCCTTTCCTATTTCCTCTTGTTCATTCCTTCCTCCCCTCCTCTTATCTCCCTCTCCTCCTGCAGGTATCTCTCCCCTCTTTTTTCACTTTTTCCAATGTTTTTCCACTTTCTTCTTATCACTCCTTTAATCCCTCCTCCTCCTCCTCCTCCTCCTCCTCCCTCCGCCTCGTCCCTCTCTCCTCCCTCAGGTGTTAATGGAAGGGGGGGGATTTGCAGACTTCTCAGTTTTTTAGTTAAAAGGTTAAGGTCCACAGAACAACATCAGCATAATTACTATCAGTCAGATTTCATTAGGATTCATCAGCTAAGAGCTTTCCCCCGTCCCGCAGTGATCGTTCAATTCATTTCATCGCTGAATTAGCGTGTTTGTGCTCTTTATAAGTTTTCTATTTCCTCATGCAAATGAGCGCTGCATTTTTTACCATCTCTGCAGCCTCGCTACGTCCTCTGTTTATCAACTTTTGCTCTCTTAAAGAGGAACACGGCTCAGCTGAAGAGCCTGTTTCATTTCTGATCCGCCGCCGAGTGGCCTCTAGTTGTTTTTCCACACGCCGCATGTTAATGTAGGCGCCGCGGACCTTTGTTGCGAGTGCAATAAATACAACTTTCACCGCGCCGCGAAAACAAAAATCACATGAATTAATTTTCAGGTGGTTGATCAAAATAACTACTCTGTTCTAACGAGGAGAATATATCAACACGAGTCGGCACGAGTCGCACCTCAGTTCTGAGTCACGACAACATTTATATCAGCGTAGCACTGCCCCAGATCAATTAATTTTAATGGAATTGCTGCAATCAGTGGATTAGCTCATCAGGAGCGCTTAATACGACACTTTATGACCGATTGGAAGCTGTCGTGATGGTGCCGACCTTTAAGGAGACCGAGACATAAATCACACCATCACTGCCAAACGTAGCATTTAGCTTTATAGCTAAACTAAACTGCTCAACTGGGGTTTTGCAGCCCGACAAACGACTGGATGGTAGGCCTCGCAAATACAGTTAGCCAACAAGCTAGCTAGCTTTCCAACAGTCAGTTAGCTCACTGGTAGCCTTGTGACCTTGCTTATGTTGGCTTGCATCAGGCCTAATCATTCATTATTTTTCTCCCAACGAAGATCGTTAAATAACTAAAAAGCCTCCTAGCTTGGCGAGCCTTTTGGGCGAGCATGTTCCTGGCTAGCTCGCCAAATGGCCCTCCCACTAGTCACTACTTCACCGATAGCTTCTAGGACCAGGTTTTTAGCGAGGTTTTTATGCTGTGTCATGATCCGGTGTGTTGCACCACTAACTAGAATGCCACGCAGAAATAGAACGCATACCTCCGCCAAGGTCCAACACCTAAATAAGCCTGATTTATGTGGAAATCACTTCAGTAGTTTTTGTGTAATCCTGTGAAAACAGAGGCAGAGGTGTGTAATTGTGTTTAGTAAAATAAGATAGTAAATAATGTAAATATTAAACATCAGCATTAGCATTAAGCTAATGGCTAGAAATTCACCATCCAGGAAAAAAAATCCTCAAAAAAAACCCCCCACAAAGTTAAATTATTGCAGTTATTTATATTTAAATCGTCCTGTTCTCCAGAAGGTCTTCCTGCAGTAATCACTACTTAGCTTTCTTCTGTCTGTTATTGAAATGTGAGTTAATTAAGGACTTATAGTTGAAGTGAAGCCGTGTTGGGAGTGAAGATGGTTTCAGTGGGAAATCGACCGTCGGCACTGGTGACCTTTATAAAATCAAACCGCTTCTGAAAAAGCTGTAACGTCTTCATGACGGCAGGAATCTCCATTTTTATTCCACAATAATGATCAGAATGGTTTTCATTCCTCAGATTTCTCAGTTTGCATTTTTTAAAATTTGTTGTTGTATTTTCTTGCCGACTGGTAATTTACTCGCATACATTTTTTTATCTGTTGGACTTTTAATAATTAGTTTCACCCTGCAAACAATAATGATGTCGCCGAAACCTGCAGCGGCGTTTCTGTGCTGATGTGCGATAGTTTCCTCATTAGCTCATAAATTCATTAAAAGGACGTCAAACGAAAAGCATACGCGAAGATGTGCTGCATGTATGTGTGCCTGTGAGCGTGACTGCATATGCATATGTGTGTGTGTTGTGTGTTTATGTGTGTGTGTGTGCATTCGTAGCATCAGTAGATGTATGGGGGGGGTATAATAGCTACACAAGTCTTTACAAAGCGATTAGTTGTGAACCAATTAAGAGCGCTGGCTGGAGAGGGGGAGAGAATTGTTTTCGGCCCGATGCTCGTTGTTTTAATTTGCAACTTTTCATCAGTTTGGGCTCAAAGAAAAAGAACAAGCCGATTAGAAAACAAAGACAAACAACATTTCAGCCCTGATAATGCCGTTTTGATTTATTCTTCTCTCCCTTCTCTTGTTTGTCTCCCTCCTTTACTCGCTCCCTCGCCATCCATCGCCACCTCCCTCCCTCCCTCCCTCTCGCCGCTGAAACAAAAAGAATAAAGTGGAACATTGTTTTCTCATTCTCGGCTGTATCTTCATGTGACTTAACAGCCTCTCTCTTGTTTTCTTGTTCCCGTTTCTGTCCTTGTTCCCCTTCTCTCTCCCTCTCAGGTGAGCTCTCAGTCAGCCGTCCATCACGCCACCAGAAAACCACCAGGGCGGAGTCAAGCCTCGGTGAGACCGCCGTCCTCGAGGACAGTTAGAGTGAGTTAACGAACACGAACACGCAACAAACGAAGTCGCTTCTGTCGTTCACTCATTCATCACTAGCCGTTTTTATTCTGGGCAGTAAGCCACCAATCTGCCGTCCTTTTGGCGGCTCGCTCCGCCGATTTAGACAGAAGGCGGCAAATTGGTGGTCAGTTTTGCCCCTCGGAGGGTAACGTTACACTTATTTGCGCCTCCATTGCTGTGTAAATCCGAGGCGGCAATGTGGTGGCAAATGCTGAGATGGGCGGAGGTGTGGATGACGTGCACTGCTGCGCACCCACAGCCGGGAGTTTTAAAACCAGGAAACAGCTGATCACAGCAGTCAGTTCGTCACTTCATCCACGAAGATGAGCAGCTGGAAAGCCGCTGAGATCCGGGAGATGCTAGCGTCTCCTCGCTCTCTGTAGCTGTCTTGGTTGTCCGCTTGTTGTTGTAGCGGCGAGCTAATAGCGGTCGCTACTTTCAAATTAAAAGCCCCCCGCTAAGAACCCAGTTCTAAACTCCGATGGGGTGCAATGTAAAGCTCTTATTTTGAAGAAAAACTGCGAAAAATGTCCCATAAGGAATGAATGGGACGGGGTCAAAAAAGTCGCAAAATCATCGACGTTTTTCAAACATCTCCTGCTCTGGCAGACTTTGACCTAGAGACACCATTCAAACTTTAAAATGTAGGCACAAGTCTTATCTATTTGAGTTGTATTTGAACTTTCTTTCTACGATGTTTAGTTTTTGAACGGTGACCCTTAATTGATCGTGAGTGATTTTGAAAAAATTCAGGATTTTCAATGAGTGTGTATTGCGGAATGTTCGCGCAGCACCAACTGGCAGAGTGGGGGAGCCTGAAAAAAACTCTCCGAAAATGTTTCTTTAGATGACGATCCTAGCCACAGATTTCACACTACAATAGTGATATTTTCCAAGAACGTAGCCACACTTGTCTTCTGTCTGGCAACGTGTCCACTTTATCTGGGAGGATGTACGGTTTTTGAATTATCTGCGTCTAGCCGACACAAACTCCAGCAACTGCCCCATAAGCCCCAATGTTAAACGGGAAGAGGATTTTGGGAGAAAAGCAGAAACTGCCCTGCTTCTCTTCACGCCCAACTTCCTGCTTCACGTCACGTCACATGTTGACGCCTACCAGAGGAGGAAAAGTGGAGGCTGTTTGGAAAAGGAGGAATATTACACCTCCCTTTTAGACAGACAAGGAGGCACATTGCAGCCTTTACCTTGCTGCACATGTGCCACCTTTTCTATCTAAAAGGGGCGACTGGAGGCTTTTTAAGATGTGCGATTGCTGTTTGGGGATCGTCTCCTCATGTCACCGCCTGTCGGACCAATCAGACGGTCGAAACAAAGGCAACACGAACACGTTTCACTGATCAGAACAAGCAGAGGTGTTGAGAATTTTCTGTTCCTGTTTCTTGCACAAAACCTTCATACGTCAGTGCTTCAAGAGAAATTACTTGGATATTGTCGTCTGGCTCGTATGAATTATTGTTTGATTTTAAAACCTGGTTATGCGACGACGATCCCGAGCTGCACACGAGCAGAGAATTTATTTTAATTTTAATCATATTTTCTATTTTTAAACCCAAATCAAACAACGAAGCTGCAGAACAACGAACAAAGGCCGTCACTGACACAACTCCAGTGTGTGTGTGTGTGTGTGTGTGTGTGTGTGATGTGGCCGCCCTATGGGTGCCTCCAGGGCTCAGCAAAACCTACTGCCCCCATACTCCAAAACACACACACACACACACCACACACACACACACACACACACCCCTGAGGGCAGGGCATGAGAGTCCAGGTAGAAGCTCTGACAGCCCAACAGCTGCAGGTTAGACAGACATGTTGTTCACACACACACACACACACACACACACCAGAGGACAAACCCGCATACACACTGACGAGCAAAGAAATACACACATGAAAGTGCAAAATCAAGCTCAGTGTACACACACACACACACACACACACACACGACGCATGTAAACCCACGACAGAGGACACACACGCACACACACACATCATATCGGTGATGCGTACAGCTGGTCCTGACCCCCATGGCGTGCCCCAGTCTATCCCACCTGTTCACACACACACACACACACACACACACACACACACACACACACACACACACACTGTACACACAGACACAGGTGCAATTAAAGCAATCGTGAATGCGGCTCATGATGTGCTCTGTGACCCAGACAGCAGAGGGTCTGCAGCAAAACACACCGGAAAGAGAGAGAGCGAGCGAGGAAGTGTGTGTGTGTGTGTGTGTGTGTGTGTGTGTGTGTGTGTGTGTGTTCAGGTTTCATCATTGACTCATGTTGGGAAAGTTTCACACAAAAAAAACAAACAGAAGAACTGAATATCTGAAGCTCACAGGAGGAAACAGAGCTACAGAACGAGAGCGATGACACCGACGATAATTATAATTGTATATCTGACTGGACGAGGATAAAACCACCGTTCAATTATTTAGGAATAAACCAATGTAATTTGTGTGAGAGTGCAGCTGAATATTTTAATATAAAATCAGGATATAAGAGAACAAAAGAGAAGTCAATTATTTGAAATCAAAAAGAACAGAACAGCAAATATTAGCAGAGCAAAACGACGACAACAGAACAACTCGCACTAAATAACAGACGAAGATGGAAGATGATATTTTCAACAGACGGCTCCTCGTTAGACTGTCGTTCACATTTTCAAACTCATCTTTATACAGATAAGAGTGTTTTACAACGACGGTTTGACTTTGGAGGCTTTCAGGCAAGTTCAAATAATGTTCACCAAAAATAAAGATTCAACATCACTCCACTTTTCCTCCTCTGGTAGGCGTCAACATGTGACGTGACGTGAAGCAGGAAGTTGGGCGTGAAGAGAAGCAGGGCAGTTTCTGCTTTTCTCCCAAAATCCTCTTCCCGTTTAACATTGGGGCTTATGGGGCAGTTGCTGGAGTTTGTGTCAGTTAGACGCAGATCATTCAAAAACCGTACATCCTCCCGATAAAGTGGACACGTTGCCAGACAGAAGACAAGTGTGGCTACGTTCTTGGAAAATATCACTATTGTAGTGTGAAATCTGTGGCTAGGATCGTCATCTAAAGAAACATTTTCGGAGAGTTTTTTTCAGGCTCCCCCACTCTGCCAGTTGGTGCTGCGCGAACATTCCGCAATACACACACATTGAAAATCCTGAATTTTTCTAATTTTCGAAATCACTCACGATCAATTAAGGGTCACCGTTCAAAAACTAAACATCGTAGAAAGAAAGTTCAAATACAACTCAAATAGATAAGACTTGTGGCTACATTTTAAAGTTTGAATGGTGTCTCTAGGTCAAAGTCTGCCAGAGCAGGAGATGTTTGAAAAACGTCGATGATTTTGTGACTTTTTTGACCCCGTCCCATTCATTCCTTATGGGACATTTTTCGCAGTTTTTCTTCAAAATAAGAGCTTTACATTGCACCCCATCGGAGTTTAGAACTGGGTTCTTAGCGGGGGGCTTTTAATTTGAAAGCAGCGACCGCTATTAGCTCGCCGCTATAACAACAAGCGGACAACCAAGACAGCTACAGAGAGCGAGGAGACGCTAGCATCTCCCGGATCTCAGCGGCTTTCCAGCTGCTCATCTTCGTGGATGAAGTGACGAACTGACTGCTGTGATCAGTTTCCTGGTTTTAAAACTCGATCAATTTGATCAATGATCAATTTTTGATTTCAAATCGAAATCTTGACACCACTAATCTCTAAATATGGCTCACAAACACAAACAGAAGGGAATGTTGCAGCTGGGTCTATTTTCAGCAGCGGATTAATCCACAGTTGGGGTTCTAGTGAGCGTTTGTGCCAAAAGGACAGTTTTGATCTGACATCACCAGACTTCAATGATGGCTGCGCTATTTATGTGTCTTACAATGATGTCATAGCGTCGACATCATGAGCTGACCAGTGTTAACCAGCTCTCTCTCTCTACATTCCTGCAGAGACTACCAGTGTTGGGAGCAGCAGCCTCCAGGATCCAGCTGTAAAGGGAAACATCTCCGTCTCCTCCCCGCTGAGCTGATCTCTCTTCTGGGCTTCCTCCCTCCGACGTCTCCCTCTCTGCTCCTGGAGCCTTTCACCTCTACGATCTTCCTCCCCCCGATCTATTCACCGTTAAGACACTGGACTGAAAACCCATCCGGCAGTTTCAGGGTCACCGTGCGACTGATTTTAAACTGTTGGATCTGATATTTTCAGCGTGACGTCAGTGAGTGACGGAGCAGCTCTCTGTGGAAAATATGTAGAATTTACATCGATTATGAAGAAAATGTAAGAGTTTATTAACACGATGTCCAACAACAGTTTAAATTGGATTATCAAAAATGTTTTTTAACATATTGAGCTCATGATCCTTCAGTTTTTATTGCAGTTATATTCCATGTTTCTGAGGAGAAGATCACCAAGAAGAATCTGTAGAGATGTTTCACTAATAAGTCACAGCCCAGGAGCAGCGTTATCATTTTATTAATCTATTTTTTAGCAATTTTACAAGCATTATCCTCAAGGAGAGGTCCGACGGTACCACTCACACTCATCTGGACAAACAGAACACCAAGAATTATTACTCTGATGTGACTGAAAATGTCAAACTGACCTGAGATCAGCTGATTTTAAGGTTTATCTTAACACACACACTGTTAAAACTGCACACTGCAGTGTTTTCAGCACAGGAAGCATGTAGCTTCTGTAAAAGCAACACTCAGTGTCTCTATACGATGTCAGTATTCGTCATCTGTCGCTGCGAGTAGATAAACTGTGCTGTCGGCATCACAAACACAGCCTCTGTACTCTGAAACTAAATCTGCTAAAGCTACCGTTTAGAAATATTTAACGGGCGGGAAGACGTGAAGAAATCGAGTCAATGTTTCACAATAATAATAATAAAAGCTACAAATATTAAGACATGTAAAAAGACCCACTTTAGCGTCAGTTTAATCAGCTTTGTTGAACTTTGATGTGATCAAATACGAATCTCTGCGAGAGACGGAGAGCATGACTGAATCATGACTGAACAGAGAAGCTGAGGATTTGGACTCAAAGGGTGGAAAATCATTACCGACTATCAAACGCACGCCGGCAGACTTTGATTTAGTCGTCACGTCTCTTTCATTTCCAGAGTTGAACTGCGGAAGACAAAAACCTCGAGACTGTAACTGACAAGTTGATGTCGTAGAGCAGAAGGAACAAACGCACAATAATTGTGTTTCCGTCGACGTGTGTTTTGGTGCATTTTGCAAGTTTTGCACCAGAAAAGGTTGAAAGATTTGAAATAACTTTCCAAAGTTCGCTTTAAATTTGCTGGACAATTAAATGGAAATACGGCTCCAGTCGATCTTCTGATACGAGTTAATATATGAACTCAGACGCTAAAATCTATTGGTTGAACTACTCAACAAGACAAACAGAAAGAGTGAAGTTTAGTTTTAATACCTGCTGACTGAGAGTATATCAGCTGTTTGTGTCTTTGACTCTTCAAACCTTCAAAATAAAGTCAGAAGTGTTCCTGACGTACCTTCAGTTTCTTCTTGAGGGAGGAAGTGTTGATGAAGCCGTGGTGACTCTTCTGTAGAAGATTTCATTTGGGAAAGTGGAGGTTTATCTTGCTAGCTTCCTTCTCTGAAGTCAGGTTAGCAGCATCGTCTCTTTCCAAACCCAAGTGTAGCCTGATTTGGAGAACATAACTTGTTGTTTCCAAGACTTCCCGGTATGCTGAAGTTTACACTCATGCAACCTTCTGGTGGTAAACTCCACAAGGACTGCCCATGGAGCCATGTTGACCCCTTTGCAGACCACCTCATGTGTAGTAGGGTAGAGTTTGGTGAACACAACTATTGTTTCCGATTTACTGCAAGTATTCTTGGTCAGTCAGCCAAAAGCTCAGTCGGTCCAGCGTTAATAGACTAACAACGACTGCTTGAAGATCCCCTTGTGTTTGAGGGAGGAAGTAGTGATAGGTCTTGGTGAGTCCTTGGTGTGGACGATCTTGTTTGAGGAAGGCCAACCGTTAAAGTGCAACTTCTCGATGGTTCACTCCAAAGCTTCCAACGTCCACGTTGATGAGAGCTACCCGAACATACCGTCGAGTCCTCCGTAGACCATCTCAATCAGGGAAGTGCAGGTTCAGCGAGTTGAATCCGTTGTCTGACTTTGGAGAACACAACTATTGTTTCCTCTGAATTCTTGGACAGCAACCAATTTCCTGCAAGTACTCTTGGTCAGTCCAGTCAGCCAAAAGCTCAGTCGGTCCAGCGTTAATAGACTAACAACGACTGCTTGAAGGTCCCCTTATGTTTGAGGGAGGAAGTAGTGATAGGTCTTGGTGAGTCCTCGGTGTGGACGATCTTGTTTGAGGAAGGCCAACCGTTAAAGTGCAACTTCTCGATGGTTCACTCCAAAGCTTCCAACGTCCATGTTGATGAGAGCTACCCGAACATACCGTCGAGTCCTCCGTAGACCATCTCAATCAGGGAAGATGTAGACGAGAAGCACGGCCTGATGTCGTCTGAGTTTGGAGAACACAACTATTGTTTCCTCTGAATTCTTGGACAGCAACCAATTTCCTGCAAGTACTCTCGGTCAGTCCAGTCAGCCAAAAGTTCCGTTGATCCAACGTTAATAGACTAACAATGACTGCTTGAAGATCCCCTTATGTTTGAGGGAGGAAGTAGTGATAGGTCTTGGTGAGTCCTCGGTGTGGACGATCTTGTTTGAGGAAGGCCAACCATTAAAGTGCAACTTCTCGATGGTTCACTCCAAAGCTTCCAACGTCCACATTGATGAGAGCTACCCAAACATACCGTTGAGTCCTCCGTAGACCATCTCAGTCAGGGAAGTGCAGGTTCAGCGAGTTGAATCCGTCGTCTGAGTTTGGGGAACACAACTATTGTTTCCTCTGAATTCTTGGACAACAACCAATTTCCTGCAAGTACTCTCGGTCAGTCCAATCAGCCAAAAGTTCCGTCGATCCAACGTTAATAGACTAACAATGACTTCTTGAAGGTCCCTGATGTTAGAGGTCAAGCACTCTTGGTCAGCACGGTCGATATTTACCGTTAAAGTACAACTTCTTGACGGTACACTCCAAAGTTTCCAACTTCCATGTTGACAAGAACTACCTGAACAAACCGTTGAGTCCTCCGTAGACCATCTCATGTTCATCCATCTGACCTTTGAGGGATGCATCGCCTTGAAACGGGGCACAATTGTTTTGTGACCAAACGGAATTTGGAGGTCCTGGTTGATTCTGAGATCCGACAGGGGGATTTGGTGATGAATTATAGAATATACCTGCTGCTATAGTGGTGGAAGATGTCACTGAAATTATTTTCACACCCATCAGGTTAGATCTAGATCCTGAACTGAACCTTTCCCCTCCCTGCCGGCGGCAGAACGGAGGGTCGCACCAGGTGTCCAAAAATAAAACATTAACTAGATGATATTTTATCTATGCAACACGACCAAAGTTGGCAAAAAGCTGAAAACGGTGTTGTTGTGTAGACGCTGAGGTTTGATGACTGTTGATGGGGACGTGTGTTGTTATTAATTCTGCTGTATGTACGTTTCACCACGACTGTACCATGTATCGTTTCCTTTTTTTATTTTCTAGACAACTCTTGAGACGACGATTAGCAGTGACGCTGGGGTTTTGGGATCGGTGTTGAGACGGGTGTGTGTGTGTGTTTAGGACAAAATAGGGTTTGAAATCTTTAAAATATAATTGTGTGCCTTGCTCTACTGTTACTACTTCTACCTTTTTCTTTTGTTAATTAAAACCACTGCTTTCCCAGTTAGGTGAAAACATGCAACAAAAAATAAAAAATTCAAGCAAGGTCGGCGTTGAGCTTGTGTATATATGTGAAGGTGTAAAATGCAGACGGAGGAATGCTTGGTGTTTGTGTTTATTTAACTCTGTATGTGACCTGTGATGTGGAATATCTTTATTATTAGTATTGGCCATAAAGAGCTTGACTGCATGGTTCCTGTGAACTACAATGTAAAACCAACTGTTGACAAATAAACTTAATTTATTGGGAAAACAAATCTGACATCTGTGTTTTGCTCATTATGCCTGTTTGTTTGTTTGTTTGTGGTGTAATTCCCATGAAAACAGATCGTAACATAGAAGAAACAAACAAGTGGAATGTGACGGTCATTAATCGGTTATTGAAAAATATACCACAAAAAAATTGTGTTTCTGAACACTGCATCTATTTCAACCTCTGAGAAAATACATTTTCCCACTTTAGGCATGAAATCCCCAACATTATTAGGAACTTCTTTGTCAATTAGGTTAGGGGGTTGAAGATTTTAGCTAAAAGTAGCCACATTAGCTTGGGTATGAAGCACCATATGGCATGAGGAAAACAAGAAATTAATATATTTTTCAAAGAAAATTGTTTGCTTTTCTCCCAAACAATAGTAAATATCATTTATGCGTGTAACAGTGTTGAAAGGATGTCAATCTGACGATAAAAACAATGAAATATAGGTAAGAAAGTATGCTAATACTTACCTCTCTTTACAGTTTGAGCGGGAAAATATTCAGTGATGTCACTTCCTGGGTGCTGAGGAAGTTGGACTGAACCATTATTTTTAAAAAAGGGGGGGATTGGTATGCTGTTACGGGGTTGAACAAAACTGAGGGACGTGATTAAATAATGCTAATTTATAAATAATTCATGTATTTTTCTCATATTTCTTTTATTTAGGTGAAAGTAGACAGGCACATGATTATATTAGCAGAAAAAACGTGCGGTTACTGGCTGTTTTTATTTGTTTTATATTCAATGAAAAAGTAACTTTGGTCAGTGGGGACATGCTTATTTAGCTGACCTCTACACCTCAGGAACCCATAGAATTTTACAAAACATAATTTTTAATAATATGTTTGTGTGTTATCAGTGTGGCATCATCATTTCAAGACACATGGATCTTTCCATTTTGTGTTTTTAAATGCATTTTGTGTAAGTTTACTTTATATGAAAGCCTTTGAGGTAACTCTGCGGGACACAAAGTGCACCGACTTCAGAGAATCTCCTGGTACTGTGTGGAATTATCAGGGAAAAAATCCTTATTATTAACGACGGATAAATCCCGGATGAATTCAATTTAACACTGTATTTTTCTATGTTAGCTAGCTACTTATTGGTCTTAGTTGGCAAGCGAGCTAGCCTTAGCTAACATTAGCAGGCAACAACCATGATAGCATCAGATATTTCACAGCTTTGACTGTTTTGTGCCAACTCTTTGCTGACGATGGCAGACTCTATATTTAAGACGCCCTGCGCTAGTTCGCGTCTGATTCGCTTTCTGATTCCATTTTTACTTTAAACATAAATACGACTCAAAGTTATGTGCCTTCTTTTAATATTGCACCTTTAAAATAAGTATTTTTTAGTATGATGAGACCAAACTAGCTTTCCTGGATCATATTTCACTTTCATAAATGTACCTTAAGTGACAGACGTGGTCCTAAAACACGGCTGTTTTCAGTCTGAAGGTTTTGTTGCTGCTAAAAATGCTTTTAATGCACAGAACTGATGGAGAACTGAAGATGTGAGTGTTTAAAAGTCATTATTAACTCAACGGTGTCGCCTTCTTTCCTTCATCTGGCACGTTGGCGAGCTTTAATGTCATGTTTTGGACACAATCCATCAACTGTGGAGAAACATAACGCTCAAATCAAAGCCGCCATTCAGAAGTTTTCCTAAACAACAGACGTGTGTCAGGCCCTCAATCATCAGAGATGCATCATTAACATTTTTTTGATCTTCCAAAGATTCATTTCTTGCCCTTAATCAGACCTGTGTTCTCAGTCTGCGCACACAGACGGAAACTTTTAACTGCTGAGGAGATGAAGTACGACTGAAAGCCGAAGCGGGTGATTGGATTGGATGATAAACACACTTTGAGGATATTACAGAACGTTAAATAATGTTTACTTCATCAGACGGAGGTCAGTTTGTGAGACGGGAAGATGCTGCCGGTGACACGGAGACGACGGCGGGATGATGATGATGATGATGTGTTTTTACCTCGGCTGAATGTAAAGGACACACACTGAAAATCAATCGCTCCCTGATTACAGAGACTGTCCTTGATAACATCCTTTAGAGCTGAACTCGGTCCGACGCCGCTGGTTTGGTGATGAAATGTCTCTTTTCACATCAGAGCGAATCATAAAAATGTCCCTGCAGCTGATACTGGAGATAAAATGATTGTTTTTAAAGCATCGTCGCTCAATTATAGAACAAAACTAACTCTAACACCGGCTGGGGTTCATCCTCTGGGGAGCCGATGGAGACACTTTAATGCAAATCTGCCTGTTATATTTTGGTATTTCGTGCACGTACACGTGAAAATGCACGCTTGGTTTATTTATTTCTTGCTTTATTTTGTAGTTATATCCTCATGTGTCCTGTTGTGACTTTCCACTTCCTGTCTTTGTCTCTTTCCGAACCTTTCTCTGTCCCGGCCAGCGTTTCATTTGTTGATCATTCCCCCCACTTTTTGTCATTTTGTCTGTTTTCATTCTGTTTCCTTCGTGTCGGTCCTGTTTTGCTCCACATGTTGTCCAGCGCTTCTTTGGTTTGTGCTTCAATTAGTTTTTTGTTATATTCTATTTCTGCCAAAAGATCTTCCTTAATCCTTCACACTTGACCTTTAATCATTGTAAAGAAAAGGAAAAAGCGGTTTAACAAAACAAACCAAAGATCTACTTTATTTTTAGCAATGAAGCAGCTTTAGGACGTAGATCATGTGTTACTGAAGGAGCTGTGAAAAGCAAGTAATCGGATTGTTTTAATGTTTGTGTTTTGGGAGTTATTTCCTGTTTTATTTTGTAGTTATACCTTCATGTGTCTTGTGACTTTCCACTTCCTGTCTTTGTCTCTTTCCGAACCTTTCTCTGTCCCGGCCAGTGTTTCATTTGTTGATCATTCGCCCCACTTTTTCTCATTTTGTCTGTTTTCATTGTGTTTCCTTCGTGTTGGTCCTGTTTTGCTCCACATGTTGTCCAGCGCTTCTTTGGTTTGTGCTTCGATTAGTTTTTGTGATATTCTATTTCTGCTGAAAGATCCTCCTTAATCCTTCACACTTGACCTTTAATCGTTGTAAAGAAAAGGAAAAAGCGGTTTAATAAAACAAACCAAAGATCTACTTTATTTTTAGCAATGAAGCAGCTGTAGGACGTCGATCACGTGTTACTGAAGGAGCTGTGAAAAGAAAGTAATCGGATTGTTTTGATGTTTGTATTTTGTGAGTTATTTCCTGTTTTATTTTGTAGCTATACCTTCATGTGTCTTGTGACTTTCCACTTCCTGTCTTTGTCTCTTTCCCACACTTTTTCTGTCATTTGTGAATCATTCCTGCGTCTCCTGTCCTTTTGGTTTCAGGTTCGTCCTCAGCCTTTGTGTTATATTTTCCTTTTCGTTGCACGTTTGGATTTTGTCTTTTGAACATCGGCTCATTAAAGCTCTTCTTTTTGTTTTCCGACCTGCCGGCCTCTGTGAGCTCCTCACAGCGTCCGGACGGAGCCAACATAATAAGTTCATCAAGTTAAAATTCAAACTCTGTTCAGCTGCAGTGTATCTGTGATAAATAACACATCACCTGCGTGCAGCTGAAGGTGCTGCGGATCAGAGAAGGTGACCCTGATGAAGGTCATGTGCTCATGTACACTTTAACATTCATACAGTAACTTATGATTCTTCCACTGAGTGTTGATCTTGAGCAGACGGACAGTTCGTTTAAAGGGATATTCCGGTGTAAATTTAATCCATGGTCTAACACACCGTGACACCGAGTAAGACTCCCCCTCGAGAGGTCAAGTTAGCTGACCGCTAGCTTAGCTAGTTTTAGCAACCTCAGAAAAGACCGCACGATAACAATACACTGCAGCTTATGTCTCCAACTAGAAACCGCCATCAAAAAGCCACAATTAATGGTGAGAACAGCAGCAAACTTCAGCAACAGTACATGTACAGTCCCAGCACACAGTACGAAGCATCAAACATCTGCTAGCTTTGCTGGATTTGTATTAAAAACACAGCACAACTCACCCTCTCCTCCAGCAGCCTGCCTGTGTGGGGAAGCCCTGACGAGTCGATTACCGAGTGCAGTAGATTTCTGCAGCTCAAGGATGAAAATGTCTGATTATTACTCCATGGAACGCTCAGTTCTTATTATCGAGAGCTGACAGGGAAAATAACGGAAGTAATGGAGTAATAATCAGACATTTTCATCCTTCAGCTGCAGAAATCTACTGCACTCGGTAATCGACTCGTCAGGGCTTCCCCACACTTCCCTGCCAGATGAAGGAAAGAAGGCGACACCGTTGAGTTAATAATGACTTTTAAACACTCACATCTTCAGTTCTCCATCAGTTCTGTGCATTAAAAGCATTTTTAGCAGCAACAAAACCTTCAGACTGAAAACAGCTGTGTTTTAGGACCACGTCTGTCACTTAAAGGGATATTCCGGTGTAAGTTTAATCCATGATCTAACACACCTTGACACCGAGTAAGACTCCCCCTCGAGAGGTCAAGTTAGCTGACCGCTAGCTTAGCTAGTTTAGGATGAAAATGTTTGATTATTACTCCACTACTTCCGTTCTTTTCCCTGTCAGCTCTCGATAATAAGAACTGAGCGTTCCATGGAGTAATAATCAGACATTTTTTTACATTATTGTTATCGTGCGGTCTTTTCTGAGGTTGCTAAAACTAGCTAAGCTAGCGGTCAGCTAACTTGACCTCTCGAGGGGGAGTCTTACTCGGTGTCACGGTGTGTTAGACCATGGATTAAACTTACACCGGAATATCCCTTTAAGTCCTGGCTCAACAGTCCTCTGGCAGCGTTTGTTCTCGATGGCGAGTGAAAGTCAGCGTGTCGCCTCTTTAGCTCCGTCGTAACGCCGCGCCGTGACACTTCCTTCTGTCTTTCACGGAGTGTCAGAGGATTAAAAAAAATGGCAGTTAGCCGCAACAAAACACACTCCACATTAAAGCAAATTGCTTTCTCGCGATTGTTGATGGTTTCTCATCGCGGCGTCCCCCTCGGTCGGGGCCGTGATGCTGATTGTGGCTGAAGGGGCCTTCAGATGACTGATAAGCGTTGATGAATGAAAATGGAAATGCTTCTCAGCGTTTTGCCTTCAAAGGGAAATCAAACGGGGGGGAGGACGGCGAGGGGCGAGCGGAGGAGGGAGAATATTTGCCTTTTTGCAATTAACAAGATATGTTCTTTTTTTGTGGTCAGAAAAATGGAAATGGCTTTTAAGGTCGTAAAGGTCGAGCGCATCGAAGCATGGTGGCTCCGCAATTACTCTTCAGGCAGCGGCCTGATTGGGGGGAGGGCGGGGGGTCCGGCCGCGCACCGACGGTCAAATTAACGAGACGGCCGGCTCCCTGTTGAAAAGATCACATGTGATTACCGTACATCAAACAGACAGAGCGCTCAAATTATCTCCTCGCTCACTGTGAAGTCGGAGAGAAAGGGATAAAACGCAGACGGACTGATTAGTTAAAGGCTTTAAATGTCAAAACTTTCACCGTCCGCAGCTTGAATGGATCCGAGGACAGGTGGGGGGGCGGCGGCCTCCGGTTTACACCCGTGACATCACGGCGGACACGCCGGAGATCACTGGACTCCCAGATTACAACTAATACGTTCAATTATTCTGCGTTTTAATTGTAAAACAAAAACACCACAGCTGCCAGTCGGGGGGTCGGGGGTGGTGCTTTGCTCAAGGGCACGTTAAACACAGTGTTTGAATATCTGGAGGTCATTTTTCATTAACTTTGATGACCAACATGTTCTTGTTTCTTCCTCTTCCTCTTCTTCCTCATCATCATCATCCTTCTTCTTCTTCGTCTTCCTCATCATCATCCTTCTTCTTCTTCGTCTTCTTCATCATCCTCATCCTCCTTCTTTGTCTTCTTCTTCTTCCTCTTCTTTCTCATCCTCATCATCCTTCCTCTTCTTCGTCTTCCTCATCATCATCATCCTTCTTCTTCCTTCTGTCTTCCTCTTCTTCTTCCTCATCATCATCATCCTTCTTCTTCTTCATCTTCTTCTTCCTCATCATCCTCTTCTTCTTCTTCTTCCTCCTCCTCCTTCTTCTTCTTATCTTCTTCCTCATCCTCCTCCTTCTTCCTCTTCTTCGTCTTCCTCATCATCATCATCCTTCTTCTTCTTCGTCTTCTTCTTCCTCATCATCATCATCCTTCTTCTTCTTCATCTTCTTCCTCATCATCATCATCCTTCTTCTTCTTCTTCTTCTTCCTCATCCTCCTTCTTCTTCTTCCTCATCATCATCATCCTTCTTCTTCGTCTTCTTCTTCCTCATCCTCTGTCTTTGTCTTCTTCTTCCTCATCATCATTCTTCTTCATCTTCTTCCTCATCCTCCTGCTTCGATAACATCTGACGGTCATGTTGAATCAGTTTTATAAACCTTTCACAATAAAAAGCAGAAAGAAAAAGCAGCTTTTGGCGACTGTAGCTGTTTCTTTTTGGTAATAAGGTCCTTGTAATAAGATTTATTTAATTTAAGTCTGATAAACCTCTGAAGAAGATCTCAAGAGACCACAGTGTGTCTCACAGTGTTTGCTTCAGAACATGGAGACTAAACTCTGAATCTAGATGCACAATGAGAGTTTTGGAAGATGTCTGTTACTGTAACGTCGACACGAGAGATGAAGCTTCGCCTCGAGCTCGCAGACGTTCATCAGGACTCGTGTGGTCTTCTTGTTCCTGCAGATGTGAGGAAACAATCACCGCCCGCTGCGACACCCGTCTGCGTCAGACGTAAAAGTATTTGTGTTATTAAAATGCTGCAGGACGAGATGTGTTTTAAACCATTTGCATCGCCGCTGAATGAAAACGGGACGTGAGTGTAAAGCACCTTCTGCAGCCTCCTCGCTCCTCGCCGTAATGATCTCCTCGTGGCGCCGCAGAAAGCCTCCGCAACCCCTCCTTCATTTTTCCTCCCTCCTCCTCCTCTCCCTGATGAGCAGAAGCATCCCTTCATCATCAGCCGAGCCATAATGTACTTTAGTCTGGGGACGAGGGCGGAAAATGGAAGCAGAGATTGAAAACAGATTCACTTAGACGCTGATCCTACATTAGGGGCCGTGTGCGAGACGCAGGAGTCATCAAGGGTTTGTTCGTACGACCGGAGTGATCCATCGACGGGCCGACGCGCCGCAGAGCGACGCGCTGAAACTTCAGTTCAGTTCTGCTGCAGGTCGGACAGAACTCCGGTTTCCTGTCGGACTCAAACACAACACCTGCAGGATTTTCCTCCATCTTCAGCAGGTTTCAACACCTGATCGTCCATCATCCACCTCGTCCAGCTGACCCTGAAGCAGCCAGCAGCAGTGTGGCATCATGGGAGTTGTTGTCTTCATCGTTAATTTAATAAGTTTTATTGACGTTACGTTTTGTCACGTTTGTCGACTTCCTTCCTCGCTCTCTGACTCTCCTGGACGTTACAGCCTCGAGTAAACTTCTGGATTCATCCGGTTTATTTGGGATATAAATAAAATAAAATAAATAAATAAAGAACAAAGGTCGAGTCGCTTTTTTTTCATCCTCTGTCTTTGTCTTCTTCTTCCTCATCATCATTCTTCTCCTTCTTCCTCCTCCTCTTCTTCTTCGTCTTCTTTTTCTTCCTCACCCTCCTCCTTCTTCTTCCTCATCATCATCATCCTTCTTCTTCGTCTTCTTCTTCCTCATTCACGTTACAGCCTCAAGTAAACTTCTGGATTCATCCGGTTTATTTGGGATAATAAAATGAAATAAAATAAATAAATAAAGAACAAAGGTTGAGTCGCTTTTACACAGTTTAATGCAGAAATGTTGCATATTATTATTTCTTTAATGACTTGTACCGACCATCGACGACGACGACAGTTTGGAGTGAAACATCCGTGTTTGTTCAGTTGTCAGGAACTTCTAAAATATATGAAATAAGAAATATATCTACTGTTTTCCTCTCCTGTGATTTAAACTCTCTTTACATGTTGAAACTGGGAATTACAGTAACTCTGACAGGACCTGAATGCACCACGTCTCATCTAAAATTTGCCTTTTCTCATATGAATTAAAATTTAAATGTGAAAAGAAAATAATGACGATGTGAAAAAACAATTTCCTGCAAATTACTGAATTCATCTTTGTGTAATCTCCTCTTGTTTTCATCCGTCTGTGTGTTTTCAGCTCTGTTCTCTTCTTTCAATAAAAAAAAACTGATGACAAAAAAAGTCACCTTCACCTGAAAAGAGAATTCTTAAACTGTTTTTTTCCCTCTGTGTTGCATTCAAGGACGCTCCGACATTCAGGAGATGATAGTCGGCTGACAAAAGGCAGAACAAAAAGAAAAACACAAAGGCTGCTGTTCTGCAGAGAGACTTTATTTTCTGATTTTATGCATCAACATGTGACATTAAACTGCAGATGTGTCTTAAATCCATCACACCCTCCCTGCAGCTGACTCCGCCCCTGCAGCTGACTCCGCCCCCTGCAGCTGACTCCACCCTCACCTGATCAACACTGCAATCACCTGCACCTGTGAGGGAGAGTGATTCAGCCTCAGGAGGGTTTGTTCCCTGTTTGTTTCTGTAAATCTGATGTATTTTCTCATCATTGTTAAAAAGAAAGTTGATCGAGGTCGAGCAGAAACTCTGAACTTTAAGCTGATGTTGGTGTTTCTGACTCTGAGCCTGTGGACTCGGCTCGGCGTCCTGATGAAGGTCGTCTCTCTGAGCTCAGACTGAAGGTGTGTTTGTGGAGGAGGACGAGCTTCAAGGCCTCTGATCTGATTCAGCCTGGGTGGATTCGTGGAGGCGACGCCTGTGAGCAGACGGATTCGTGTGACGCTGTGTTGGACGGTGAAACGGTGAGTGTTTGCTGAGTCTGAAGTGTTTTTCTGTGCAGCAGTGAACTTCATTCATTGAGCCACATGTTTGTTCTGTCGGAGAGCAGACGAGAGTCTGGTTGAGTTTCTCTGATCAGTCAGCAGTGAGGGAGGTGTTGGTCCAGGTGACACAGGAGGATGGTGTTAGGTGGAGTTAGGTGGAGTTAGGTGGAGTTGGAGACCTTCATCCTCCATCTGTAACCAGCATCACTTCCTTATGTTAATCCAACCTCAGGCTCTGATTGGTGGATTGTTTTTCCTGCTGTGGGTAAAAATATAAAGTTGTACATCTGTATGTTTCTCTTCTGTGTCTGAGACTTTCTTTCTCATTTATAAGGGCTCAACTTGAAGACTAATGTGTCTTCTTCTCCTCATGTTGTTGTTGTTCTTGTTGTTGTTCTTCTTCCCCATCATCCTCCTTCTTCTTCTTCTTCCTCCTCATCATCCTCCTCTTTCTTCTTCCTCATCATCCTCCTTCTTCTTCCTCATCGTCCTCTTCCTCCTCCTTTCCTTCTTCTTCTTCCTCATCATCCTCCTCCTTTTCTTCTTCCTCCTCCTCCTCCTCCTCCTCTTCCTCCTCCTCCTCCTTTTCTTCTTCTTCTTCTTCTTCTTCTTCTTCTTCTTCTTCCTCCTCCTTCTTCTTCATATTTGTTCCCTTGTGATGTAGCAAAATGTATTTAAAGACAAATATGTGAAGTTTTAAATGTTTTTAGACTCTTAAAGGATTTACACAGAATTATAAATGTTTCTGATTCAGTAAGTTTGTAAAAATGTTCTAATACTGAAATCAAATGTTTTTATGATACAACACTGATAAGTGGAGATGAAGACAGATTCTGGAAACTTCAGAAACTCTGAGTTGTTCTGGTTTCATACGAGCCGCCGTGTTGGTCCAGTTTGCAGCAGCGTGTTTTCATCAGACGTGAAACAGACCCATGTGGACACGTACGGTACCGTACTGTGTTTATAACACAACGTTAAAAACATTTCACAGACTCGCTAGGAAAATAAAAGCATGGTGAGAAAATCAGACGTCAGCAGTCAGACGGATGTGACGGGTGTGAGACGGCCAAACTGTGACATGCTGCTGAATCCAGTGCTAAAGTTATCTTACGTGACGTATACGGTTTTTGCTCTGACGAAGACAAGATGTCTTCAGCGCCTGACGTCCTCTCAGTGACGTGTTTGTGTGTTCAGGATAATTAGAACGAATCCTGATTAACGAATTCTGTCAGCGTCTCTGTACAGGATCGTCTGACAGAAACACTGTCAGTCGTCTCGTCCGTGACTTTAACATCACATCATGGAGGCGTGTCAGACAGGTGGACAGACAGGTGGACAGACAGGTGGACAGACGGGCGGACAGACAGGTAGCCGAGCAGAGAGACAGCCGGGCGCTGACAGCCGCCCACCCTGCCGGCTGAGAATGACAGCTGAACCTCTCTCCCCTGTAATCAAACTAATAATGTCCCCCCTCTTAATATTTCCCGTCTCCCCGCGTTGATGGATGGGGTCAGGCTGCGATTCCCCCGCCGGAGGTCGAAGGTCAACCCGGAGCCTCGGCTCTCTGCTCCGCCACTGTAATGGGAGCTGAAATATTAGTCCTAAACGCCCGCGGACGCCCGACGCCTCGGCACAGATGATGAATTAACTGCTATGAGGAATTACAGACGGAGCGTTCAGGAGACACACATGGAGTTTCCTCCGGCGGGCGCTCGCACATCCTCCTCGTCTGCACACCTCCGTATGCAAATGATTGATAATAGACATCAGCGGCGTCAACTTTATGTCTTCTTCCCCTCACACACACTTCCGTTACGTATGCTAATGATTGATTGTCTCCGGCGACGGCGGCGTCATCATTGCTTTTATTTATCCGTCCGTTCGGCGGCAGCTCGCCGCCTCGTATCGGATTGTTTTTTAAATGCGTTCTGACGACTGATGTGAAAACGCAATCAGGACGAAAACTCAGTGAATCCACATTAAAACCACAATCATCAACCTGTAACACACACACACACACACACACACACACACACACACACACACACACACACACACGTCAATCTCCTGAAACTAGATTTTTTAAAAGTGATCTGTGACGTTTAAAGGATCAGTTCACACAATCGTCTCGACCGTCTGAAGCTCACGTCTTATTAATATAATTCAAAGACTATTAAAGTTAAAGGTAGAATCAGACTTTACCGACGTTTCAAGGCCTCTGAATGATTCGCTTGTCTTTTCTTTCAGTAGACCTGATAGTCAGATAGTCGCTGCTGTAGGTCTGAATACTGGCTTTAAACGAACCGAGACAGTAAACCTCAGATATTTGTGTAAAAGTAGAAGTACTGGTACAGCTTCTTTACTCCAGTAGAAGTACTGATACAGCTTCTTTACTCCAGTAAAAGTAGAAGTGCTGATACAGCTTCTTTACTCCAGTAAAGTAGAAGTACCGATACAGCTTCTTTACTCCATAAAGTAGAAGTACCGATACAGCTTCTTTACTCCAGTAGAAGTACCGATACAGCTTCTTTACTCCAGTAGAAGTACTGATACAGCTTCTTTACTCCAGTAAAGTAAGTACTGATACAGCTTCTTTACTCCAGTAAAAGTAGAAGTACTGATACAGCTTCTTTACTCCAGTAAAAGCAGAAGTACTGATACAGCTTCTTTACTCCAGTAGAAGTACTGATACAGCTTCTTTACTCCAGTAAAATAGAAGTACTGATACAGCTTCTTTACTCCAGTAGAAGTACTGATACAGCTTCTTTACTCCAGTAGAAGTACTGATTCAGCTTCTTTACTCCAGTAAAAGTAGAAGCACTGATACAGCTTCTTTACTCCAGTAAAAGTAGAAGTACTGATACAGCTTCTTTACTCCAGTAGAAGTACTGATACAGCTTCTTTACTCCAGTAGAAGTACTGATACAGCTTCTTTACTTCAGTAGAAGTACTGATACAGCTTCTTTACTCCAGTAGAAGTACTGATACAGCTTCTTTACTCCAGTAGAAGTACTGATACAGCTTCTTTACTCCAGTAGAAGTAGAAGTACTGATACAGCTTCTTTACTCCAGTAAAAGTAGAAGTACTGATACAGCTTCTTTACTCCAGTAAAAGTAGAAGTACTGATACAGCTTCTTTACTCCAGTAGAAGTACTGATACAGCTTCTTTACTCCAGTAGAAGTACTGATACAGCTTCTTTACTCCAGTAGAAGTACTGATACAGCTTCTTTACTCCAGTAGAAGTACTGATACAGCTTCTTTACTCCAGTAGAAGTACTGATACAGCTTCTTTACTCCAGTAAAAGTAGAAGTACTGATACAGCTTCTTTACTCCAGTAGAAGTACTGATACAGCTTCTTTACTCCAGTAGAAGTACTGATACAGCTTCTTTACTCCAGTAAAAGTAGAAGTACTGATACAGCTTCTTTACTCCAGTAGAAGTACTGATACAGCTTCTTTACTCCAGTAAAAGTAGAAGTACTGATACAGCTTCTTTACTCCAGTAAAAGTACTGATACAGCTTCTTTACTCCAGTAAAAGTAGAAGTACTGATACAGCTTCTTTACTCCAGTAAAAGTAGAAGTACTGATACAGCTTCTTTACTCCAGTAAAAGTAGAAGTACTGATACAGCTTCTTTACTCCAGTAGAAGTACTGATACAGCTTCTTTACTCCAGTAAAAGTAGAAGTACTGATACAGCTTCTTTACTCCAGTAAAAGTAGAAGTACTGATACAGCTTCTTTACTCCAGTAGACAGTACTGATACAGCTTCTTTACTCCAGTAGAAGTACTGATACAGCTTCTTTACTCCAGTAGAAGTACTGATACAGCTTCTTTACTCCAGTAAAAGTAGAAGTACTGATACAGCTTCTTTACTCCAGTAAAAGTAGAAGTACTGATACAGCTTCTTTACTCCAGTAAAAGTACTGATACAGCTTCTTTACTCCAGTAAAGTAATCGAGTACAGGCTCTGACATGTCCTCAGAGTATCAGAGTAAAAAGTCTCCCTCTGAAGGACATCTGTGGTCAAAGCTAACTGAAGCTCACGTCATATTAATATAACTCAAAGACTATTAAAGTTAAAGGTAGAATCAGCAGGATTTGTCCCAGCTGTTCCTGAACGCACCACAAAGACAGCTGATTGTTGAGTCTCATTCCCAGGACGTCACATAGACACATGTTGGGTTGTAAAGCGTCCCGAGCAGCAACAAAGAGAGAAAATCAGAAACTCTCTGCAGATACGAGACACTAACACGCCTTTTCTCCACATTCCAGCCTCCCTCTCTGTCTGTTCACGGCTTCTTACGGCTTTTACGTCTTTGTCTCGTCTCGCTGCGTCGTATTTGTACTCAGTTACTTCCCTCCTCTGTTGATTAATAACTCTGGCAGTGTGTGTGTGTGTGTGTGTGTCACAAACGTAACAGTAAAAGTTGTCGACTCGTCACATTCATCCATCCATCTCGACTCGTGTTGGTTTTGTCTAAAATCTGATCTTGTGAAGATAAAACTGATGATTTCTCTGTCATCAGCTGTCCGTCAGCGACGCCAGGAAAGAAAAAAACAAAAGCTCAAATGAGGAAACGAGACATGTGATCTTTAACGGACTGATGGTCGGCTTAATGGAAAGACACGCGTGTCTGCGGCGATGACAGGAACGACTCAGAGAGACACGACGGCGAATTATTGACTTTTGTTGTGTTTTACAGCAACTCAGAGAAACTGGTGACAGCTTTCTGACTCTGTGTGTGTGTGTGTGAGAAAGCTTGTTTTTGCTTTCGCTGTATTTGTGCGACAACATTAACATTTATCTGTTTGTGTTACTAACCTGTCTCTCCTCTGTACGGTCACGACATTAAATCAAAATTTGGGATGGTTTATTTTTCACTCAGATTCATTGCCTCTGTTTGTAATATTTACGAGTACATTGAATTGAGCTCTGCTGACCCGGTTGTAATATTAATAACTTGTTTAACCGTCCACTTCCTCTCTATACGGACCAGTCGCTATGTTTTACTACGTTCCTCCTCTGCAGCTGTAGTAATGTCTGCAGCCACTAGAGGTCGCTGTCTAGCAAGAAATCTAAATGTGGGTCATAATAGAGCTCAACAGTCACCGCCCACTTTTTTAACGTACAAGGTACAAGACTTTGTAAATAATTATCTTAAGAGTAAACGCTGCTGGACTTATTCCATAACCCATCTGGTGAGTGTAACAGTGATGTCTCTGCATTCGATGGAGCTCGCTGTTACTCATGGAAACGTCTCAGGCGAACTTTTCAACACTGTCGTCCTGCAGCCTGTTGAAACTACGTAGCAGGTCAGGATGTGCAAGATTCATAGAAGCTCTGTGGAACGAACCAACAGTGATCTTCACCAATCAGCGACTTCACTGCTACAGTTATAGGATTGTCGGGTAGATGAGGTACGTTTCCATGACATTGCGATAAAACATGTACTTCTTAAAACAAGGTTGATAGCATGACGGACTTGTGGCTTCTAGGATCGTAAGCCATCGTTCTCACAGTCTCCACAGCTCACGCTGAGTCTACTGTGGATGGAAACGCCATTATGGCAACTAATCAAAATCTTCTATCCAGAGTATGAACGGCAGTTTCGCTCCCTCTCACCAGTTCTATGAGCTGCTTTCATAGTGTCGCTGCTACAGCGACATTGGCAAGACTCCATAGAGCTTGCCCGTCCTATGGAAACACAGATAAAGCTGATTCTGTTCCTCAGGAGAATGCAGCCTGTCTGTGATTTGTATCTGAAGCGTTCGGTTGTACATCACTGAGGACCTAGGTGTAAATGCAGAATTTACACATCCACATTGCAGCACAATAAGCCTGATCTTAACAGGTCTAAGTTGGATTTTTGACCAGTGGAAAAAAGAGGTATTAGTCGACCTTTATGGGTGTTTTCTGATGAGGAGGATGACAGTAAGGTCTCCAGAAATCACCTCTAGAAAGTGTGCGTCTCCTCGTGCTCCTGATGGTTTACTCAGTTAGCCGGCCTCTCGTCCGTGATTCCTTCTGCAAGAAAATAGTTCCTTGATGAAACCGCTCACAGCGAGATCTGTGAATCGTCTTAAGTAACCAGCTCATGATTTCTGCAAAGAGACGTTGTTCATTTGAGAGAAATACGACATCAGGAAGCAGAAATATTGTGTATTTTTAGTGCAACCTTTTCAGGAGAGACACTCTGTGTCACAATTCTTCCTCATGAATCAAGATTTTAGTTCAGGTGAGGCGGAGGTACGTTATCTACGAGTGACTGGTCCAGATTTTGAGACTCGCTGCTGCAAAACAGAATTATATCAGGATGAGAAATAATTGTGATTATTGCACCTGAACGCACCACGACAGAAAGTACAGTGTGGAGAGTGTTCGCTGCTGGAGCTGTGTGTGTGTGTGTGTGTGTGTGTGTGTGTGTGTGTGTGTGTGTGTGAGAGTGTGTGTGTGTGTGTGTGTGTTGTGTCCTCGGGGATAACAGCAGGTTGACTGTCCTGATTCTGTCTGCTGTACTTTACCTGGTCACAGCTCACTAATACAGTCAGCACACACACACACACACACACACACACACACACACACACACACACACACACACACACACAGCCTGTGATGTAAACACACACACACACACACACACTGCAGAGGTGAATGCATACTGCACACACACACACACAGCCTGAGTCAGAGGCAGGTCAGCGGTCACGTGGTCGTACTTAGAAAGACGCTCACACACACACACACACACACACACACACACACACACACACACACACACGGTTCAGAACTAATTCTATAAGGGGGTCCGGCTTGTCTCCCCTGAAACCTGCAGTCCAATTCATCTGATTTCATTAGCGAGGGAGAGCGAGGAGGTAAACTGTACTGCGGGCGAGCGAGCCGGGCCGCCGCGCTGCTTTTCATTAGGAGCTGCTGGTTAGAGCCGCGATCCAATTTAGACCGCGGGCTGGCAGAGTGGAGCGCCGCGTGTTTTTATTGGTATTTAATCAGCTCAATTGGGACGTTTTATTAGTGCGATGCTTTGTTTCGGAGGACAGACGAGAACTGTAGGTTATTAGAGGCTCTCGGAGTCCCAGCAGGGGTCCGGCCGGGGAGTCGAGGGTCCAGAGGAGGAGGAGGTATTGAACATGTGTCCTGGGCGGCTCGATGAGGACGAGGAGGAGGAGGGGGAGGGAAAAACCGCCAGAGTTTGGGGTTCGATTCCCTGCGCTGGAAATGTCAGGATGCAAATGAGAGTTTTAGTTCTGCGAACGTGTCTCTGCAGAGAAACCAACACCACCAACACAAACCCAGAGAAGAGAAGGAGGCGAGGCTGCACGTCAGGGAGGCTTCAGCTCGGCTAATTAGCTCACTTTGCTATCGACTGCTAGCTCTGCTTTGAGAAAATGCTAAATAGTTAAAAACGGCCGAGGTGAAATGATGTCGCTCGTGTTTCTGTCACATCGAGCTCAAGACGAGCAGCTGATGAACAGACGAGGACACTACAGTTGTGTTTACTGCACGACTCACAAAACAAAGGTGTTTGTTCACTGTGTGCGTCCATGATGCCGTGATGTCATCTGTGTCGATGTCGGGCTTGGTAGATCCGAGTTTCCGACTTGGCTTTACTTCTGGTGACACGTGAACGGCTCGGAGGTCAAGTTGTCAATAATCAGTAACGTACAACGTCCAGTTAGTCCTTCAAAATAAAGCTCGCTGATAAAAAAGCTCACATATTGTAACTTTTGGACTGTTGATGTTAAGAATCACACTTTGAGTTAAAGTAACTATCTTCACTCTTACGTGACGTAAACTCTGGTATCTGGAGGAAAAGTCTGGTGTCCGACCCGATCTCCAGAATAAATGTTAGCTAAGCACATTTCTGTAAAACCACAGAAACTCAACGTTTCTTCATGTTGCAACTTTTATGTCGTTTAGGTTGAATTTTATATTTCTCTCTCGTCACAACGCTGTGTTTACGCTCTGGTTAGGATTAAAATACCTGTTCTGGTCGCCATGTTCACGGATGGAGACGCGTCCAGTGGTGTGACTCGAGCTGTGACCTTGTTGGCCGTAAGTTAACGTGTCTGTGGTCCCACGTTGTCTTGTGTCGGTCTGAACGTTGACGGTTCAAACAAGCTGCTGATGAAGATCTCAACAGGGTGTGAGTGTTGTTGGAGTTTAAGACCTTCTTCAGACTTTTTCTTTTCTCCGTGCACGATGGAGGTAATCTGTAAGTGTCTTCAAGCTGCGTACAGATGACTTTGGACTTTCAAACTAAAAGTAGCACTTACACTGAAGTCCAGTTTCATCCAGGAGACCAGTGTTGAGTTGAGCCCCTGATGAACCTGATCCAGAGGGCCAAGCGGGCCGCGGTGACGTATCGCAACTACGACCGACCCGTAACAAACACGTCTCCCCCTAAAATCAATACTGAACACAGGTCTGTGCAGGAAACCCAAGACTCCACTGGTTCACGGTTCAGTTACTGCTGCTGAAAACACAACGTTTCCTGTGATGCTGCTTCAGAATAAAAGCTTTGAAATGACTGAATAACGGGGGGCTTTTATTGTGAAGAATTTACAGGAAATGAAACGTGTTTGTAGCTGAATTAGCGGAGCTGCTTTGTTAGCTGCGATTCTTCGATCGAGACAAGCCTGTCATCGCTTTAAGACACACCTACCAGCAGGTAGACGAGTCAAACCAGCAGATCTGATGGAAAAAACGATTTGTGTCTACTTGACGTTTTACGTTTGTAAGTGAACGTCATCTTTTCCTAAACGTGACCAAATTCACATTTTCACAAACGTGTTTTTGTCACATCAGGTGGATCAAACAGCAGAATCTGACTTTTAATGTTTATTATAAAGTTTGAAAGTGTAAAGTTGTGTTTCCTGTGTGGAGCTGACAGATGAGCTTTTAACTGACCTTTCTTAAAAAGTAATTTCTCTTTTTAGGAACAAATGTGATGAACAACGAGACTGTCTTCATGTTTTTGGTTTTAATTTAGCTCAGCAGAAACGAGACGAGCTGCGAGAGGCAGAGAGAGAGAGAGAGGGGAGGAGACTGAGTGTGTGTGTGTGTGTGTGTGTGTGTGTGTGTGGATACGACTTTATTCGGGAGTCTGATCACACACGGAGCTCCGGCGCGCGCAGAGAGCAGCGCAGCGGCTTCAGCTGTTCACACATCAGATCACAAACACCTGATGGAGAATTTACGCAAACTGTCGCTTCAGCTCCGCGCGGCGGCTTTTTTTTCTTTTCTGGCACAAAACCCGCATTTAACCGCGTCCATCCCCGCAGAGAGGACAGCGGGAACATCTGAGGTCCTGAGGTTGAAATAAAAAAAACCTT
The DNA here is from genome assembly GCA_039737535.1 of Lagodon rhomboides. NCBI lineage: Eukaryota > Metazoa > Chordata > Actinopteri > Spariformes > Sparidae > Lagodon > Lagodon rhomboides. The sequence goes on from CM077801.1 coordinate 26,994,189, forward strand.
AAATCCACTTCTGGTGAGAATAAAAGAGACACTTCAGGAGGATTCTTCCGGTTTTTACGCGCAGAGAAGTTCGTCTTTTCTGCGCTCTGGAGGAAGTTTGTGCGTATTTATTCAACATTTCGGTTCCGTTTGAAGACTTTTACGAGCATTTAAACACGCAGGAACTAAAAGAACAAAAAGGTGCTGTTTTCAGTATAAACGTGCTCTTTACTCTAAAATAAAAGTCCAGTTTTCAGCCGCTGCTGCGCAATAAAGCGCGAGGAAACGTCGTCCTGCTGAACAAACAGCGCTATCACTCAATCTCCCCCCCCCCTCTCTCTCTCTCGAGCGCAGAGGACAGCACACACACACACACACGCACGCTCATACGCGCACACACACGCAGGCGCTCGCCGACATACCGACACACACTCTCCCGCCGCCGCTGTATCATCACACCAATGTCACTGCCGAGCTCGTGCTGCTGAGAGCCGCGCGCTCACTGACCGACCGACCGACCGACCGACTGCTCTCCTTCAGGTCCGCTGAGTCCACCAGACACCCGCCCGACACCACCGGCGCACAGCGGGCGCGAGGAGAGCCGAGCGGAGCCGGGGACCGGGCGCCTTCCGCGGATGGAGAGCCGGCGGCGCGAGAGCGGAGAGTCCGGAGCTCCTGCACCCGGAGCCGAGCGGTGAAACAATCACCTCTCAGATCCGCTGATCCATTGATCCCATTGATTACTGAGTGGGAGGAAGAAGAAGAAGAAGGAGAGGAGGGAGACCGCGCGCACCGGAGGGAGAGCCGGGACCATGATCCGGAGCTGCACGAGGGAGCACGGAGGTGATCTGTGACGGGAGCCGAGAAGAAGAAGAAGCTTTCTGCTGATCTCCTCTCACCCTCTGATCCCGCTCAGATATTGATCCGCTGATCGGACACTGTTCTGTTCTGCGCTGCGCACCGGGACGATGCTCCGGAGAGTTTCCTCCGAAGGTTAGAGACGCGAAGAAGAAGAGTCAGAACAACCAGAAGAAGAAGAAGAAGAGTGTTGTTTGTGTCCTGCTGCTCGGCTCGATCGATAAGCTGCACAGAAGCGGGAGGTTTGGTGAACTCGACGCGGGGACCATGATCAGGATCTTCCCGGATTTCAGCGTCCAGGTGACGGCGTCGGCGGGCGGAGGACCCGGAGCTGGAGGCGGAGGAGGCGGCGGAGGCGGAGGGATGGTGTCCGGACCGCAGGTGGGGCGCGTGCCGGTGCAGGTCCCCGGAGCCACGAACGGGACCCCGCAGGGCGTCCAGGGCATCACCGCCTACCAGCAGAGGTACGTGAGCTGCAGGAGGCGACCTGTGGCTTTACTGACAAACATGTAGGAAAGTGTGTGTTCATGTCTCCTGAGATCTGTTAAATCTGTCATGTTCTGGGCTTCTTTACCTCAGTGGACACTTTGATTTATTTGGGTTTGACGTTTTTATAAAGATCTTTTTCCTCCCGCTAAATCAAAGTTTTAGAAAATCCTCCTCGACCTTCGCTGCAGGTGTGTGAAGGTGTTTTATCGCTGAGCGTTCGGATAAATGTTCCCAAAAAATCGTGGCCTTCTCCTCTTTCACTTCCCCTTTTTATTATTTTATTTATTTTATTGAATATTTCTAGCAAACCTGAAAGAGGCTTGTGAATATTCTCATTCACCTGAAAGAGAAATAAAGGAGATGTGGTGACTTTGAGGATTAAATCCAACATCCACGGCTCGGTTTGTAAGTTTTCATGTGATGAGGAAAAAAAGAGGAGTCGGGCTGAAACACAGGAGGGAAGTTCAGGTAATTCACTGGAAATTTATCGGAGTGTTTTGTCGAGAAAAGAAGCAGCGTCTCCTTCGGTCCGGACGATTCTCTGTTATTCCCTTATTTCCCCTCCGCTCTGAATCTGAATGATTGCTTCGCCCCGTCCGGCCGCTCAGTAGGGTTGTTTTTTCTAATCATCCGGAGCCGTGGGGGGCCACAACACACCACACACACTCACACACTTTCACCTTATTATCCTTAAAAACCCCTCAGTATTATGGAGTGTGTGTGTGTGTGTGTGTGAAGTGTAAAAGCGATGTGGAGCAAACACGACATAAATCAGCAGCCGGGGCCTCCGAGTGCACCGAGAGCGTCTCGAGGAGAATAAGGGGCCGTATTGTTATTTAAAGCGGGACGCCACCTCGTAGAGTCGAGGTCCGACACCTTCTCTGATCAGCTCTGCAGGAATTTCAGCCTGGCGGGGTCCGTCACGACGCCTCCGGGACCCCTGAGGGCCCCTGAACCGCCGTTTGAGATCATCCACACGGGCCGAACTGATCTGCGCCGAAGCTGAAGTCCACCGGGAAGGTTTCAGGACTCACATGTGCCGCAGACATTTAAAAAACCCCGTCTTTGGCTTCATCACCTTCCATCCCTCCGTCCTCGGCCTCTCTCCCTCCGTCTCTCCGTCTATACGTAACGTTTCCCCCAACAAACAGCTGGGAGCTAATATGTTTATACATTACGCTCCATTATCCACGTCGCCTCCGTTTGACTGCGCTCAGTAAGCAGAGCGGAGACGGAGAGAGAGACGGAGCAGCGAGCAGCCGGCAGCGAGCGCCGCTTCCACCGACGACCCGACCAGGTTAAAAATAAAATAAAATCAGACGCGACGGCGGCTCTGATGCATCGACAAAAAACCCAAAACACACTCAGATTTTATTTGTTTTTATTTTCTCCGCCTCGTGTTGGCGTCCGGCTGCACAGAGAGGCTGCTGGGAGGTCAAACCTGTGACCTCTCAGAGAGAAACCGTCCCGACCGTCGCTCTGAATATTTCTTTTTAAACACAGTTTGATAAAATCTGCAGCAGAAAATCATCGTCAGCTTTTAGATCTGATTTTATTTTTCTGTCGCTTCGTCTTCAGAGCGAAGTGAAGCCGTCTGCTGCGGCGCCGCGGCAACACGTCGCCGGCTCCCTCGTCTCTCCGCCGTCTTTATTTCCCACCACAGCAGCGCCTGTAACCCCGTGTTTGTGTGGAGAATACCCAGCATGCCTTTGACCTTGACAGGTCATTGGTATATAGCGAGGGGAGGCTGCAGCCCCGAGGTTCATCACAGCGCACGGCCGGCAGCTCGCAGCGAATTACACATTTACATTTAGAAAATAAAAAGAATTTAAATGAATGTTGAGAAATAAAATAAAAGATAAAGAGGAGACGCAGTCGGAGGACGATGAGTCTGACGTGACGACGTGTTTCAGGATTAAAGAAGAAGAATTAAAGAAGTGAGATTTATTTATTTTAGAGACGATGAAGCTGAAAGTGAAGCTTCCTGTCAGTCACACACACACACACACACACACACACACACACACACACACTCCAGTTAATGAAGCACTGAAAGTTAAAATTTTATTTGTATTTCTGGATGTTTGTTGAGGATCTGATCTGAGATAAATCTCCCAGCATCCTCCCCTCTGAGCTGCAGCTTCTGGGGAATTTAGTGTTTTGAATGTTTTAAAAATTGGATAATAAAAGAAGAAGATTTAAAATAAAAGCAACACAAACTGACTCCAACTGCACTGAGTGGCGTTGTTGCGCCGGGCTGGATGTGTGCTGTCCCTTCTTTCTCTTTTTTTTTTTTCCTGTCAGCAGCTCAGAGGAGGAAAAAAAAAAAAATGCTCCGAAAAAGCAGCGAGCTCTCTGACCGCCCGGCGACGCTCCGCCGCGGGGATTTTAACGCGGATGTCGCTGCAGCGGCGGCGGCGGCGAGAATGTAACGCGGTGAAGATTTGACGCGCCTGTTTTTTCGGCTGTTTTCGCTCCGGAGCGCAGAGAAGGAGGACCGAGCGCGGTGCCAAGCCGAGAGGGGAGAGAGAGAGAGGACGGGAGGGGAGAGAGACAGCGGGATCTGACAGGCATCCACCCCGGGTTCCCCCTCACTCCGCTCGGCATGCCTCTGCAGCCGCAGCCCGCTCCGCGCCTCCACCGCCCGTTGTTTCCACGCTGCTGAGCGGCGGAGGACAGAGACAAGCACGAGACGCACGCACTCACGCACGCACTCACACGTTCACACTCTCTCTCTCACACACACACACACACACACACACACGCGGACATGGCTTTGTCTTAACACACCGACCATGACGCATTGCTGTCAGGGCGCAGCGCACCGCCGCCGCTCCGCGTCCGAATCAACCTGATCCAGGAGCGAGAGAGGAGGCGCGGAGGAGGAGGAGAGGAGGAGGAGAGAGGGGAGAGAGGGGGGGAGACCAGAAAGTAAGAAATCAAATAATTGTTGCAGGAAGATGGCGCCCACCAAGCCGAGCATCCAGCAGGACCCGACGCGGAGAGAACGGTAACGGGGCTCGGATCGTGTTCACGCACACACTCCTCCTCCTCACTGCATGTTTACAGCCCGGCGGGAGGGAGGGGGGAGGAGGGGGAGGCAGAGGGGGGAGACCGGCTGTTCCGCGTCGCTTTGCGTTTGATTCTGAGCCTGGAGGTGTCGGAGGGACCGCTGGTTCCGTCCAGAGTGTGTGTGTGTGTGTGTGTGTGTGTTGGGTAACAGGTCGGTCTGTCTTTGCTTTGCTGCTGTGGTCTCGCCTTTTCCTGCCCGTGCATGCACGCGCGTGTGTGTGTGTGCGTGTGTGTGTGTGTGTGTGTGAGACTGTACCTGTGGAAGCCATGCAGTGTGTTGACGCTCCAAGGTGTGTGTGTGTGTGTGTGAGCGTCGAGGAAAAACATGTGCATCCATCGATGACAGACCTGTGTGTGTGTGTGTGTGTGTGTGTGTGTGTGTTGGAGGAAGGAACAGGAAGTTTTAATGTGGAGGGGTGTGCAGCAGCAGGGTTCACCTGTGCAGGTCAGGCTGAGCAGACCTGCTGATGACCTCACCGGCTCTTAAGGTGGAGTTAAGGTGGAAGTGTTGCTGTCTCCTCCTCACCTGTTGATGGAGACGTTCTGTCTCGTTTCCTGGACGCCTGGTTCTTCTTCACCTGTTGATTCAGAGACGATCACAGAACTTTGCTCACGTTGAGCTTCGACCTCCTGCAGGGAGACGTTTATTTTTAACCTGTTGGCGACGAATCAGACGAGCTGCTGTTGTTTTGTGGGTAGAAACTTGAAAAACAATCAGACGTCTTTAATATTCTTCTCTCCAAGTCGTTCTATAAGGTTTATTTCTATCCTATTGTCTCTAACGTATACGTACGACACATCTGAATACATTTCTGCTCTTGTGTTATTTCTAGCTGTTGTTTTAAACGTCTGCTCTTCTTCTTCTCCTCTGTGAGACGTCGCCTCCTCGATAGAAACCTCAAACAGCATCGTAGTTTTTTACCTTTTGTTTCATTCATTTGTTCGTTTGTCTGCAGTAACATCCAGGTAGAAAACGTCTACGTCACGCGCTGACCTACGTACAATTTAACGGCCTGTTTACGTACATTTATCATCTAAAATTCACTAACAGCAATACAAACCCGAACACGCAGCAGGTGGCGGTGTGCAGCTTTACAGCTGTTTTGTGAGCAGCCAATAAAAACAGAGAAGAAGAACAAGGAACACGGCGAGTGTAGAGCTACGCAACGTACGACAACTCAGCTGGAATATCAGATAAACCGTCTTTGTTCTCCGACACTCAGCTGTGCATGAAGAAGCATCAAAATGTTGGTTGATCAGGTGATTATCGGTTATCGTATCGGCTGAATAATATCCATCGTGCGTCCACAGTTAGCGTAAAGTAACCACAACAGAAGCGTTTCAAATGTTTCAGTAACGGCTGAAAATGACGACACAGATAAACAAGTCTGATGATGTAACGTGTCTCCACGCTGCAGCTGAACAGCTAGGAAATAACTGTTGTTGGTACCGTGATGTCACGGTGATCGGGTCGATGTGATCGATCCAGGCTAACTTCAACATCGAGCTACAACTTCTTTCATTCTCGATCGGTTCTTCAAACGAAGCAGGGTCACTTTGGTTGTTTGATTGTTTCCTCTAATGATCGATTCTTCTCAAACACGGTGATCGAGTTTTTCATCTCACAATATAAATCACAGAAAATAAAATATCCGGATGTCCGTGTTTTTCCAGTCGGCTGCAGGACGTATCATGTTGAATCACTTTCAGATGAAAACAACATTTTAACGGTAACATTTCTGTAACAACGGGATCATATGAGGTCAGAAGACGATCACAGCGAGGAGACAATTACAGAACGGAGAAACAATTTAATTTGTTAATGAGTTCATAAAGTGAGGAGGACGTACCTGGTGATGTCAGAAGATGGTGATCTTTGGTAGAAGCTCATCCCAACTTTAGTTTTAGTTTCTGTTTCGGACACATGGTGAACATTTCTCTTCTAGTTTGTCACGTAGTATTCACGCTCGTCGACGTACGTTGGAATGATTTAATCATTTTCTTCATGTGAATTTGCTCATTTTGTCATCATGAGTCGACTCTGTTGTTCTCTGCCGGCTGTAATGTTGCTGATGTGTTCTTCAAACGAAGCAGGGCTCACTTTGGTTGTTTGATCACTTCCTCTAATGATCGATTCTTCTCAAACACGGCGACTCAAGTTTTTCATCTCACAATATAAATAAAATATCTGGATGTCCGTGTTTTTCCAGTCGGCTGCAGGACGTAACGTATTGAATCACTTTCAGGTGAAGACAACATTTTCTGTAACAACGGGATCATGTGAGGTCAGAGGAGGAGAGAATTACGGAACGGAGAAACTATTTAATTTAATCTCATTTGTTAGTTAACGAGTTCATAAAGTGAGGACGTACCTGGTGATGTCAGAAGATGGTGATCTTTGGTAGAAGCACATCCCAACTTCAGTTTTAGTTTCTGTTTTGGACACATGGTGAACATTTCTCTTCTAGTTTGTCACGTAGTATTCACGCTCGTCGACGTACGTTGGAATGATTTAATCATTTTCTTCATGTGAATTTGCTCTTTTTGTCATCATGAGTCGGCTGTAATGTTGCTGATGTGTTCTTCAAACGAAGCAGGGCTCACTTTGGTTGTTTGATCGCTTCCTCTAATGATCGATTCTTCTCAAACACAGCGACTCGAGTTTTTCATCTCACAATATAAATAAAATATCCGGATGTCCGTGTTTTTCCAGTCGGCTGCAGGACGTAACGTATTGAATCACTTTCAGATGAAAACAACATTTTCTGTAACAGTACTTGGATCATTGTGAGGTACAGACAGACGATCACAGCGAGGAGAGAATTACAGAACGGAGAAACAATTTAATTTAATCTCATTTGTTAGTTAACGAGTTCATAAAGTGAGGAGGACGTACCTGGTGATGTCAGAAGATGGTGATCTTTGGTAGAAGCACATCCCAACTTTAGTTCTAGTTTCTGTTTCGGACACATGGTGAACATTTCTCTTCTAGTTTGTCACGTAGTATTCACGCTCGTCGACGTACGTTGGAATGATTTAATCATTTTTTAATGTGAATTTGCTCTTTTTGTCATCGTGAGTCGACTGTGTCGTTCTCTGCCGGCTGTAATGTTGCTGATGTGTTCTTCAAACGAAGCAGGGCTCACTTTGGTTGTTTGATCGCTTCCTCTAATGATCGATTCTTCTCAAACACGGCGACTCGAGTTTTTCATCTCGCAATATAAATAAAATATCCGGATGTCCGTGTTTTTCCAGTCGGCTGCAGGACGTTTCGTATTGAATCACTTTCAGATGAAAACAACATTTTTAAACAGTCTTCAACATTTTCTGATACAACAGGATCACAGCGAGGAGAGAATTACGGAACGGAGAAACAATTTAATTTAATCTCATTTGTTAGTTAACGAGTTCATAAAGTGAGGAGGACGTACCTGGTGATGTCAGAAGACGGTGATCTTTGGTAGAAGCACATCCCAACTTCAGTTCTAGTTTCTGTTTTGGACACATGGTGAACATTTCTCTTCTAGTTTGTCACGTAGTATTCACGCTCGTCGACGTACGTTGGAATGATTTAATCATTTTCTTCATGTGAATTTGCTCTTTTTGTCATCGTGAGTCGACTGTGTCGTTCTCTGCCGGCTGTAATGTTGCTGATGTGTTCTTCAAACGAAGCAGGGCTCACTTTGGTTGTTTGATCGCTTCCTCTAATGATCGATTCTTCTCAAACACAGCGACTCAAGTTTTTCATCTCGCAATTTAAATTACAGAAAAATAAAATATCCGGATGTCCGTGTTTTTCCAGTCGGCTGCAGGACGTAACGTGTTGAATCACTTTCAGATGAAAACAACATTTTCTGTAACAACGGGATCATGTGAGGTCAGAAGACGATCACAGCGAGGAGAGAATTACGGAACGGAGAAACAATTTAATCTCATTTGTTTGTTAACGAGTTCATAAAGTGAGGAGGACGTACCTGGTGATGTCAGAAGATGGTGATCTTTGGTAGAAGCACATCCCAACTTTAGTTCTAGTTTCTGTTTTGGACACATGGTGAACATTTCTCTTCTAGTTTGTCACGTAGTATTCACGCTCGTCGACGTACGTTGGAATGATTTAATCATTTTCTTCATGTGAATTTGCTCTTTTTGTCATCGTGAGTCGACTGTGTCGTTCTCTGCCGGCTGTAATGTTGCTGATGTGTTCTTCAAACGAAGCAGGGCTCACTTTGGTTGTTTGATAAATGCTTCCTCTAATGATCGATTCTTCTCAAACACGGCGACTCAAGTTTTTCATCTCACAATATAAATAAAATATCCAGATGTCCGTGTTTTTTCAGTCGGCTGCAGGACGTAACGTATTGAATCACTTTCAGATGAAAACAACATTTTCTGTAACAACGGGATCACGTGAGGTCAGAAGACGATCACAGTGAGGAGAATTACGGAACGGACAAATAATTTAATCTCATTTGTTAGTTAACGAGTTCATAAAGTGAGGAGGACGTACCTGGTGATGTCAGAAGATGGTGATCTTTGGTAGAAGCACATCCCAACTTTAGTTCTAGTTTCTGTTTTGGACACATTTCTCTGGACGTGAACATTTCTCTTCTAGTTTGTCACGTAGTATTCACGCTCGTCGACGTACGTTGGAATGATTTAATCATTTCTTCATGTGAATTTGCTCTTTTTGTCATCGTGAGTCGACTCTGTCGGCTGTAATGTTGCTGATGTGTTTCAGTGACACGGAGGTTTAAAAGAGACGTTTGTCTGTTCTGATCTGAACGGATGTGATGTCATCGTGAACGATGAGGGTTGGAACCTTCACACCAACATCTGTTGATGTGAAGAAAAAGCTGCAGCGGTGTGATTTTGTTCGGCTCGCCGAGGTCGTCGTGTCGCCGCTTTTATTCCAGTCAGACGTCCTCGCGTTGCTCCGACAGAACAGCAGCTGACGGGAATGTAAATGTTCTCAGAGACAAACACAAAGCTTTTATGTTCCTTTTTGTTTCCTGCGCTGCTTCTTTCTGTTTCTCTGCAGTCCTGTAATTATTTGTAAGGACTCAGGTGTGTGTGTGTGTGTGTGTGTGTGTGTGTGTGTGTGTGTCAGACAGCAGCTGTCGGTGTCGCCGTGACTTTCACACTCCACATTAGAGTTTCGTGACTCAGATCTGATGATTCCTCGTCACCGTGATCACAGCTGAAGCGTCTCGCTGGTTCTGTTGGACCTGCAGTCGGCACCAGAACCCGTGTTTGGGTCGCGAGGTGCGACAAGAACCGACGCTTCTGTTCAGCTGAGGCGTGACGCAGGCTGATGTTGCATGACTGGGCTGTTTTCTTCTAGTTTCTTATGTTGTGAGAGTCTCGATCAGTTTGTACAAAAACATCTTTTGAGCTGAAATCGATCAGATCTGCTCAGCGTGAGCCGCCGTCGCTGCTCGCGTCTGAACAGCAGCTTCACTCATTGTTCCGTTTCTCACAGGAAGCAGAAACAGACGCCGTGTTTAAAAGTGGTGGTTGGAGATATCTGCGATCGATTGCCGGTCGGTGACGGAGGTCCAGAGATGATGTAATGAGATCTGTTGTCAGGGAAACAAACAAGTTGTTTGAATGACTCGACAGTTTCGTTCCTGCTTTTATCTGGAACATTTCATCTATTGATTTATTGTGAGAAGCTGCATCACAAACAGAATTCGTAGGCGACGCCTTTAAAGAAAGTGTTGTTGAGAAGAAACAGGAAGTCGGGGCTAGCTAAGCGATGTTGGCTTCATTTCTCTTTTTCCGAGATCCTTTATTGGTTTGTTTGTGACGAGGGTTCACTCTGGACAGATTTTAGAAACTGAGCTTTGTGACGGACTGAATTTCTCTCTTTCGTTGTGTCTTGCTGAGTCACTGACGGCTGGTGAACATCATCTGAACTCGTCTAAAAGCCACCAGGATGAAGTCAAGCTGTCGATCTTTATAATCACAGATTGGGATGTAGTGTTTCTTCTGTCGGACTTGTCTCTGTCCCGACCGACGAGTTGTTTCAATGACTGGCCAGTTTTGTTCTGTTGCACCGACTTCCTGCTTTTGTCTGAAACATTGCATTTATTGATTTATTGTGAAAAGCTGCATCACAAACAGAATTCGTAGGCGACGGCGTTAAAGAAAGTGTTGTTGAGAAGAAACAGGAAGTTGGGGCTAGCTAAGCGTTAGCTTCATTTCTCTTTTTCAGCAGTGTTAATTTTGACAACAAATTCTGATTTAGTTTTAGTCTTTTGACTAAAACACTACTTAGTTTTAGTCATATTTTAGTCATCTGAAATCTTTAGTTTAGTCTAGTTTTAGTCGACTAAAAAGTGTGTAAAGGGTAATACGTACATTTTCTGAAAGTCATTACCTTTACGACAATAAACCTGTGTTAAAGAACAACTGTTCAATTCACACACAGACAGATTCCACTTCTTATTCATTTTATTTATGTTTCAAAACATTCAAAAAGGCAGCTTTGGGTTCCTGGAAATGGATCGTGGTACAATGAGTTTGTAAACAAGCATTTCTGTTCGTTGGCTGCTGGTTTGCTGAGTTTTCGTGCTCGAGCTACGCTGGTGGCACCGTTAGCCTCGTCTCAGTGTTAGCTTTCATTTGAGACGTTGTTTGTTTGTGTAGCATGAAGTTTAAGAGCGTAACAGGTGACGTTGTCGAGTGAGTTCATGTATGTTGTGGGAAAATAAACCCGACACAATGTAACGTTACGTTAACGTTACGGAACAGGTTTCATTCATTCATTCATGCTTACCTGAGCGTATATTTCATGGTGCCTCTTCAGATTCGTTGTGTTTTTCCCTGTTATAAGTGTTTTGTTGTCCTTTAAATCGAATGTAAAGTGCGTCCACACATCCTGACGCCTCTTCCTGCCTGCTGTTGTTGACATTTTCGCCTTCGCGCGGCTTTGCTTCGATCTCGAACAGCCCGACCACGTCGCTCTGATTGGTTCTCTCTCCCAGCTCCTCCCGCCTCTTTCTAAAATCGTCATTTCCTTCCACAAACAAAACGAGCTCTGATCGGATCACGTCTCCGGCAGACATTTTCGTCTCGTTTTTATTCGTTGACGAAAATGTCAATACACTTCGTCTTCGGCCTTGTGAATGAATTTTTATTCAGTTATCGTCTCGTTTTAGTCAGAAAAAAAAGGTCGTTGACGATGACGAAAATTTTTCGTCAACAAAATTAACACTGTTTTTCAGAGATCCTGTATTGGTTTGTTTGTGACGAGGGTTCACTCTGGACAGATTTTAGAAACTGAACTTTGTGACGGACTGAATTTCTCTCTTTCGTTGTGTCTTGCTGAGTCACTGAAGGCTGGTGAACATCATCTGAACTCGTCTAAAAGCCACCAGGATGAAGTCAAGCTGTCGTAGAAAATATCTTTTTAACGTCGGGCATACTGGGTTGTAGTGAGACTTGTCTCTGTCTCGACCGACTGTGTTGTCACAATTTTAGAAAATAACATTTAGAGTTTCTTGTCCTCAAGCTTGATGTCAAGTCTCAGACTCTACATTCGGTACCACGACTGGATCCTTCTGATTTCAGCCATGTTGATGTTGTCGCCAAGTAAAAGACGGTAAAGGACAGATTTTAGAAACTGAACTTTGTGACGGACTGAATTTCTCTCTTTCGTTGTGTCTTGCTGAGTCACTGACGGCTGGTGAACATCATCTGAACTCGTCTAAAAGCCACCAGGATGAAGTCAAGCTGTCGATCTTTATAATCACAGATTGGGTTGTTGTAGAAAACATCTTTTTAACGTCTGTCTCGACCGACTGTGTTGTCACAATCTTAGAAAATAACACAACATTTAGGGTTTCTTGGCCTCGAGCTTCAGACCTGAAAGGTTGTGACATATTTCCACATTCCAGCAGGTGAACAAACATTAAATCCGGATGAGAAACGACGTATTAATGACGGTTTATCACCACATGTAGATGAGCACAGTATACAGCGGAGTGTGTCTGCCGGCGGAGGCGTCGGGTCAGCGCCGAGCAGCAGATTAACAGCCGGCTATTTGCATACGTGTTCTGTTAGAGAGCGGAGAGCAAGGCGGAGGGTCGGAGGTCGAATGTATGGAGCTGAAATTACACTTCACGGCTGTCCGGCCTTCACGTCCACCGATTCTGCTGCAAAGAGGTTTTATCCTTTTTAATCTGTCCTGAACCGAGGAGGCAGGAAGCGCCGACCCGACGGGAGGAAGTCGAATCCGCGGCGTCGAGTGTGAGACTTATTATCTGATATCACCTCGGCCTCTCGGCTCACCTGCCGAGGCTGAAGAGACGTCTCTCTGAATGAGACGACGAGGCTCACGGGTTTGGATAGTTGAGAGGAAATTGGCGACGTGTTCGTTCAGTCAGCTGTTGTATCTCAACGAGGAGAGACTCAAACAGTTTCATCAATTTAAAAGTTTTCTTTTAATTGTATCTTTTCCCTTTCGTGTCCGGGCAGGTGATGTTACAATGTTGCCAAACCATCAGCGTTTCTCTGATCCTGGTTCAGATCCCGACTGATGGATTTTATCTGCTTATCATCAGTCGACCTGCTTGTGTTTCTGTTTCTGTGCATCAGATTCATCACATCATGAGTCATTTTGAACGTTTCAGTCTGTGGAAAAGTTGCAAAACAATAAATATCGACCACGAGAATACTTAATCTGCAGTTCCCTCGATGTAACCGTCGCTTTAAACGTGAAAGATGATCCATCTCTGTGAGGCTCTTTCTTCTGTGATGTTTACGGTTGTTTGATAGCGACATCGGTATCATAAAGACCTAAAATCTGGGCTGCTCGATTATGGAAAAAATCATAATCATGATTATTTTGGTCAATATTGAAATCACGATTATTTAAACGATTATTTTGAGTTTGGAAACATGATGCATTTATCAGCACTTCTCTGTCAAAAAAAACAAAAAACGTGTTTTATTTTGAAAAGTGACCGGATGTTGTGTTGTTGTTTTGGTCCGTGACTTCCTGTCTGCTATGTGCTAAATTCGGCTTCTTGCTACGTCGTGGCTGCGATTTCCCAGAAGGGCTCTGGACTGCCGGAGCTGGACGGAGCAGACACGCAGCGCAGCGACCTGGTGGAAGTTAACACAGAGACTAAAGTGAAACCATCAGCTCCGCTGCCGTGGCCGAGCTGTAACGCAGCGGACACGTATCCAGTCAGCACGGCCGCGTTGAATGCTTTGGGGGAGGGATTGAATTGTGCATGCGCGTCTCTTTCAGGAAATCTCTCAGCCTACTGTACAACCAAAAATGCCAAATAAATCGTTTCAACTCGATTATATTAGTTTGGAGATCGTTTGACCCAAAAATCGAAATCACGATTAAAATACGATTAATTGCACAGCCCTACCTAAAATCCAGAAAGTCTCTTGCTGCTACCTTCAACTTACGAGACTTTTTGCTGCTCGGCTCCTGGAAGGAAACAAAACTATTGTCATTCGGTGAAACGTCCAAGTCGTCTGATTTGTTTTTGAGCTGCTGTCGAGTTCATGCAACAGTTGAGAACAGGAAACAAACCGTCGTCCGCCCGGTTAGAGTTTGATGTTTCGTTGACTCGTCCGGACTTTGTCGCGGCCACTAGAGGGCGCCGCCACTCGAAGGTAAACTAGTGCCGAGTGATATAACCTGAGCAGCTATCACAATACTTTGATGGATTTTATCTGCTTATCATCAGTCGACCTGCTTGTTTCTGTTTCTGTGCATCAGATTCATCACATCATTGGTCATTTTGAACATTTCAGTCTGTGGAAAAGTTGCAAAACAATAAATATCGACCACGAAAATACTTAATCTTCAGATGATCCGTCTCTGTGAGGCTCTTTCTTCTGTGATGTTTACGGTTGTTTGGTCGCGACATCGGTATCATAAAGACCTAAAAAAAATTTGCTGACTTTTTGCTGCTCGGCTCCTGAAAGGAAACAAAACTGTTGTCATTCGGTGAAACGTCCAAGTCGTCTGATTTGTTTTTGAGCCGCTGTCGAGTTCATGCAACAGTTGAAAAACGAGGAACAAACCGCCGTCTGCCAGGTTTGAGTTTGATGTTTCGTTGACTTGTCCGGACTTTGTCGCGGCCACTAGAGGGCGCCGCCACTCGAAGGTAAACTAGTGCCGAGTGTGTATATATATTTTTTAATCCCTCGTTTAAAAGTTCTTCGTACACGTTGGGACTGGGCAGCTATCACAATACTTTGGACCAGATATCTTTATTGGCTGTTATTGTTTTTGCTAAATAATCATCTGTTAGGATTTCCAAAATAAGACGATAATGATTCAATATCGAACACTAAACGTCCTTCTGGAGCGACCGATGCTTCCCTTCCCCTTCGTCTCCACCCCTCCCTCCTCTTCCTCGCTGTTTTCCTGTCCACCTCTTTCCTCTCCTCTTCCTCCCTCCCCCTGGATTTCCTCTCCCCTCGCTCTTGCTCGGTTTCTGTCTCGTACAGTCCATCATCTTCCTCTCCAGAGCCGCTGTAGTGTCCTGATAGTGGGGAGCACTTGTGCAGTCGGCTATGAAGTCTGTCCTCCTCCTCCTCCCCCACTCCCTCCCTCCCTCTCTCTCTCTCTCTACCTGGAAATTAATTTGGTCTCCTCCAGATGCCTATCGCCGCTGAAATGCCCCCAGAAATAGATCCACAAACAGCAGCTCAGCCAAAACGCCGTCGCTGCTGTCAGCCTTCAGCGGCGGCGGGCGGAGGAGGAGGGGGAGGGGAGCAGATGGAGAGATGAATGGTGGGAGAACTTAGCGTTGGAGGGAGGAGAAGACTGATGGACGAGGAGAGAAATTAATAGATGGATTACCTACGTAACGTGTACGCTTTTACTGCCTAAACAAACCGTCGGGCTCTCAGATTGATGCCGTTCCTTCCAGGCAGACATCGGTTTCCGTTGCTGCTCTGTGAGAAGCAGAAACCTGCTGCACACTCAGAGATAATTCATCACAATAAAAGATTTAATCACCGAATTCTTTTTTTTTTTCCGTCAACGTCGAGGCGTCGGCACGTGATGGAGCTACAGTCTCGTCTCGACGGTGCATTCAAGGACACGTCGGTCTGAGATTTGATCGGCCGTCTTCCTCCAGAAACACGATAAAAAAAAAACGGCGGACGGTTGGGTTTAACAAACCATCGGACGCTGACGCTGGTTGGGTTTAAATTTGAGTTTCCTTTCTGTGATGATTTCCACAATCTTTAGGTCAGACCAGTAGAGGAATAACGAGTGATCCGACTCTTTTCAAGAACATTTTGGAGTCGTGCATTTCCTTTTTATCATCGTGGCTTCGTTATACTCAACATTGTTCTGACCACGATCGTCAAGGACACGTCTGAGATTTGATCGGCCGTCTTCTTCTAGAAACACGATAAAAAAAACCTGCTCGGTACCAAAGCAGGACGTAGAAAGATCTCCGAGAGGAGACGGCGGTTGGACGGTTGGGTTTACCAAAACCATCGGACGCTGACGCTGGTTAGGTTTAAATTTTAGATTCCTTAACGAGTGATCCGACTCTTTTCAAGAACAGTTTGGAGTCGTGCATTTCTTTTTATCATTGTACTCAACATTGTTCCGACCACGATCGTCCACTAACCTTCACCGTGTGGTTGTACGACGGTGACGGTCTTAAAACGGCGATCTGTGGCGTCCTGTCGATGGTCGAGGTGCAGACGATGGCGATTCTGCATCGAGGCATGACGAAACATAATCGTGAGTTTGCAGCTTTCCAACATGAACTGTCGATCGTTACGTTACGTCGCTCTCTTGTCTTGAATTTTGGGAAAACATTAGCTTAAGTTTTACTTTTACATGTCAGGACACGTCGGAGGGAGGCAGAAGTTAATATGAAAGTGGACGTCTGGGCGCGTTTCAGATTTAATGATGAGTACAAACTAACTGACGGGAAAAGTAGTCGTGAAATTGCGGCTGCGACACGTCGAGGTGCATCGTGGGCGATTCTGTAATCGAATCGTGAGTCCAGTAAAGATTCAGACTCGTAGCTGACGGTGATGACGGATCAGGAAACGCTACACGGTCTTTTAATTTTGAATTATTTGTCGGAGGAGACGGACGAAGTGAAAATCAGAATAAATGAGTTCAGAAAGACAAAGAACAAATTATTTGAAGACTTCAGACTTCAAAAGTCTTTTAATGTTTGGTTCTTATTTTTTTTTTCAGTCTTTTTGTACAATTTGTACAGAAAAGTAAAATGTTCTTTTTGTAGATATATTTTAGTCGTTTTCTAACATTCATGTGTTTTCTGAAGTGTGTTTGTAGTCGAGCACAGAAACAACACGTGAACATACCGACAGACAACTGCAGCTTTCCAACATGGACTGTCGATCGTTACGTTACGTCGCTCTCTTGTCTAGAATTTTGTGAAAACATGAGCCCAAGTTTTACTTTTACATGTCAGGACACGTCGGAGGGAAGAAAAAGAAGTACAAGCTAACTGATGGGAAAAGTAGTCGTGAAATTGAGGCTGCGACACGTCGAGGTGCATCGTGGGTGTTTCTATAATCGAATCATGAGGCCAGTAAAGATTCAGACTCGTAGCTGACGTGATGACGGATCAGGAAATGCTACACGGCCTTTTAGTTTTTAATTATTTGTCGGAGGAGACGGACGAAGTTAAAATCAGTATAAATGAGTTCAGAAAGACAAAGAACGAATTATTTTTATGTTTGGTTCTTTTTTTCTTTTCAGTCTTTTTGTTCAATTTGTGCAGAAAAGTAAAATGTTCTTTTTGTAGATATATTTTAGTCGGTAAATGCAGCATTTTTCTAACATTCATGTGTTTTCTGAAGTGTTTGTAGCGTCTGCAGTCGAGCACAGAAACACCACATGAACAATAATCATAATCACAGAGGTCAGAATGAAACTAAACAAGTGAGTCATAATAAAATCAGCCGTCAGAACGAGACATTCATGAGTTTCGCGGCCTGAATGCAGCCACCTGACTTCGTCTAATCCCAGAGTCTGTTCTGGAGAAACGGAGCGACAGACGGAGAGAAAGAAAGAAAGAAAGACGGAGGACAGATTAAGAGGAGAAAGAAAGAAGCGGTGGGGAGACGGAGAAAGTAAAAAACTGTGAGAGAAAGGAAGCCTGTGGTGGCGGCGGTGCTGGCGAACTTTCAGAAACAACAGAAAAACCACAAAGCACAAAGTTGGCTTTGTCTCCTGAACACCTCCCCTCCCTCCTCCTCCCTCCTCTCCCCCTCCTCCCTCTCCTCCTCCTCCTCCCCCCTCCTCCCCCCTCCTCCTCCCCAGGGGCAAAATAACACAATAAAATGTCCCATTACCCCGTCCTGACGGGCGAGAGACACTGAGCGAGGGAGAGAGAGAGGCTGGTCTGAGGGTTTGGCAGCTGCTCGGTGGTTTTGGTGGTTTGTGTGTTTGAGCTCGGCCAGATCCTGACGTGTTGTTAGGAAACAGCTCGAGACGCTTAAACAGCCGGAGGAAGAAGAGAAAAGAGAAGAAAAGAAAAAAAAGAGTCCTGATGCTTTAAGTTTTTGTTTCAGACGAGGAGTTTTCCTCTCTGTGATTTCACCAGATTGGTTTTGTCCAGACACGCATGTAAACACGGTTATCAGGGAGACGGAACGGACGAGCGTGCTGATGCGTCTGGAGTTTATGTCGCAGCGAAAATTGCTTTTCCTTTTTCAAACTGAATTTACATTTGTCTTTGGGAAGGAAATGCATAGAAAATGTCTCCGGCCAGCAATCGAGGCTCGGCGGCGGCGGCGGCACTTTGTTGGCTGTTACCGAATAACAATGTGTAAATTTCCTGCACGCTCCTCCGACACACGCGGGGTTTTTTTTTTTGTCCCAGATGGAGAAATGTATGAAAATGTAAATGCAGCAGCTGGAACGTTTTTCAGGAGCTGAAAGCAGCACGAACGTGTTTGTTAGCGAGATTCTCCTGATTTTACATAAACTGACGGCGTTTGTACGACGCAGACACAATCTGCTTTTGTTCTCAGAGAGGCTGTTTGTCCGGAGGCTTCGGCTCGTTACGTGACTTAACCTACATTTGTGTTTGTCGGAGACGAGACGACGTCGGGAACGACGAGGAGAAACCTCCCCGATGTTCTGAAGCTTCAGATGAACCAGTTTGTCGGGTTTTCAGTAAAGTTGTTCAAACTAATGTCACAGTGAAGAGAAAAATAAAAGTCCACGACACAAAAAATAAGATAATTTTGTCGTTTTCTAATGTTGAGATCTGTTTTTTAAAAGCTTCTTTACCTTTTGATATCATTGAAGGAGCAACAGCCTCAGTTCAAACTACTTCGTAAAGACAAATCAATCATTTTGACTTTATAGAAAAGACTAATTGAGTTTATTGCGGAAACAAAATAAATAAAATACCCAGCATCCTCTCTGTTCATGGGAAACTGCAGGAGTGTGTTTTGAAGCTGGGCGACTTCTGAAACGTTCGTGCAAATGTTCCCATCCGTCTGCTGACGAAAGTACGGAAGACTTTGAGTTGAAGCGTGTGAAAGCCTTCTGGAAACACAACAAATCGTTCTTCTCTCAGGTGAATCGCTTCATTGAGAAACTTTAACGTGATTAAAAGCTCGTGCACAGTTTAAACGTGGTGGAGTTTTACGTATTTCAACCGAGGGAGTAGTGAAATGACTCGCTAGCACCTCTGAAAATGGGACTACTTTCACCTACGTGTACGAAACACGACTCTGCTCAGCCGTCTGTCTCTCTGCAGATTTAGACAGAAGGCGGCAAATCGGTGGTCTGTTTTGTTCCTCCAGTTTTGCCCCTCGGAGGGTAACGTTACACTTATTTGCGCCTCCATTGCTGTAAATCCGAGGCGGCAATGTGGTGGCAAATGCTGAGATGGGCGGAGGTGTGGATGACGTGCACTGCTGCGCACCCACAGCCGGGAGTTTTAAAACCAGGAAACAGCTGATCACAGCAGTCAGTTCGTCACTTCATCCACGAAGATGAGCAGCTGGAAAGCCGCTGAGATCCGGGAGATGCTAGCGTCTCCTCGCTCTCTGTAGCTGTCTTGGTTGTCCGCTTGTTGTTGTAGCGGCGAGCTAATAGCGGTCGCTACTTTCAAATTAAAAGCCCCCCGCTAAGAACCCAGTTCTAAACTCCGATGGGGTGCAATGTAAAGCTCTTATTTTGAAGGAAAAACTGCGAAAAACTGTCCCATAAGGAATGAATGGGACGGGGTCAAAAAAGTCGCAAAATCATCGATGTTTTTCAAACATCTCCTGCTCTGGCAGACTTTGACCTAGAGACACCATTCAAACTTTAAAATGTAGGCACAAGTCTCATCTATTTGAGTTGTATTTGAACTTTCTTTCTACGATGTTTAGTTTTTGAACGGTGACCCTTAATTGATCGTGAGTGATTTCGACAAAATTCAGGATTTTCAATGTGTGTGTATTGCGGAATGTTCGCGCAGCACCAACTGGCAGAGTGGGGGAGCCTGAAAAAAACTCTCCGAAAATGTTTCTTTAGATGACGATCCTAGCCACAGATTTCACACTACAATAGTGATATTTTCCAAGAACGTAGCCACACTTGTCTTCTGTCTGGCAACGTGTCCACTTTATCGGGAGGATGTACGGTTTTTGAATTATCTGCGTCTAACCGACACAAACTCCAGCAACTGCCCCATAAGCCCCAATGTTAAACTTAACTGCTCTGATCGAAATGCAAACTGAACTCAGATCAGCAAACGGCTGCAGTTCACGACTCGACCGTGACGACTCCTGAGGACGTTTTGTCTCCTGAGTTAATTTACATCAGTGAAACGTGGAAACACACCTGCTGTCAGACGATCACAAAGGATCCTCCTCTTCTCTTTCCTCCGCTCTTCATCCCTGAACAGTCCTCCTCCTCCTCCTCCTTCGCCTCCTGCAGACAGAGGAGGATGTAATCAGCTCAGGCCTGCTGACTCGGCAGCTTCCCACCTCAGGACCAATATCTACCTGTCCTTGAAAACACACACTTCAATTATACTACACCTCAGATTGGTTAAACACACACACACACACACACACACACACTTACACTCCCACTCTGTCTCTTCTCTATATTACTCTTGTGTTCCTTCTCTTCTCGTTCTTCTTCTTCTCTTCCTCTTTTTGTCGTTCTTTATTCTCTCGTTCGGTTTCTCCGACTCCCTCCTGACCTCTCCGGCCTGCTCCGTCTCCGGGAGTGAGGTTAACGATGGAGGAACGAGTTCAGTTTAAAGCCCATCGGAGGAAACGTGACGTGAAGAGATGTGTTCGTAACATCCGCTCCTGTCTGCAGACCGTCAGCAGAGCGTGATGAACATCTTCTGTAGTTGTCAGTTTTACGTGTTCTGACATCGCTCGGCTACAAAAACCACTCGGTTCTGTTGAGGAAGACATCATGTTCTCGCATAAAATATCTTGTTCTGTCACCGCGAACACATCTGGAATAAAGTCCTCAGTCAGCTCACGTACACGTAACGTAAACATATTGTAGAAACATCAGTTTGACAGGATTACATTTACAGGAACGTGATACGCAAAGGTTTTCTTTTCTGGCAAGTGTGGCGTTAAAAACCCTCTTCTCATTCTCTGTTTCATCGGTCTGTTTCTGCTTCTTACGTTACGTTTGTTTCTTCTCTCTACGTCTGCCGTGCGTGACACTAAAGTACCGACTCTGTTCTGAGAACGTGAGCAGGAGGAAGTTCAGGTGTTTGGTCTCCGTTGCGTCCGGCCTCAGCTGAAGATGCAGCTCAGAGTCCAGCAGATGAACCAGGTGCAGCAACATGTAGATGAGCCAGCTGCTCGTATTGTTGCTCCAACCCCGAGAGGAATCACTCCGAAATTAATTTGTGTGTGTGTGTGTGTGTGTGTGTGTGTGTGTCCGGTCTCCAGGACAGGTGTTGCATCATGGTGATGATCTGCTGCTCTGGTTGTTTCTCTCTCGGCTCAGTTTGTGTGTTTGATACCATCGTTCGATCGTTTGACATCATGTTGACTGATGTGTGTTTTCATCCTCCTCCTCCTCCTCCTCATCATCCTCCTCCTCCTCCTCTTCCTCCTCCTCGTCCTCCTCCTCCTCGTCATCCTCTTCCTCCTCTTCGTCCTCGTCCTCCTCCTTCTCCTCGTCCTCCTCCTCCTCTTCATCCTCCTTCTACTCATCCTCCTCCTCCTCCTCGTCATCCTCCTCTTCCTTCTCCTCATCCTCCTCCTCATCCTCCTCTTCTTCTCCTCATCGTCCTCCTTGTCATCCTCCTCCTCCTCTTCGTCCTCCTCCTCCTCCTCATCCTCCTCCTCATCCTCCTCCTCTTCGTCCTCGTCCTCATCCTCCTCCTCATCCTCCTCCTCCTCCTCGTCCTCCTCCTCGTCCTCCTCCTTCTCCTTGTCATCCTCCTCCTCCTCTTCATCCTCCTCGTCCTCCTCGTTCTCCTCCTTCTACTCATCCTCCTCCTCGTCATCCTCCTCCTCCTCTCTCGTCCTCCTCGTCCTGTCTGTGTCTCATCTCCTCTCCTCTGCTCTCATTACCTCCTCTCGTCTCCTCTTTGCCCCGGCTCGGTCACCTGTTCTGCCCCTGTAGGCAGGAAGGAGACCTGAGGGTGAAATGACTATTGATTATTCTCCGTTGGACAGGAGGGAGGAGGAGGAGGGAGGAGGAGGAGGGGGGGGAGGACGAGGAGAGACACCTCAGCGAGAAGGATAAATGATGTATTTGAGAAAACACACCGTCCTGCTGCCACAAACGCTCGCAGAGCACCAAACGTGGATTAATCCACCGCTGAAAATAGTCCCACACAAACAAAGCGTGTCCTCCTGATTGAGGTGTTTAAACCGGCTCGGAGTCTTTTAATATTTAAAATATCCTTTTAGTATTTAGTATATTTAAGATTATTACATCAGTGAAGTTAGTGTTTCTGTTATGAATGTGTGTGGATCAGTTTTATATTTACTGCAAGTGTTTGTTGCATTTTGACGTTTAAAACTTAATTCTTGGCTTCAGAAACAGAAGTTAAACAGAAGTTAAAGGTGCAGTATGTCAGGAAATTATAAATATCTACGTTTTCATCTCTCTCTGAACACTTTGATGACTCTTTTCATTCATATCCAGATATTTTAATGAAATCTGAGGTCCATGAGAAATTATTTCACTTTATTATCATTATGTGTTTATTCTATATTTAGAATAAGACACATCTCTTCTTGTTTTCTCTTCTGCTGCGTCAGAAACCCTGTGTGTGTGTGTGTGTGTGTGTGAGTGTGTGTGTGTGTGTGTGTGTGTGTGTGTGTGAGAGTGGCGGCCTGCTGAGCGCTACATGGTGACATTTGGGAGAAGACTCGACCTCACGCTGCTCAGAGACGAGAGCTCTTCAAAGAGCTGTCAGACACACACACACACACACAGACACACACACACACACACACACGACACACACACACACACACACACACGCTGGTTGTTGGATGAATGATATCATGGATTTAATTAATTTACATACTCTCCCTTTAAAACTCGGACGATTCATTTTGTTGTTTTATACGTAAATTAAAGTATTTATAAAGCTTCATGAATATAAACACAGTCTGTCTCTCTGACAGCTGTTTTGGGGGATTTGAACCGACAACCTTGTGGAGGCAGGTGTCTCCCGTCACCTTCAGGCCGGTCGGCGCCGCAGCGGTGGCGGCCGCCTCGCTGTCCTCGCTGATGTTGTTGTTGTTCCTCCATGATGGATCTGCTGCGAGTAATTTCATGCACGTGTCCTCCCGTTATTGATGTCTGTACTTATTCACCCACTTGACTCCTGCCCTCCCTCCACACACACACACACACACACACCACACACACACACACACACACACACACACACACACCCCACACACCTACATCACACACACCACACCCACACACACACACACACACACACACACACACCTACATCCCATGTCATTAAATGATTTCAGCCATTATGTCCTGCACACACACACACACACACACACACACACACACACACACAGAGGCAGCGCTGTGAATCCTCATTGTGTCTCTGTGACCTTATTTGAGACACCGGACGCCTCCTCCTCCTCCTCATCGTCACACTTTGAATTCCAATAAAGTTTGAATTTATTCTAACGGTGCAGCTTCTCCTCTTCCTCCTCTTCCTCCTCCTTCCCCCTCCTCCTCCTCCTCCTCCTCATCTTCCTCCTCCTCTTCCTCCTCTGCTTCGTTCTGTCCTCCTCCTCTTCATCTTCACACTCAGAATAAATTCAAACTTTATTGGAATTCAAACGGTGCAGCATCTCCTCCTCCTCCTCTTCCTCCCCTCCTCTTCCTTCTCTTCCTCTCCCTCCTCCTTGTCGTCTTCCTCCTCCTCCTCTTCCTCCTCCTCCTCTTCCCCCTCCTCCTCCTCCTTTACTTTCCTCCTCCCATCCTCTTCCTCTTCTTCCTCCTCCTCCTCCTACTCCTACTCCCCCTCCTCCTCTTCCTCCTCCTCCTAGTCTTCCTCCTCCTCCTCCTCCTCCTCTTCCTGGTCCTCTTCCTGGTCCTCTTCCTGGTTCTCTTCCTCCTCTGAGACATTTGAACTCTGCTGGCTTCAGAAATAACAACACAGGCCTGAAAGCGTCCGTAA